>JAZKJV010000762.1:552764-1120355 GCA_037367405.1 Ottelia alismoides
TTTTCTTTGACTGTTTCCATCTTATGAAAGTCCTTAGTCTTACTGTTAACAGAACATGCAGTTTTTAAGTGCCATGGATTCATATATATGCTTTGTAGTCCATGGTATCTTTCTCTAACGGTTTCCGTGATACAAAACCATGAATCTTGTTGTAACCGAGTATGTAGTTAATGAAAGACACTCATATTTTTCGTTTAAATCAGATTATTCTGTTACTTTATTTAATTATATTGACCAGGAAGATGGAAATGTAACTATCATGTTCACATATATACTAATGTACAGCTAAGCTGACGTGTTGATGAATCATGAACATGAATGCACTGTTAAGTTAATTGAGCTGGTTAGGAATTCTACTGTGGAATTTGCACTAAAAATGTGGGTTACAAGAGTGAAGTTTGACTATAAGATCCAACTAAACCTAACTGGACATAATTTGGACTCAAACAATTCAATTTGTTCTCCTAAAAAAACAATTCAATTTGTTCCATTAACATTTCAATCATCTCTGAAAGTTTTTTTGTAAACACCAATTTGGAAGCCAACAGAAGCTAGCTATGTTAGATTCTTTTGGACTCACAAGCTTTATATATACGCAAATCACATGGGGTTATTAGGCTTGTTATTTGGGTTCGATCTCTTCTCTTCTCTTACTTGAGATCCATTAGTAAGACCCATCTTACCACTAATTATTCTCCAGATTGAAGTGGTTTCAAACCAAGTAAGCCTTTTAATTTGAGAAAATCATCTTTCATGACTCTTGATTCTTATGGCTCATGTTTTGGGATCAATGATTACTGATTGGTGCTAATTCCTCTCTGTTTCTGTCATGAAGATACAATTGATTTGGGTATAATTAGATTGAGTGTTATATATCTTGTGCTGAAGGAGTTGATTGTGATGTAATAAAGTTGACAGGATCATAAGCATCATCCATCTTTGTCTATTAAGTTTCTATAGTAATATTCCTATAAGACCGGCATTCATTACGTCATTTACAAACAAGATGAAATCTGGAATTTCTTGGATCTGTAGTCATTTGGGAAATTAAAAACACTCATGTTATCTTCTACAACTTGCCAAAGAAATAATCTCTTATTAGATTCTAGCCTGATAACCAACAAATTAAAAGGTAAGGTTTTTCACAAAGAAAGATGGACAGATTTAATGTGCTCAGCTTCCACCTTGAACTATCAGTCTGACTTCATGTCTGCAGATCTGATCAGTAAGTTGCATGTCATTCGAACTGCCAGCACCGTGGTTATCTTCCCAAGCTTTTCAGGGTCCATTGGTAGCTTATGGGGAGGTGCTGAGATCAGCTTTACAATCTTTCTCATGCCTTGCAAATGCGTTATTAAGATTACTTAATATTGTCTATTCCTACTAGTAAAATTGACAGAAACCAACAAATTTACTATGTAAACTAAGGAAAAAGGTCTCCTCTAGTTTTGGGTTGAGATGAAAACTAAGAGATGTTACCTTAACCATAGATGAAAATGGGGAGATATTATTACCTTAACCCCATTAAGATAATGTTGTATTTCTACAAGATCCCAAATCTTTGGACGAGCTTCCTCAATCTGGTGGAAATGAAAACTAAGTTGGGAGGGGAGAATATTTCGTGAGAGAATTTTCATGATTGGGATTAGGACTCGAGATTTCCACAGAAAACTGTACTTTAGATAATGGACTTGGGATTGGGAAGATTTTTGTTACTTCCATTCTCTGGTGATCTTCAAAGGACACTGTCCCAGGTTTTATCGACTTTTATAAGTGTGATATAGTTGGGGTTGCATATAAAGTAACAGCTATATAAAGTAATCCAACAAATAGATTGCAGTTTATAACACACAATAATAAACACTAAAATCCAATTTCATGTAAAAACCAAATATGAAATATTTTATCGCATCATTCTTTCATTTTATTGTTCTCGGTAATAATATGCAAAAATAATTATTTAATTTAGCTTCTTAATTTAATAAATGAACAAGCGATTGATTTTATCACATAAATGCATCGATTTATATATTGCACATGAATTGAGAAAAATCGTATCTTCACGAGGCAACATAGAATCTTCAACCATCCAAGATCATTTTAACGTTCAAGATGGTGACAATTGGATTTTGCTTTTTTCACATTCACAGCGGTAACTTCGATACCAATGGTCGATCTCATAAAATGTTAAATTTAGAAGGGCTTAGCAGTTTTAAAGTTTTGTAGGAATTATGTCCTTTTCATAAAATCATAAATGAGTTGGAATCTTTTCAACCATCGCACCACAGAGAACCTTAAATAGTAAACAAGAAGCCGAAGTGGAATCTTTTATTAACTCCCAAAGAGTAGTCGAAGATATCATATATTATTAGAAATTTCAGTTTCCATGTACATCCAGAAATATTCAAAGGGATGCTTCTCCAGATAGACACACCTTATTTATGCACAGCTTCTATCTTGAACTATCAGTGCAGCTCCGAGTCTAGTTCGTATCCGCCATTGCCTGATGTTTGATCCGTCTTTACCGGAGTTGATCTGTCCAGGCTTTCCAGTATCAATTGGCGGCCTCTGCGGAGTTGCCGAATCCAGATTCGCGGCGTTTTCCATGCCTGGCATATGTACAGAATATAATTTTACATTGCCTGTTAAAAGTAAAGATCATAAAAACCCAAAACTGCTTGTTGGTAATAGTATACCTGTCTCAGAGTTGATCTGTGGAGGCTTCCCAGGATCTGTAGCTGACGTCTGTAGACCTCTCTGCAACAAACCAAACGTGGTAAGAAATTCGAGTATCTTTTTACCAAAGTTGATCTGGGGAGGCTTTCTAGTGTCAATGGGCGGCCTTTGTGGACGTTGTGCGACGTTCTCCATGCCTTGATATACGCATGGTAATATCCGGACAATGGTTAGTTTAGCATCAGTGAGAAATCAACAAAATATAAAACTTAGATCGATACAGATACGTAAAGGCAATCAAACAGCATTATTGAGTTCTCGAAGAAAGAAGAACGTACCTTAACATAGAAAAGGAAGGGAAGCTAAGGAAGGTTGACGGTGACTGTTGATGGGTTGCGTGGTTCTGTCTTGGAGTGAGACTTTGGTATTTATAGAGACAAACGAAGAGGAGTGGGAGACGAAGATATCGGTAGAGGATTAGGACTTTGGATTTGAGAAGATTGCCTATGATTAGGATTAGGACTTTGGACTTGAGATGATTTCCGATAATAAAGCAGCAGAGGATTGCAAATGATCGGGACTGGGAATGGATAAGATTTCGGAGAATCTTACGGCAGAGATCAGAAGCGCTCTCGATTCCCAAGTCTCCCTTGATTTCCTTGATAGTGATTTTCCGAGTTGACAGTGTGACCGGCATTTTGCCCATCTCAGTTTTCACCTCGAGGTGTTGTTATTTCGTTATCGTTGATAAATATCATTTTGTTGGATAAATTTTGATTGACGTGTACAATTATCATTTTAGTGAAAATAATTAGATGTAAACAAGAAAGTTGAGACTATCTGTAATTATATTGTTAATGTTGTTTATTGTGTTACATATTGAGTTATTTAAAGAAACATTAAAATAATTACTATGTAAAGGTCATTATAAAAATTATCCTCTACGACATCTGCATTAGAAAATCCCTAGAAAACATAAAAACATGTGTATCAAGTCCGACAGCAGGTTGTGTAGAGAACAAGAGGAACATGAGCATGCATAACCCAGCCTCAAGAGTACGTGTCTACAACTGTTGACCTCCTACCTAGTGTTGCTTCGACATATGCCCCCACCCCTTGATTATTCTCAAGACTTGCACAGCAAGCCCTTCACGACGACCGTGGGGATAATAGATTCATTGAGGTACTTGAGGTTGCCCAACTTCGTGTGGCATTGCACCCCCATTGGCGCTTCCACCAGCATTATTAGGTTTCCCGACATGGAGAGGAAGAATCAAAGGAATAAGAAGAGGAGAGGGATGGATAAAAAGTATTCCATTCACCATTTGATTTTTGCGTGGTTTGATGAACTCGGACTTAACTCAAGCAAGTTGACATAAGAAGAGTCAAATTAACGACATGGTTCGTGAAGTTAAACAAAGCAAGTTTACAGGTTTAGGTGATAATTATGATGAATACATAGTTGAGAAAGGTAATTTGGAATGTTTTTAGGGTTTGTGATGTAAAAATACATTTAAGATTTACTTTCAAGAAATCAAAGATGCAATTTAGATAATATGAAACCTTGATCGAAAATACTATTATTTTTAGCATTTTAATCAAAATTTCATTAGATGAGGAATTGCAATTAGACAAGGTACCTTTAATCAATAATTATATGTTGGTCTCGTGGCAAAATTGGTTAAGCGTTGGTCTTATGAGTTGAAGAGTTTTTAAGCCATGTTGGGACCAATCAAATAATTTATGTTCTTTCAACATAACCACCTAATGAGCATGACTATTGCACAACTATTTCTAATTAGATATATATATAGAAAGAGAGAGAGAGACCTATCTTTAAGGCAAAATTAACACGTTAAAATTTGAATGGGATATTTACACCCGGTTAATTTTGTAATTACATTCACAACCTTACGTAATTACGAATTACACACAAGATCTTGAATAGTTGTTCTGTTTTACGCCCATAACCTAGTGTTAATTTAGTTCATTAACTCAACCAGATGACTGAGTCAATCTAACCAAGTCGTTATCCAATGGTTGGGGTTATCCAAAAGTTTAAAAAAAGAAAAATATCTCGTCCCTCCTCCCTCGGCCCAACACCTGCATGCGAGTCTAGAGGGTGAGTGCTACAGGACAGTAACGTGCGATGGTGGAGGACGAGTGCTGCAGGACGGCAGCGTGTGGTGGTCGATTGCTGTAGGGCTGAAGCATGCGGTGATGCAGGGGCGAGGGTAGGCCTTCCACTGGGGGGGTTCGAGAGCTTGTGGGGGGCTTGGTTAGGAGCTTACATCTCGGGGGGGCTTCATCGGCAACTTACAAACAAGGGGGGCTTGATGAGGGATTGCGGGTGGGGGGTCTTCATCGAGGGCCTGCGGCCAGGGGAGGGGGCTTCGACGAGGGCGGAGGGGCTTTTGCGGGGGGAGGGGGTTCAGTTTCGACGTCAACAGAGGGGGCTTCTGTGGGGGCTTGCAGGAGACCGGAACTTGTCAGCTGGGGGGAGGGGGCTTCAATCAAGGGCGAGAGTCGGGGGCCTGCAGGTTGGGGAGGGGGGCTTCGACGAGGGGAGGAGGAGGTAGTTGCCAGAGGATGAAGGGGAGATGGAGGTCGGAGGAAGAGGAGGAGGAGGAGGTGCTGGAGGATGAACATGAGGAGGAGGTCGGCAGTGGGGGAGGGGGCTAGTTCGAGGAAGGAGATAGTGGTATCATTTATAAATAATTGTAACTAAAGGGTAAAAAATTAAAAATACTTGACGAAAATGTACATGTGACTTCGTCTGTTCATCATCTCGATTATGTTGATGGACAAAAAAATGTTTATGTTACCACATCAAACATGTCTTATGATTATGTTAGCCCAAATATGAAAACTACTAAATTTGCACTCAATCAAAACATCCTTAGGCATGGTTGTACAAAGGATCGGTGTTTTTGTTGAAATATAGGACAATCGGTCAACTCCAGCTATAGATTTAAATCAATAGAGTAAACGTCATCCGCTTTTTTACTGAAGTAACATTTTTTGATCGAGGTAATATTTCTTCATAATCAGGATAAGTTTTGCAATTATAAACCTTCAAAACCCTACAATCAAATCATATTATGTAGATTAAATTCTATTTTGGTACATTGGAATGAACAATGCCAGTTGATACATACAAAAATGAAGTTAACTGAGGTCATTCAATACATTTGATGTCTAAGGTCTCATGTACAATCTTTCGCCTCATTTAGATTGCATCTTGTTTCAGTACCTATAAGGTACCTAAACATGCTTATATTTTTAACACCTTATCATGATGAGCTTTCAAGAAAAATAACTAATTGATATTTATTTAAAAAAAAACTTCATAATTACATGCTCGTATTGATATAGAGCAAGCTTGCAACATTATTCTCAAATTAGACATGGAAAGGCAAGTGATAGAATAGATTCTTATTCAAAGTTCCTAATATCATGATCATTGATATTACTGAAGCTTGAATTTGTGATATTTCCTTTTCTTTATTCCATCATGGATATTCTAAATTTTGATTTTGTAATTATACATGAATAAAACAAGGAGATCCCTTTCATCAATCCATTTGACTATGTTGGAGAGGAGTTAAAAAAAGGGGTCTCATACAACCAACCTCTTGAGCAAGATATGAAGAAACCTTTTTATGTACATTAAAGAGGACCTATCACATCTATTATTTGTTTATTGGACAACAATATTTACCATTGTCTTTAAAGATTCTGTGTGCTTGATAATATCTTTAGGCATATGAATATGCTTATGGGGAAAAAGTAAATAAAGACAAGAGTAATTTTTATATCCCTAATAAATGCAAAATATATAGTGTAATTTGATACATTATATCTATCTTATTTGTTCTACAGTAAAGGAAATTACGCAAATGAAATATTTTGATTCTCTTATTACCTTGAATTGAAGATGGAGTGGGAAAAATAATCTCTTTTATGATGGGTTAAACTTACATTGATAAGACATATTTATCCAATACCCATATACATTCTATGTCAATTTTTTATGCTCCTTGAGGAGTCATGATGTAACATCTGGGGCTTAGGTCCTCGAACCGTTATCGAGGAAAATTGGCATTGATAACTTGCTGGGTCAGATCCGATTGAACCATTGACAACCACTAAAAATGCTTAAGCCCAAAATGTCAAGTAGCAATATTCATTTACATGAGAGAATATTTTTTGACAACAGGAGGAAACATAGTTTTTGATAAACAGAAGGAACAATATTAGACATTGTCTGGCCAAAATTCCCTAAAGAAAGCCTGTTGAAATTCTCTTTCTTTCATTTTCTCCTCCTCTTCAAGCATCTTCCGTATTCTTTTGGATACAGCCTTCCTTCTCTTCTTAGGTTGGAGAAAATCCTATTAAACAAAATGTCAGCTAAAATGGAATATTCATCAATCAAAGGGAAACATACAGTTACTAAGGTGTTTTATATTAAATCAGAGGAACGTTGTTAATTGAACATGTTGGATTTTCAATTTAGCCTTTGATTAAAAGACACATGGCAAGTACACCCTAAATATAAATTGCAGAATTGCACTGTCACCCTGATTCAATGAAGAACCTGTGCTCCAATCAAGATGATTATTCAAAAAGTCTAAACCCTACAAAATCTGTTGAATAACTATTTCACCGTCATTATCAAGTCAAAACAAAGATTTGAATCAAAATTACATGAAAGGTATGGTTAAACTTCATTTTAAACAACAAAACTCACCCTTTCCTAACAACCCAATGAAAGGAATAACTAGGACTATAGAGTCAAGCTTACAAGAGGATATCATCATATGTATATTGTGATCCATATGCTTTAGAAGAAGCTTGTACAGTTTATGAAGGGGTCTTTGTTGATAAAGGGAAACTCCTCCGATTTTATATAGAAAGATAAGAAAAAAAAACAGAAAAGCTCAAGTTCTCTTTATCAGCATACGATTCAATATAGGGTCAAGCACTAGTTTTGTCCATCTTTCCATGTGCAATGAGTGGTACAGAAGTAGGAGAAAGCAGTGATTCTAATGGCCCCTGAAGAACAAGCCCTCAACACTTACACTTTCCCTCTTCCGACCATCTGAACTGTCATCCGGAGTAAACTTCACATTCTTTTTCAATTTAATCTTCTCTGCTCCAATACCAGACTTGTTCTTCTTTACACAAGCTTGAACTGGTTCCAATCTGCCCTGTTCCACCATAATAAAAGAAATAACATATATAGCCTTGGCATAAAAATTTGCAACAGTTAATAAACTTCTCTTTAACAAAAAGCAAACAAACTTGCACCAAAGAAGTTGTCACCAAGACGAAACCGTTCCATCATAATAAACGAAATAACATATATAGTATTGGCATAAAAAAATTGCAACATTTAATAACTTCTCTTTATGAAAAAACCAACAAAATTGCACCAAAGAAGTCGTCACCAAGAGGAAGGGGTACTGACAACTGAGAATACTGCTAAACAACTGAATGAATGGAGATAGAAAACAAATAATTAACATTAACACTGCAAAACTAAGACACGGTTGCAATTGTGATCCCACAATAGGATCCTATAGGATCAATTTCAACATAATAGAAATGCAATTCTCAGACAACATGACAATGAAAATTCTCAATCGAATAACGATATCTGAAGGTAGTCTTCAAATCAAAATAATATGACTAATAAAACTATTAACCACAGATCACATCAGCAATATCCAAAACAAGACCAATACAACGAATCGAGACGGACCTGCTCGGAGATTCCCAGACCAGTGCCTTCCTTCCAGCCGCACTTCTTCAGCAACTGCCATCAAATCACGTCGAAATCGCCGTTGGATCGCGAAAAAAAAAGGTAACAACGGTGTTAGCCCTAATTGCAAACCCTAGAAAGTGAAGGGATGAGGGGAGAACCTGAAATCCAACGTTGGAGGAATCGATCGCCTTCGAGGTCGAGCACGACTGTTCTTCCATCGTTAGAGGATTCGCACGGAAAAGGACGGCAACCGCCAATTTATTCGAGCTCCGGGTGGCTCCGGCAAGGTCGGGGTCGAGGTAGAGCTCTGCCGCACTGCAAGGGTGCGACGGAGATAAAATCGTGAACTTCTCCTGGAAAGTTTATAAAGAACCCCCTGAAACGAGATTATGATTTTCCAAGTGGCAGTTGACTTCCACCCGTTATCCTCGAGGTTATTCTTTACTAAGGCCCTGTTTGGTTAGAGAATAGGTCATGGAATAAGAGGTCAATTCTTCTCCCAACACGGTTCTCAGTGGTACGATTATTCCCTATTATTCCATCTTATTTCACTCTTATTCCTATCTTTATCTCACCTTACCTACCTTTATTTCACCTTATTCTCCTTATTCTTATCCTCCAGCCGAACGGAGAATAGACCCTTATTCCCCTTATTCTACATTCTTATTCCTGCTTATTCTCCTACCGAACGAGCCCTAAATAAAATGAAGTAAATATGGATGTGGTAAAATTAGTCAATATTTTGTAAATTACAGGTTGATTATAACAATTTCAAAACCGTTAAGATTATTTGTTTTAGATGGAAGGTATAGGAATCTCTCTTTCTGACGAAATTGAATGACTTTATTTTTGAAAATACATAACTTTATTTTTGAAAAAAAAACGTCGGAAGATGAGGCAGGAGCAGCCTCATGTTTTTCTTGTTATTGCAAAAATATCCGAATGTACTACTATAATCCATTTTGAATATCAACAAACTGTTTATTCTCAGCATACATCAAATATCCAAGATTCTCCAAGTGGCGGTTGACTTCCACCCGTTATCCTCGAGGCTATTCTTTTCTAAGTAAAATGAAGTAACTATGGATGTGGTAAAATTAGACAATATTTTGTAAATTACAGGTCGATTACAACAATTTCAAAACCGTTAAGATTATTTGTTTTAGATGGAAGTTATAGGAATCTCTCCTTCTGACGAAATTGAATAACTTTATTTTTGAAAATACATGACTTTATTTTTGAAAAAAAAACAAAAAAAATGTCGGAAGATGAGGCAGGAGCAGCCCCATGTTTTTCTTGTTATTGCAAAAATATCCGAATGTACTACTATAATCCATTTTAAATATCAACAAACTATTTATTCTCAGCATACATCAAATATCCAAGATTCCTGGTCCAATTAGACATTACTTCAAACTACTATCATTTTGACACTTTTGTCATTTTTATCGTAATATCGGCTTCAAAATTGTAAATCTCACAATGTCAAATACTATGAAAAGCTTATTGAATGGCATATAAATTTCTTACGCAAAAGCCAGTTCCATCTAAAATGATCAAAATATATAACAAATTAAAACCACGATTGGAAATCCTAGCTGCTAGAATTTATTTTCCAGAAAATCCATAATCCTCAAAGCTTACAAATGGGATCCATTGGAGTTTATCAAGAGGAATTTGACCTCTACCTTCTTAGATGATAATTCAAGTATCATCTAACCGACCGACCCCCTCCATCCCCGACCTTGCAAAGGTCGGAGCTCCTCTCCCATACCGTGCTCGAGTCCATCGTCCCCCCCCTTTTTTGCTAACCCCCTGCAGGTATATCGCCCTCGCTTCCGCCGAGCTCCTCCGCCCCGTCGACCGACTTCAGCCTCCGCTCGCCCGCTCGGCGCCTCTGCCCTCCGAGCGCCTCGATCAGCGGCCGCCCTCAACCTACAGTTGTCGTTTGATCAGGGCTATCCCTTGATCCAACGGCCCTGATCAAGCCCCGACAGCCAACCCGAGCCTTGGCCTCACCCTCGAGGCTCGGGTCATCCGAAGCGTCCGAGCCTGAGCCTTACCGCTGAGACACAGCCTTGTCGATTGACCCTCTGGTTCGGGAGCCCGAACCTCAGCCCCGGGTCCGAACCACAGGCTCG
The DNA here is from genome assembly GCA_037367405.1 of Ottelia alismoides. Taxonomy (NCBI): domain Eukaryota; kingdom Viridiplantae; phylum Streptophyta; class Magnoliopsida; order Alismatales; family Hydrocharitaceae; genus Ottelia; species Ottelia alismoides. The sequence continues at coordinate 563,349 of JAZKJV010000762.1, forward strand.
GCCTCACGGAGCCTCCGCGCCGTCATCCGAGCCTCCAGGAGCACGTGCAACGCACATGCGCTGGGGGTAAATTGCAGATGTACCCCCAAGGGTTCCTAATATTGCATATATACCCCTACCAGGGGTAAATTACATACCCCCTGACTTTGTGAAATTACAGATAAGCCCTTCTAGGGACTTGTTTGAAGGAAAAACTTTATTTTATTTATATTTTAGTCCCTGTAATTTCATGTTAGCATATCTTTCTCATCTGAACTTCGATTTTAGCATATAATATGTCATTTTGAAGCTTATTTCATTCTCTATCAATTAGCATAAATTATGAACAGATCCAAGGATGTTTATCGATAATTATTATTGAGGATCTCTATTGACTCTTGCAGGCTAATTTTGACATATTTATGTTATATTTTCTTGGATAAATTGATGAATCAATCCTTACAAGGATGTTCTTATGAAGGATAGACATTGATATCTTATTATTTTACATGTTCAGTTTTATTAAGGATTCGATTAGAGAATAATGATTTATCAATACAATCATTTGCCTTATCTCAATAATTTGCAAGATTATTTCTCAGAAATATTTTCCTTCTTGCCTTCTTCTGGAGATATTTTCTAGACGTAATCTTTTTTGATCTGTGATGTGAATTGAGGATTAATTGACTGCATTAATTGACGATTTAAAGCGTGAAAAGTCACAGATCTTGAGACGAATTAGTTTCTCTGTTTATTTCATTGCATTTCTGCGCATTTGTATTATATTATTCCAATACACAAATTAATCAAACATTAATTAATTATTTATTTGAATTTAAAAATACGTAACTAAGAATTACTGTTTTCTATGTTCGACCTTGGTAGACTTGCCAAGAAAAATTTTCCACAACATTCAAAGATTGTGGTTTTTGATCAACCGATTTTCGCCTCCTATACTACAATTATCGATTATTAAAGAGGCGGATTTCGCGTTCATCAAATGACGCCGTTGCCGGGGAACGGTGAATTTTTAGGGTTTTAAATCATTTTTTGTAATTAATTTTTGTAAAAATTATTTCTGTCATTTTTTTCTCTTCTGCATTTCATTTTGTATTTCTCTCTTACTTCTACTACTAACCGTAATTTCTCTCTTTGAAGACTTCTGGGAGCCAAATTTTAGGATTTAATCAAGGATCTGCAAGGATGGAGAATCGAATTTTAATTTTTGTGAGAAGTCTATATTTAAATTTCCTGCATTATTCACAGGGTCCATCTCTCTTTGCACCCTGTTAAATGTAATATTCAGGACTGGACTCTCTATGGCATGATGCAGAATTTAGGAGTACATACACTAGATTAGAATTATTTTTGCCCATGCTCGTAAATTTTAGGAAACACATTATTCACTAACTATACATAATGGTAGATCGTTCAACTTAGCAAAATTTTAAATCAATTCTTTCCCGTTAATAGAACTATCTGCGTAGGGTAATTTCATCTGTGCATATCATTTAGTGTATATTTTAGAATTCCTTGTACTGCATCCCGCATGAAGAGCGCGAGGAGTCACTATAAGTCTTCTTCTTAAGCATGCATCATTGATTCATGTTTGCATTGGCTTTTTCGATTCTCCCTCCTCGAGTTTTACCACTTAGGAATTAAAGGAATTGAGACTGCTCGTTAGGCGTAAATTTCTGTGCTCATATAAACTTCAGTGACAATCTTATATCTAAAACTAGGACTGCTAATCAAGGCGACTGTAAATATAATTGACATAAAATTAACCCTTGTGTCTGTTGGAAAGAACCCCACTCATTGTTTATAAGGACTAGAACGCACACTTAGGATAGAGCCATAACTGAGAAATCTCACCCAGACTACTGATTTTAAAACCAATTAGCTACTTTTCAGTGAGGGTTTAGGGTAGCCGTTTTACGGTCTGTCTTCCCTTAGCAGAGTGGGTGGTTTAGAGGACACTGCGGAAGGCTCCGTCCTCAAGTAACACAGGTAGCCATTTAAACAGTCCGTACTTACACCTATACTGGCTGAAAGTAGGTGCAACTAGTTGCATGAACTCGGGACAGACTTTGTGAAATATTTCGGTGCCTAATAGCTCCGCTTAATTTTCAATGATTGTTTTGTCATTAAATTAAAATTGAAAAGACAGGAGTCCGAACCCTAACTTGTCTTCACCCGTGTTGAGTGGGTGAATCTACTTGTTTGTTTTGTGTGTGATTTGTGTGCGTCAAAGATCTTGCAATCACAAGTAAATCATGGTTCGTTGATCATTCCATCCCTCTTAAGAAAATGTCGGTACAATGGTCTTCTTTCCCGATCTCCACGACCACATCTTGATATCCTTCTTCTCACACTTCTCAGGGGAACCTACTCTTCAAATCAGGTCCCCCCTTAGCCATCATTCTCTTCCCTCCCTTACATCCCACCCTATGACCACACTTCTTCATGCAATAGACCTCTTTCACATTCTGACAATTTTATGGACATGAGAGAGCGAGACGAATTAAGGATGAACAATAGAGTAACCGATATTGACAGCAGAACATAATTTCCGGTTACTATGATCCTACAACCTCTTGAACCATCCCCTACTCAGGATGACTATCCTCTTGAGTACAATCAATTTTCCTTCGACAATCCACGAGAAAACCAGAGTCAAGGAAATATAACTAATGACCAGATGATGGATCCACATTTCATCATCTTTATATCATTTTGGCACCAAAAACCCTAGCAAATGCCTGTAAATAGCATTAAATTTAGCATCTTAGCATTCATGCATGTGCATTCAATTAGTGTATAAAACATTGTAATTAAAGCCAAAATTATATAATAAATAAAAGAAAAGAAAAAGAATAAAATATTGTAAATATATTATGACCCAAAACCCGAGACCTAGGCATCTTGATGAATAGGTCAACAAGGAATAAAGTAGGGGGAGATAAGGTCAGAAACACAGTTCAAATACAATGTATTTCATTCATTCTTTATCTATTTTGGGACCTATTTTTGATTCAACTTTTTATACATCAAATAAAGAAACTTTTTACATGAGAGTTGTAGATAATTTTATAAAGAAAAATACAAAATTGATTTCACTGAAAAATAATGTACAGATAAAAAGTTATGGTCTGAATAAAAATCCAGAATCCCAACTTCCCAGACCCGTATCTCACAAATGACAACTCCAAATGCAGCAAACTCACTTTAATTGTATATAATATAAAATAAGCTAATTAATGGCGGTGGTTTCGCATTTGGCGGAGCTACGGTTTGAAAGTTGAGTTTTGGACCCTCATTGTATACTTGCACAGATTAAAATATTCAATTTATTATTTATTGATTATTTTTGTAATTTTATATTTTTATAATCTTGTAAAAATTACTTATAATATACTTGTGCATTAAAATCAGAATAAAAACCTAAATTAAATACAAAATAAAATACATACATATAGAATACATAGGTATAATACCTATACTTATACCTGTATATTTTATACTTATATTTTATTTAATGTATAAAACACATCAATAAAATAAAATAAAAATATAATTATTTGTATGAAAGTATGTTACAATTATATAAATTAATAATCAAAAATAATAAAATTAAAATACACAAAATAAAAATAAAAGAATAAAGTATATAGATATTATACCTATAAGGGGCATAAATGTAAACTTGTAAAAATACATCTCATAAAAATAATTAAAAATCATAATAAAATAATTTATAAAACTATAAACACTTTTTATTTTGTAACCTAAATAAATTAATACCATTTACTATTTTAAAATGATTTTAGAAATATTTTTTTCCAGGTTTTTCCTGGTTGGTCCACGTGGACCAACCAGGGGGCCAGGAGAGTTGACCTCTGGTCAACTCTCTGACCCTAGGACCTGGGTCGTGTCAGAAAGTGGGTTTTGACCCATTTTCTCGATTTTATCGAGGTCGCTCCTTTCACCGAATCTGATCGCTTTCTTCTGCAAAGTTGTGCATTGACAACCCATCATACACGCCCAAGGTTGTTTTCGGGCATCACATCGATGTGGCGCCCGTTGTCACAAAAGAAATAAAATGAAAAATCGGAAAACAAAGTAAAGCTAGGGGCTCAATCACACAAAAGCCGGGGAGCAACAGCGTAGATCATTTTTGCTTCGTGATTGTGATACTTGTCTACATTTTTGCTTTCTTTATTTGCTCACTTATTTGATATCATTGCTTGACTTGTCTAATCACTCTTCCTTGTTGACTTTGTGCGAGGAACCGCGGATCGAGGGAGATGCTTTACCTTAGGCGTCGGTGCACCCACGTGAAGCTGCTTTAGCCTAGCACGAAGAAGGGCTTGGAGGATTTTGCAAGACAACTTCTAGTGCATTTTCTTTTATTGTATTTATTGTGTAATTTGTGAGAGAGAGAGACCTATTATTGTAATAATACAGGTACCCCCGGACATTGGACACTCTTGAGCCTAATTTCCAGGTGTTTGTACACCTGGGGGCTCGTTGCGGTTTTTACGGCTTTTTCTTCGCATTTTTTTTACTTTGTTTTCTGATTTTTTGTTTTATTTCTTTTGTGTGATTGAGCCCCTAGCTTTAGGATTGTTTGCGATAGTACTAAGGCCAAACACCTAATATATTTGCATGTGCCTATAGTCTTGTTTGGACTTAGTCAAATTTTTAACAGTTGATCATCACCTTCAATCCGTCACGCTGCGAGCTCTTCCTACCAAGCGCTTCTCCTGAACTCGATTTGTCGAGAGGAGGAGGGGTGAGCCTAGAGCGGACTCTAGGGTTGAGGATTGGTGGTCAGCTTGTGGTTCTTCACGATAATAGCAATTTCTGAAACTTAGGGCGATTTCATCGGCTTTTGCATTTGCATATAGATAGGTTTCAATTCTACTGAGCATCCTTGCATGTAGAGTGCTGGAGGCAAGGTGAGCATTTACGCTTTAGCATCCATCATTATTTGCCGCTTGCATTGCTTTTCCGACTCTCCCTCCGATTTTGCCATCCTAGGTGCTTAAAGGAATTGACTCCTCGTTAGGCGCGTGCATTTCTCTCTAAAAATCCAAAAAAGTGATAATCAATAAAATTGGGACTGCTAATATTACTTGGCCCTAAAATCCACCAAAAAGAAAATCTTCTCTTGGGCGAGTAATCCCCTCATTGTCTTCGTTTTACATTGCTCGCGCACACACTAAGGTTAGAGCTCAAAATCCCATTCAGCCCCCGAAGTGTTTGCGCAATTTTGGACTTCTCACCTAACTCTAAAACAGACAAGATAAAAAGGCCGACTTTTCGGTCTCTACCGAGTTGAGTAGGTGAATTGAGGGTTTGACTTGTTTTCATTTTTGTCTGTGATTGTTTTTGTGTGTCCTAGATCTTCTCTGCGCATTTGCGCCTTTCTTCGTCACTCTCTTGACTTGACCGCCGTGCTCTCCCGATCATTTTCTTTTGATTTCGAGATGGAGCCCTGGAGTACTTTTTATCCGGACTTTGCGGATCCCTCGTTCGCTCCATTCGGTCCACCTCCCTTTTATCAGGAGGATCCTCCTCCTGCTTTTTCTGACTTTTGTACATATCCACCTCAGCCGCAGTATCAGACATCGAACTTCGACCCACCTCCACCCACATCTGCATATTATCCACCTCCACCTTCACATCCACCTGAGTCTGACCTGTTGGAGTCACCTCCCTCGATCTCTGTGAACGATATCTTGAACCGGATGATGGTGCGCATTGATTTGATGAATGATAATCTTGCGATCTTGAGGAATAATCAGATTAATGCTCCTTTCGTCAGGAATTCGGATTTACTTATAGATGATCAAGGGAGCTTGCAATCGCCCAAAATACAAAAAAATGGGAAAATTTTAAAAATACAAAAAGAGTTCGGGAGACACTTGGTTGATTCATATTGTGAGGAGAGAGTCCATTTGCCAGAGCCCTTGACCACACATCCATTCACGCTTAGTCCCACCTTTGACCCCAAGGATGCCGCTGTACAGACTGCTCTTGGCATGCCTCGTGTATATGTTGATTCCGACTTCCCCCCTTGTATGGAGGAAGTCCAAAAATTCAAAAAAAATGTTAATTGAACCCGAAGTGGTGGCCATTATTCATGAGATCATCCGTGCCCCACTTCAGCAGGCCATGACCCAATTATCTGCTCCTCTTCTCAAGAAGAGAAAGCGGAGGAGCAGATCTGAGCGTCACATTTTGACCATGGCCATTGCCCTCACCATCACACATCGTCCCATCCCCAAGAAGAAAAACACAGCTACACCTTTCATCACTTGCACCATCTCTGACTACACTTGTGATCGCACTCTCCTGGACGGCGGTGCATCTATTGGCATATTACCCTTCTCGCTGGTACAGTCTCTTCACTTAGGGCCTCTAAAGAAAACCAGGATGATCGTTCAGTTTGCTGATGGATCTATCAAGAGACCGAAGGGTATCCTTGAAAATGTCGTCATTTCTATTCAGGGCACGAACCACAATGTTGATTTTGTCGTGTTGCCCATGGAGAACTCCACAGGGGAGCCATCTCTAATCATCCTGAGACGACCATTCCTCGCCTCTGCGAGGGTCGTTATTGACTATGGATCAGGAGAGGCCCGCTTCCGTCCTGTTGACGGGAGCGAAGTGTTGATCACCGCACCCACAGCTGACCAGAGACCTGCACCTGATACACCCTCACCGATTATAGCTGACTTCGGGGCCTGTGACCAATCTGATGCTACTAGAGATATTTGCTTAGCGAAACCTGACGAAACCCGACGGATCCCCCGAAAGGGGAGGAAGTCGGAAAGCATAGACCTCGCGGTTCCTCCCCCTGGTGTGTGGCGATGTGTTGATGAAATCCAAAGTATTTATGTGATTGATCCCATTGAGCGGTGGGCAGATACCAAGAATAGACAGGACGGGCCTGGTTTGAACACTTCCATTGATGAGTCCGTTCCTGATCACTCACAAGTAAAGATGATCGAGGACGTTTATGATGTTGCCCATTATTTTGAGAGACCTCATAAGGAAACGAGTGACCTAGGTAAGACTAGACGGGACGGACTTGGTTTGACTACTTCCACTGATATGTCTGTTCCTGGTCCTTCAAAGGTAAAGATGATTGAGGTCGGCTATGATGCGAATCTTCACAATTTTTGGCCTCTTGATGAAAAAGATGATCCGGGTGAAACTCTTGAGGACGAACAGAGTTCGAATACTTCCACTGATGATTTCGTGCCTTTTGACTTTGACCTGGACGAGCCCTCGCAGGACGACTCTGATTACACTTCTTCCGAGGATGATGAGTTTGTCCCATTCCACTTTGACATCTGCGAGACTTCCAAGGCTGGACCTAGCCGTACTTCTTCCACTCACCAGTCTGTGCCTCCACACCATAGGACCACCAAGGGAGAACCTAGCCATACTGCTTCCATTGATCAGACGTCCCTTTCCGATTCGATTCCACTGAGGGCCTTCACCGTGTCGACCCTGGTCGGCTTCCGTCCTCTATGGACCCCGATGTCGACATACACCATACCAGATCTATCCCTCAGCGGTCTCGCAAGAAGGTTAGCTTTCGGCCTTCTTGATCATGTGTACATCCACCTCTGTTATATATTCTCATTTGTTCATCTCTGTCTCTCCCGTATTGCTCGTCCATCCATTCTCGTGTTTGCCTTGCTTAGGACGCATTTTGTCCTACGTTTAGGAGGGGTGGACGAGCCGAGTGCTCTTTTGTCATTCAGTGTCATCACTCCTGTTGTTGCCTATACTTAGGGCTTCTTTTACCCTAAGTATAGGGGGAGTGGTGTGTACATCCTCACGATCTCTTCATCCATCTTCTGATTTCCTTTTTTCTTTTCTTCTTTTCTTCTTTTCATCTTCTATTTCTTTATCTATCAAAAAGGTGTCGCCCTTGTAGACAGTTTTCCATACTTAGGATGTACTTTGTCCTAAGTATAGGGGGTGTGCACCCCGAGTTTCTTCTTTTCTTTTCGATCCTATCCATTGTCTCCTCTTCTTGTCTATACTTAGGGATATCTTACCCTAAGTATAGGAGGAGACAATCTGAGTACGATATGTTCATTCCCACCCTTGACCCTCCCTGCGTTGTGTACAGTCTGCTATACTTAGGATTATTTGATCCTAAGTATAGGGGGGACGGTCAAATTCTCATTGATTCATTCAGTTATTCCTTTATTCTTTAGACTTGCCTATACTTAGTACGAGTTATGTCTTCTCTTTTCTCTCCGATCTATGAGGACATAGCTCAAGCTAAGTATAGGGGGGTCGTATATACTACGTATATACTTTAGCCATAACTCGTACTTTCCTAATAATATGGCTAAACATCCTTTAAAATTCATTAAAAATCCCTAATAAAAAGGTGTTTTGTTCCTCAAATTCTGTTTGTATATACTGATTAATAAAGCAGGTGAAAATGTTTTTTGCAAAATGTTTGAAAAATAGTTTGAAAATCCTTGTGAACATTTATTGAAAGCTATTTTGAAAATTTTTGTTACATGTTTTCAACCTGTGAAAAATGTGTGGTTTGTAAAAAATTATTTTCTTTGTGTGAAATAAAATGTTTGAAAAATGATTTGTAAATGATTTGAAAAATGGTTGCAGAAATGTTTTGAAAAACCTATATATACTGTTTTGAAAGCCTTTGCAAAATGATTTTCAAATGTGTGTACATGTTTATAAAATGATTGTAGAAATTATTTTGGACTATAGTTTTCAAAAATTGTGTGAAAAAGCTTGTGCCAAATAAGTTTGAGGAATATTTACATCACACCAAAATCCACTATATATATGTATAAAACTGACCACTTACCCTTGTAAATTCTTAAAATCCACTTCTTGTAAATATAAGAAGCACTCCCGTGTACATATTTCAACCTAGTTTTCAGCCAAAATCTTTTTGTTTTCAAAAATCCCAAAAACATTTGCAAAATTAAAATCCAAAAACATTTGAAAAATTTCTGTGAAAACTACAAAAAAATGCATCTGCATATGCATCATCATCATCTTTTCAAAAAATCCATAAAAAGTTCAAAATCTTTGAAAATTGCATCACAAAAATATTTTCTATTTTCTGCATGGCATTGCATGGTATGAGCATTTTTCGGATTGAGTTTGATAGTTGAACAAGTCTAAGTAAAATCCGGAGATTGGAGCTTGATTGGACCTTAAAATCTACCTAATAACAGGAACCTTATAGGAACTGGGTTTGAGGTACTTCAGGTCTAGTTGACTTAATTCTTTGAGGATCACGGGACTTGGTTCAATGGATTCTTGACTGCCTAAGTAGAGTATTTCGGAGCACACGCACGACTCTTGTTAATAATGACCTAACTTGGACACCTGCACCTTTCACATGGCTCAACTCAGTTGGAGTGGTGAGGGGATTGGATTTGCTGGTATGAGACGCACACAAGTGGAAACATTTGTCCTCCTCTAGGGAGGGAAGTGCACCCAAACCAGTCCAGTGATTAGGAAGTCTAAAGACAGGAGGTTGTGGGTTGCGATAAAGCTTCAAAAGAGGGATAGTCTACTGGCTCAAGAGGGAAAACTCCCTATGTAAATGCTGTTGTGAATAGTTTACAAAAAAAAGTGTTCAGGCAGGTACAAAAATAACAAGCCTGCAAGTATGTACAAATTTTGTAAAGTCAATAAGCAAGCTTGAGTTCCAAAGTCATAACATGTGAGCCTGCAACAGGATGACTTGACTACACTGGTCTTGCATCCCAGGATAGGTAGCTACACTGGCTACCGTCCATTCTTCTCTTCACCCCCTCCTCTTGAGCTGGTTGCCACTTGAACTTAGAAGGGAATACCCCGCTCCTCGAGGATGGAGTTATTGGATTGGGGAATCATTGGGTTGTCGTACTGGAGAAGTCAGTCTCTTTGTCATTCTAGTTGGGGAGAGTCACCATCACTTACACTGTACGAGTCAGATTCATAGTCGTAAGAGTTTGCGTATGAGTTGAAGTATTTCTGACCTGGCTATTGAGGAGACTTGGACAGAGTTTTGGGATTCTCAAGGACTGTTGGATTTCAAATTCGGTTCTCACTAAGGTTCCACCCGCACTAAAATTCCAAAGGTCTGACTTAAGCTCCAAACTTTGATTTTGTGAAGACAAGTTTGATAATTAAACTAAATCCAAGTTTTTCTTTTTCTTTTCTTTCTTTTTTCTTTTTGCACTTATTGCATAAGTGTTTGCTAGGGACTAGCAAAGGTAAAGTATAGGGGGATGATGAATCCACATTTCATCATCTTTATTCTATCATTTTGGCACCAAAAACCCTAGCAAATGCCTGTAAATAGCATTAAATTTAGCATCTTAGCATTCATGCATGTGCATTCAATTAGTGTATAAAACACTGTAATTAAAGACAAAATTATAGAATAAATAAAAGAAAAGAAAAAGAATAAAATATTGTAAATATTTTATGACCTGAAATCCCGAGACCTAGGCATCTTGATGAATAGATCGACAATGAATAAAGTAGGGGGAGATAAGGTCAGAAACACAGTTCAAATACAATGTATTTCATTCATTCTTTATCTATTTTGGGACCTATTTTTGGTTCCACTTTTTATACATCAAATAAAGAAACTTTGTACATGAAAGTTGTAGATAATTTTATAAAGAAAAATACAAAATTGATTTCACTGAAAAATAATGTACAGATAAAAAGTTATGGTCTGAATAAAAATCCAGAATCCCAACTTCCCAGACCCATATCTCACAAATGACAACTCCAAATGCAGCAAACTCACCTTTAATTGTATATAGTATAACATAAGCTAATTAATGGCGGTGGTTTTGCATTTGGCGGAGCTACAGTTTGAAAGTTGAGTTTTGGACCCTCATTGTATACTTGCACAGATTAAAATATTCAATTTATTATTTATTGATTATTTTTGTAATTTTATATTTTTATAATCTTGTAAAAATTACTTTTAACATACTTGTGCATTAAAATCAGAATAAAAACCTAAATTAAATACAAAATAAAATACATACATATAGAATACATAGGTATAATACCTATACTTATACCTGTATATTTTATACTTATATTTTATTTAATGTATAAAACACATCAATAAAATAAAATAAAAATATAAATATGTGTATGAAAGTATGTTACAATTATATAAATTAATAATCAAAAATAATAAAATTAAAATACACAAAATAAAAATAAAAGAATAAAGTATATATATATTATACCTATAAGGGGCATAAATGTAAACTTGTAAAAATACATCTCATAAAAATAATTAAAAATCATAATAAAATAATTTATAAAATTATAAACACTTTTTATTTTGTAATCTAAATAAATTAATACCATTTACTATTTTAAAATGATTTTAGAATATTTTTTCCAGGTTTTTCCTAGGTGGTCCACGTGGACCAACCAGGGGGCCAAAAGAGTTGACCTCTGGTCAACTCTCTGACCCTAGGACCTGGGTCGTGTTAGAAAGTGGGTTTTGACCCATTTTTCTCGATTTTATCGAGGTCGCCCATTTCACCGAATCTGATCGCTTTCTTCTGCAAAGTTGTGCATTGACAACCCATCATACACGCCCAAGGTTGTTTTCGGACATCGCATCGCTGTGGTGCCCGTTGTCACCTCGTTTTTCACGTCCCTTCACCACATCTCAAAACGACACCCTCATCTTCCTCTTCTCTTTGAACCATTCTTGGCCGATCTTCAGACCTCCGAGGGCTATCTGGAGGATCCCCGGTGACAAGGGGTTGATCCCCACCCTCGTCGAGGTGCAGCGGAGGGCCGAGGCGCGTCCCAGCCATCTCCGGCGGCCGCGCTGCCGTGAGGTACTCAATCTCGGGTTTTACACCCTTGAGGTATATTTTTATTCCATTTTTTTGTGCTTTTTCAGTTTGTGGAAGTCACAGGAGCCATTTCCCATATTCGTTTCATACATCACTCGCTTAAGTGCCATCACCATTCCCTCGTCGGAGCGTGCTCCGGTGAGTCTCCACCTTGTACCCTCCTACGCCCATTCCGCCTTCAGGAGCCCTCCGGTGCTCCGCCTTTTTGCGTTGACGTCTCCCCTGCAGAAAAACATCGAGAAGAGCATCCCTTGCAGGGAGTTTTGAGGACTGGAAGGAGCTCCGGGTCTGACACCTCGTCCACAGCTTTTGGCGAGGATTCCAGCCATTTTGTGGAGCTCTATATCTTCACCGGAGCCGCGGTAACATCAGAAGCCTTGGGGTTGGGCGTCAGACCGGCGGAGAAGCCCGCAACGCTCGATCAAAGTCCGTCGGGTGGCTTGTTCATCCCCAGTTCTTTGTCCATCATCACGAGCCGTGAATCTCCCGCCTGTTCTTCCAGAGCTACAGCCGTCGTCAGATCAAACGCGTCCTGGCCATCCGATCGTGCCCTCATCGTCTAATCTGGAACGTTCAAAGCCCAAGGGGTATCGGGCTCGGCTGGGCTGTCACGTGGCATTAGTGGATTCCTTGCTGTCGTTGGATGCGCGCCTAGCAGGGGTATTTTGCAGCTATCACCCCCGCGTTTTTGTATTTTGCAGTAACTACTAAAACTTTCATCGGCTCCTTAAATTTTTGTATAAATTGCGATCCAGCCCCCTACATTATCTGGTAATTGCAACATTGCCCTTGCCAGGTCACGTGCACAGTGCACGTGACCTTGGCGTTTTTGGCATATTACCCCTGGCATTTTTGTGCGTTTGATATTAGTCCAGCAAAAATTTAATTCAGTTATCTATTTTCTGGGAATATTTCGCTAAGGTCCCTACACTTTCTGAATATTACAAAAACAGCCCCTGGCCTGCATGTAGTTTCCCTTTGTCACTCTAATTTTTGCATGCCTCAATTAAACTCCAAAAATCCTCCAAAAATCAATTTAAGCTCCTGCTACATTGCATTTGCATGGTATATTTTTATTTTCCTTTTTTATTGCATTTTTATATTTATTAAAAATCAAAAACATACTTTTTATCTACTGTCTATCTTAGAAAATACCAAAAAATAGTAAAATACCTCGAAAAATTCCAAAAAAAATCCCTACTATCTATTTTAACCTATTTTAGTGTCAGTCCAAAAATCACTAAAAATCTCAAAAGAAAAGCCTTAAAAATTCAAAAATACATAAAAACTTCAAAAAAATATATAAAAAATTCTAGAAAACTCTAAAAATTGTAAACTCAAGTTCTCTAGTCTCCTGTTTTTATTGTCTTTATTTGAAAAATAGTTTGGAAAAATTTTGTGGCTGTTTGCTATTTTTAATTCCCATTTTACCCCTAACCAGTAGCTAAGTCACTGTTTTGCTTTATTTCAGTGTTTAAAAATACCAAAAATATTTTGAAAAATACCCAAAAATCACAAAAACAGTAAAAAATTATAAAAATACCAAAAAAATTTTCTTTCTGAATTTTTGACTATTTTTGCACATTTTTATAAATAGTTTATCACCCTTTTTATTACATTGTCTTTATCTTCCATTATTGAAAAAGAAAAAAATAAAAATATAAAATATAAAAATCAGAAAATCAGAAAATTAAAAATCAAAATACAAAATTAAAAATTGAAAAAAAAATAAATTAAAAACCCACAAAAATCACTTGCTTGTATAGTGTAGACAATACTCACATTCACTCACACACATTTGTCTGATCTGCCCTGTTTGCTCCATGTGTTCGAACTCTCTGCATACTTGTCCTATACAATCTTTTGTGTAGAGTTAAAAATTAATTTTAACTCCACATTTATTTCTAATTGTTTGATCTTTAGTGTGGGGTTAATTGTTGATTAAATATATGATTTTGTAGTGGTCACGACACCGACTGTTGACTCGCCTTGTGAGTCAATACGACCGCTCTCAATTCTGTGTTTATCACTAGGCCATAATGATTATGAACAATCAATACTCTACTCGAGGTTACATGCCAGAATCACGACACATAGAGAATGATTATTCAATCACTAGTCATGAGATGTTTGATGATGAGATTGCTCGGATTAATCATAGAGCAGGCACTTTAACTGAGAGAATATACGATCTCATCCAGTCTATGTAGAATTTAGAAGAAGTGAGGCCACCACCATGCGAACACTAGATCATCATGTGACTCATAATCAGGCACAACCACCGCTGACCTCTGAACCCCATACTGATCATATCATAAAAAATACTAAAAATTAAAAAAATGAAAATTCAAAAAAATTGGACAATTATGAAATGGAAGCATTTTGCAAGAGTTTGATCTTAGAGCTTCCATTGGTCAAATCCATAGAATATGTGCCCGATCTTAAAAGATTTGTGAAGAGTCGACTAAACCCCAAAAAGACGGGCAAGAAATGATCAAGAACTGAATATCATGTCATATCTATGGCAAGTTCCTTGGTGATGAATCATAAAGTCCAAAAGCTGCAAAGTCAAGCGGTTACCTCGGATTATGTCTGAAATTGAGGATTCTACATTCACTCATGTTCGGCTAGATGACGACTCCACATTAAACATCCTCCCCAAATCCGTCTTGACCAACTCAAACTCGGACAACTCAAAAAGACTAGGGTGATCGTTCAATTACCTGATCTATCTACCAAAAGACTGCGGGGGATCATTTCTATCGCCGTAACTTTCCGAGGTAAAGAACATAAAGTGGACTTTATTGTCCTTGACATTGAGCACCCCGGAAGGTTGTCCGAGTCTCCTATCATTTTAGAAAAACCATTCTTAGCCTCTGCTAAGGCGATTGTGGATTGTGAGACTCAGGTCATCATGTTCCTGAACTCAGATCACAATGAACAAACCCTCAATAACACGTCCTGTTCTGAGGAAACGAAACTTGAAACCGACCGTCGTGATCGGGAGATAAATACTTCACATGATCAAACCTCTCCTCGTGAAACATCGATACATGCCCTAGGAGAGACAATCATGAGACCGACTATTGGGCATGCCTCTGATTCTCACCACACCTCCTACCCTAAAACTGCTCCTAAGAGGAAAAATTATTTTGGAGCTTATGAAGAATTGGATCATATTTTTAGGATCACCACGATATTTAAGTAATCCAATCTTTGAGTCGGCAGTAATTCATGAAATACTTGAACCATACAAGGATCTGACTTAGAAACCTCTGATGTCACCAAAATTCACGATCATCAGAAAGTGACATCATCACCCCAGCCATAACATACAAAATCACCAAGAACAATCTCCCTCGACCGATTAGCGCATGACCCTTCAAGAATTGGTCGACTTTCACAGGGATTCATCAGATGAGGAACTCATGAATGCCACATCGGTTACTCAAGACAGGGATATGAAGACTGTCCAACTTCCTCCCAATACTTCCAAGGAAACAAATTGACCAAGAAGTCACCTTTGACCTTAAATACCAAGTGGCTTCTGAAGAGTCCTCATCCGATCCTGATGTGATTCATCAGTAAGTGCAATAAGTACAACTTTGATCCAAGGGCACTTACCTCTGATTGACAAAAGTTGGAGATCCTCTGCATACGACTACTATTGTCCTGAGGATGACTCTGACGATGGCTGGTCATCTTCACCCTCCCTCTCTTCATCACCTTCCACATCTCCATACTATCTCCCACCACACTCTCGCAATAAAGTCTGTCGCAAACCTCCTTGACCTGTACATTCGGAAATCTACCCGGTTCCCCACGTGTAATTATCCGATTATACTTAGGCTGACCTGAGCCTAAGTATAGGAGGACCGGTACCATTGTTTATACATCACTTCCCTTCTTTTGTTTTCATCCGATCTATACTTAGTACGAGCTATGTCTACATTTCACTTTGTACTATGAGGACATAGCACAAGCTAAGTATAGGGGTGTGTTTGTATATATTCTATCTACTTTTTCCATAGCTCGTACTTTAATCATTTTCATCTAACATCGGGGATGGGTACAAGTAGTGTTATAGTACATGTTTTTTCAAAAAAATCAACAAAAAAATTGCAAAAAAAAAGAAAGAAAAAATTTTCACTCATGGTCTTGCATTTCATCAAGCATTTCTTGCATCCCTTGGTTGATATATTTCTGACACATTCACTGTCACTCAAGGCTTGAGGATTTTTTAGGACACTTGATTTCTTTGATCTTGAGAGTCTA
The DNA here is from genome assembly GCA_037367405.1 of Ottelia alismoides. Lineage (NCBI taxonomy): Eukaryota > Viridiplantae > Streptophyta > Magnoliopsida > Alismatales > Hydrocharitaceae > Ottelia > Ottelia alismoides. The sequence goes on from JAZKJV010000762.1 coordinate 579,506, forward strand.
AGCTAACATGTCTTAGTCATTAGGATTTTTGAACATAATAATCCATACTTCCCTAGTTTGAAAGATTTGAGCACTATATTGCACTCTTCATCTCTACCTTCAAAAAGAATATGATCAGCACATTCACTTTCACAACTGCATGATTAATGAGATGAGTTGAGATATCACTTGGGGAACGAGGACTAGATTTGAGTTTAAATCTGATCTAATGAAGCTCGAGGATGGGATAAAGTTAATAAAGGCTTCATAAAACCTGAGTGTCAGCAAAATCCTAGCCAGTATGTGAACAAGTTCATATGCTATCTTTTTGATATTTACTTATGTGCCAGGGTGTGATGAAGCTTAATGGAAATTATCAGTGTGCGCCAACTTTTGGTAAAAGCAGCGGAGCTATCCAACAAAAGAAAGAAAAAAAGAAATGTCAAAGAAAGCTCTATGATCCAAAGTCAAATTCCAAATGAGCATCCACCAATGGCGAGCGCTCTCAAATATTTTCAAAGTATCCACTTGGACCAAGCGCTAATTAGGACCAAGGAGTTGGGCTGACACCATAATAGGGCTCTGCATCGTAAGCTATACAAGTCTGGGTGTCGAAGGTATCTTAGATACTCAAAAGAGATACACCCCCGTGTACTCACCGAAAAACAAGTGCAGACGACTCCAAATTCTCTTGACGGACACATTGACCAACAAAATAAAAATATACTTGTGTTGAGTATTAAGTCACTCGAGAGGCACCTTGTTCCAAAGCGAGGAAGAGAAAATTAGACACAATCCTATGCCCAATATCATTTGGCCGTCCATCTACACTTTCAAGTCTGACAAACTAATGAGACGGTTGACTGAAGCAAGAATAGACTTATTCCCTAGTGTGGAGGATTAGGTATAGAGGAGAGTCTCTTAGATTCGAACTTTGGGTGATGTCTCAACTTGACTCTCATGAATGCGGTGCACTAAAAATCATATCCTTATATTATATGTACAAACAGAGAGTCTGAAAATTAGAAAAGTTGGATTCCTTCGGACTAAAGCATGGTTGAGCCCTGAATTTTAGGGTCACTCAAATTAAGGGTCTTCTATGAATTGAGCCTTGAAATTCACGCAGTCAGGGATGTATTCAACTAACTCATTCATTCATTGATGCTTGAGGACGAGCATGGTTTAAGTATAGGGGTATGATGAATCTCGTATTCATCATGCTAAAATTGATCAATTAGGCTATGTTCTCCAAAATTCACGTGCATTTAATCATTAATAGAGCATCATTAGCATACATACATGTGTTAATAATATTTGTATTTCATCATGCATAATTGCATTAAAAATCCCAAGTGTAAATTAGCCCAAAAGCCGTTAGTTTCTTATATTTTTAATTAATTCATCCTAACTCCGATTGACCCCAAATCACCTCCATTGTATAAATATTACTAACAAGAATAAATAAAAAATACAAAAAAATTACTAACTCAAATAAATGTCAAATAATCTCAATGTCTAATTTCACATCTGACAGACTAAAATAAACATATCTCCCACGTACGGTGTCTGATTTTGGTCTACTCACTTTTAAAGTACTCCATTTTCAAATACCTTCAAAATAAGATCAATTTCGTAAAACTCAGAGCTCATATGTGAAAGTTGGGTTTTGGGTCTCTTTGACGCATGTTGACTTTTTGCTATTTTTGACCTGAATTTTTATGTACATAATTAACCCTTTTAATTTTAATTCTTCTTCACTTGCACCCTTTGATGAAAGTTTTATTAAGCGACACAAAAATCCAAATCCATACTAAAGCTAAAATAAAAGAAGCTGACTGGGTTCATGTGTCCGTTGTGAGTCTGTACAAAAATTGTGTGTTTTATACTCCTATTTTCTTATTTATTAAAAATCCAAAAAAAATCAGATTAGTGAGTAATTAATTTTCTTGTATTTTATCGTAGTTTTTTAGATGTTTATCCTCCTTAAAACCATCAAAAAAATTACAAAACTCCAAAAAGTCGTTTTTCTATACAGTTGGAAAACCACCCAAAATACCACTTCGCACGGATGACCTCTTTTGTTTTTGGATCCTTCATGAAAGTTGTAGAACTCGTCGAGATGAACAACTTTTGTGAAGAAAATTTTTCGATTCGAGGTCTCCTCCTATTTCTTTTCTATTTTCTTCTATCTTTTAAATTTTGAATTTTTTTGGATGCCGCGTGGCCGCTCCTGGGCGTCCACATGGCACCAACGTTCTCTATCTACAAGCCATCTTAGGTCACGTGCCCAACACGTGACCCCACCTTCTCCCACATTCAGTCGTTCCAACCCCTCCCCCTTGTTGTTCCTCCTTCCTCGTAGCCGCCGCCACCTCCGCGTAACGGCGGACGTCACCTTCAATCTCCCGCCGTTACAAGGCCTCCTCACCCTCGCTCCTATAAAACCCTGCATCTCCAGCCATTTCTCTCATCCACCCTCCTGCCTACTCAGCTGGTGACAACAGCTTGAGAGTATCGTCACAGGCGAGATCCGGTGGCTTCACATCCATCGAAGAAGCCGCTCCCCACTGCTGTTGAGCCTCCGGTCTAGCCATCCGTCGAGGTGAAGATCGGGCCAAGGTCTCTAGACCTTCAGCCAACTCTGTCTTTCACTCCAGCCCCGACCACCGCACCTTCACCGACGCTATTCTGCCCCGAGCGTAGCTCGCAGCTGCCTCACCCTCGACGGTGCCCCCTCCCCCCCCCCTGCTCGCTCTCCTCTCACGCCATCCCCAGGTCCATAGCTCCTCGTTTAACCGACCGACCCCCTCCATCCACGACCTTGCAAAGGTCGGAGATCCTCTCCCATACCGTGCTCAAGTCCATCATCCTCCGCCACCCTTTTTTTTTTCTAACCCCGTGCAGGTATATCGCCCTCGCCGCCGCTGACCTCCTCCGCCCCGTCGATCGGCTTCAGCCTCCACTCGCCCGCTCAGCGCCTCCGCCCTCCGAGCGCCTCGACCAACGACCACCCTCAACCTGCAATTGTTGTTGAATCGGGGACAACCCCATATCCAACGGCCCTGATCAAGCCCCGACAGCCAACCCGAGCCTCGGTCCTAGCCTCGAGGCTCGGGTCATCCGAAGCGTCCGAGCCTGAGCCATACCGCCGAGCCACAGCCTCGCCGATTGAGCCTCTGCTTCGAGTGCCCAAACCTCAGCCCCAGCTCCGAACCACAGGCTCGGCATCATCGAGCCTCCACAACGTCATCCGAGCCTCCAAGCGCACGTGCGACGCACGTGCGTTGGGGGTAAATTGCAGATGTACCCCCAAGGGTTCATAATATTATAGATATACCCCCGCTAGGGGTAAATTACATACGCCCCCCTTGACTTTGCGAAGTTACAGATAAGCCCCTATAAGGACCTGTTTGAAGGAAAAAAATTATTTTATTTACATTTTAGTCCATGTAATTTCATGTTAGCATATCTTTCTCATCCGAACTCTGATTTTAGCATATAATATGTCATTTTGAAGCTTATTTCATTCTCTATCATTACGCATAAATTATGGACAGATACAAGGATGTTTATCAATAATTATTATTGAGGATCTCTGTTGACTCGTGCAGGCTAATTTTGACATATTTATGTTATATTTTTGTGGATAAATTGATGAATCAATCCTTACAGAGGTGTTCTTATGAAGGATATACATTGATCTCTCATTATTTTACATGATCAATTTTATTAAGGATTCGATTAGAGAATAACGATTTATCAATAGAATCATTTGTCTTATCTCAGTAATTTGCAGGATTGTTTCTCAAAAATATTTTCCTTCTTGTCTGCTTCTGGAGATATTTTCTGGATGTAATCTTTTTCGATCTGTGATGTGAATTGAGGGTAATTGACTGCATTAATTGATGATTTAAAGCGTGAAAAGTCACAGATCCTGAGCCGAATTAGTTTCTCTGTTTATTTCATTGCATTTCTTCGTATTTGTATTTTATTATTCCAATACAGGAATTAATCAAACATTATTTAATTATATAATTGAATTTAAAACCACGCAACTAAGAGTCACCGTTCCCTGTGTTTGACCTTGGTAGACTTGCCAAGAAAATTTTTCCACAACATTCAAAGATTAGGGTTCTTGATCAGCAGACTTTTGCCTCCTATACTATAATTATCGATTATTAAAGAGGCGGATTTCGCGTTCATCATGGGGGCAGTCTTTGAATACCCGTCAAAACCCGATGCCCTAAAAGTCTAAAACCATTTTCTGTCGAAAATCGTGCACACCCTTTTTGCCGTTGGAACCCTTGTCGCCGCCTCCATCGCCAACAGGTTGAGCACCACGGAACCATTGTCGTCACCTTCCCCTCTCCTCCATCCCCCCTGTGGCCTCCATCATTGAACCCTCGTCATTGCCCTTGTGCTCCTCCATTTCCTAGACTCCTCCTCCACATCTCCTTGACAGTACTCGGGGTCATATGTCTTGTTGATCATGCCCGAGGTCATCTGGTTGAGGTATTAGTCGCCCCTTCTTTATCTTTCATTCTTAAGTTTTCATTTATTCTTGTGTATCCTTTGAAGTGATCCCCTTCCCAAGTCAAAAGAAAGGATCATCGAATTTGCATATGTGTATCCGTAAAAATTATTCATGCAGGTTGGTTTTAATTAGAAAGATCATTGAAGACTTCAAATGATTTGTTGTCAAAGTACCACCTTAAAAACTGGACCAAACACCCCTCCACCAAGCTTGTTATCTGTATTAAAGTCATTTACGACTTTTATGATTATGCCCAAATCATATTGAAGAAAATCTAAACATTCTCTCAATTGATGAACCTCTAACAGAAATAACATGGTATTTTCTTCCCATTGACTATATTAGATCAGTGATAGTCAGTTTGGTTAAATTGTCTTTCTTCCCCTAGAGAATAAGATAAGTACCAAATGTTGTGCTCAAATCTTTAGGTTGCATCGAAATAAATTTGCTAGCATTATGATCTTAACTTTATGTTTTGTGAAGAGGATACAAGCGTAAAAGAAAAATACTAAGAAGATAGTTCCTAAAACAACCACAAAACTTATAATCACTGTGTGTTTCTTCATCTTCTTATATGTAACACAGAGAAAAAATACTGATCAAAACATGCAAAATTAGATAATCAAAATTAGGTAATGCATATTTGAGGCATGCCTTCAGCTTCCAATGGAAATAACATCCAACTTAATGCAATCCAGGCACATGCTTAAGGAAATTTGCAGGAAATTTTTTTAATAAATACAAATGTATTCATTTAAACAGTAATAATTTTTTATTTTTTAGATGTCAAGCACCCGCATTGAATTTTATATTGTATAAATATACAGACTAACTTAGTTTTGATATTAGATGTCAAGCATGGATGATACTATGGATTCGAGTCCGGAAGCTCGATCCGTGGGACTTGGTCTGGGACATGCACTTCAAAATGAGATCGCTAACTTGGAGAAGCCCCCTCGCCCTACCAAGTCTTCACAAAAATGAGTGGAAGCTTGTCTTCACAAAACCCATCATGGGTATGGAAATATTTCATTGTTGATGATTGTGAAGATCAAAATGAAAGACGAGGAATTTGTAGGTATTGTGGAGATCTTCTTAAATGCACACCTTCTCATGGCACTAGTAGCTTGAATAACGATCTTTTGAGATGCGAAAAGTTTGTAGGAAATGATAAAACTGAGACGATGAAGATGGCATGACATAAATCTACTTAAAATATTGGGGTTGCTCCATCTCATTCACTTATGTCTTATAGGTTTGATCAAGAGAAATGCCAAAAGGCTCTTATAAGAATGATCATTGTTGATGAGATGCCATTTAGGAGTGTAGAACGTGAGGGATTCCGTCATTTTTGCAATGTTGCAATACTTCAGTTTAAAGTACATTCTCGTTTTACCATCTCTCGAGAGTCTTTTGATGAATACGTAAAAGACAAGACGAACATCAAGAATTCTTTTGCGAAGCTCTCTTCAAGGATTTCTCTTACCACAGACACGTGGACATCATGCCAGAACTTATGTTAAATGTGTCTCACGGCTCACTTCATTGATAATGGTTAGATTCTACACAAAATAATAATAAACTTTTGTCTAATATCCGATCATTCAGGTGAAGTCATAGGAAAAGCCGCAGAGAATTGTTTGCTTGATTGGGGTGTAGAGAGAGTGATGACAATAGCTATGGATAATGCAAGCTCCAATGATATAGATATTTAATATTTGAAGAAAAGGCTTAATAACTGGAAGGGTACAATTCTTGGTGGTGAGTAATTATACTTGAGATGTGCACTACATATTTTAAATCTTATTGTGAGAGAAGGTTTAATATATATGGATGATTCAATTTTTAAAATTTGATTAGTTGTGAACTATGTAAAGTCATCATCAAATCAGGAATAAAAATTTAAATCATGCATAGAGAAGGAGAAAATACTATCAAGGAGCCTTGTATGCTTGGATGTGGAGATCATATGGAATTCTACCTACTTGATGTTAGAGTCAGCAATTAAGTTCGAGAAATCATTTGATTTATTGGAGATAGTGGATGCCAAGTACGTGGATGATTTTACATTTTCAGGAAATAAAAGTTTGCCACTGAGTTATGATTGGGAGCACGCTCGTACATTATTACCGCTTTTGAAAATTTTTTATGACGCTACTTTGAAATTTTCTGGTTCTAAATATGTAACTAACAACGAATACATGGAACAGATGCTTGGCATTGTTATAATCCTTTCTCGGAGATGTAGAAGTGGTGATCAGCAAACTCATTTGATGGCATCTAAGATGAAGGCTAAATATGATAAATATTAGTCTAAAGTTGATAACATAAATATTATGTTATTTTTGGCAATTATTGTAGATCCACGATACAAGTTAGCCTATGTAAATTGGATGATTAATCGTCCACATGATTGTAAAAAAGCTATGATTTTGAAGGAAAAGGTGATATTTATGTAATGTCCCGGGCATATGTCCCTAGTCCGTTATCGAGGAAAATTAGCCCTGACAACTTGTTGGGTTCGGATCTAAATGGACCCGTTGACAATCACCCAAAATGCTTAAGCCCAAGTTGTCAAGTAGTAATCCCCACCCTTATAAACCGCATCCACACTTCGTGAGTTTTAGATGTGGTACTATGTTTGCGGGTTTGAGGTGTTACAACCTCCCCCATTTATATTCGCAACGTCCTCGTTGCGACATGGCCCATTCACTTATTCCCAGTAACAGTGGCGGCTGCACGCTCCTGGCTTAGGTCTCTTAAGGTAGCCCTTTACACTATCAGAGAGAACCTGCTTTGATACCATGTGTAACGTCCCGAGCTTAGGTCTCCAGTCCGTTATCGGGGAAAACTGGCCCTGACAACTTGTTGGGTTCGGGCCCAATTAGACCCATTGGCAACCACCTAAAATGCTTAAGCCCAAGTTGTTAGGTAGTAATCCCCGTCACTTATAAACCACACTCACACTTCATGAGTTTTAGATGTGGCAATATGTTTGGGGTTTTGGGGTGTTACAACATCCCTACTTATATTCGCAACGTCCTCGCTGTGACATGGTACATCACTTATTCCCAGTGACAGTGGCGGTTGCACGCTCCCGGCTTAGGTCCCTTTGAATTGCCCTTTCCACTATCAGAGGGAACCCGCTCTGATACCATTTGTAATGTCCCGGGCTTAGGTCCACGTTCCATTGTTGAAGAAAACTGGCCCTGACAACTTGTTGGGTTCAGACACAATTAGACCCGTTGGCAACCACCCAAAATGCTTAAGCCCAAGTTGTTAAGTAGTAATCCCCATCACTTATAAATCACACCCATACTTCGTGAGTTTTAGATATGGCACTATGTTTGGAGGTTTGGGGTGTTACAATTTATTTTATCTTCAATGTATGATGTGTATTCCTCAATCGTGCCATCCTTAAATACACAATGTTCCACTTTGGTGCATGAAGTGAGCGAAGAAATTGATGATGTACAAGACATTGAAGACTTTATGACAAGATTGTATGATCAACAATACACAAGTCAGGGGAGAATGGATAATAAAAGTGAATTAGATAAATATTTGTGAGAAGATTGTGAGGACCGCAACAATAAGACTTTCGAGATAGTAATTTGGTGGATATCGAATTCTTCCAAATTCTGTACCTTATCTGCAATGGTACTCGATTTATTGGCAATGCCTACTTCAACAGTAGCGTCTGAGTCAGCTTTTAGTGTTGGTGGTCGTGTACTTGATTCATTTCGTAGCTCTCTCCCCCCAAAATGGTCGAAGCTCTTATTTGTGGATAAAATTGATTCCAGGAATCAAGTAGTTCATTTCTTAGTGAGGAAACTCCGAAAGAGCCAGAAGTGATGGAGCCAAGTAAGTTGTTTTTATTTGTATGTATTCTTTGGTATCATTTTAGTTCGTTTCATGATAATAAATAGTAACTTGCAATTTAATGATATGTAGGAGAAAGAAGCGCAAATGAGGAACATGTTTCTGCAAATATTGACCACACCACTTCGGATCATTGCTGCCAAGTAGAAGCACGCAAGTATTGCGTAAATAAAGCTATCATTTTTTATTTCATTTTTTTGTTTATTTTTACTTTTTCTTCATCTTCTTGTTAATTTATTCTATTTTACTAGAAGAAAGAACAAAATGATTACAACCTTTGGTTGGTGTCTTCAATAAGAGAAATTTATCATCACTACAAACAAAAGCAATCACAAACTATGTGATCCAGTTGTTCTATCTTTCAATGTGTCTATCTATATTCATAGGTTACGAGTTTACAACCTTTGCATATCTCCAAAAGTATAATAATACCCAATTAGATATTTTTCAATGTAGCATGATTTGATGAAGGTATATATATTCGAAAGATATACAACCATATTGCAGTCGTGCCTACATACGTGATAACAGGTGTAATCCATGAGGGTCACCATGAAAAATATAGAAGTGTTGTCGCCGAGGCGACCACTCATAGAAGACCGGTGTTAATCAGCAATTAACCCACAATCCAAAGAATACAACAATCAAGCTCAAAAATAAATGTGAATTAATTTTTATTTTACTCTACCATAAAATGTATAGTGACAAATATGTAGAGGTCGAACCACAGAGAGCAATACAAAATGCAATAGCCTACGTGTTAATCACAGTCATCCTTGTGTGGGTTTTTTAAAGATATATATTATTTATATTTTTTTATTATTAAAATATAATAATTATGTATTATATATATATATATTTATATAATACAAATATATTAATTATATAAATATACACAGAGGGTAAGCATATAGCTTATAATACATGTAATAAAATATATATATATTTTTTTCTTTTTTTTATATATTATATTAAGATTAATGAGAATACATATTACTAATTATATATATATATATATAATATATATATATATTTTCTTTCTTTTTTTTTGGATATATAGATATATATACATAAAAGGGGTATTATAATATACACAAAAATACTCAAAAATAGTCAAAAATTCAAGAAAAGGATCTTTTTGGAATTTTCATGGCTTTTTACTGTTTTTATGATTTTTGGGTATTTTGCAAACATTTTTAGTATTTTAAAATAGCTAAATAACAGCAAACAGTGGACTAGGTACTGGTCGTCACAAAAACAGAGATTAAAAATAGCTAACAGCCTCAAAAATTTTCCACCTTAATTTTCTAATAACAATAATAAAATATAGCATAAGTAGGGCCTGAGTTTATATTTTTCTGATTTTTCTTTGATTTTTTATATTTTTTTGAAGTTTTTGGATATTTTTGAAATTTTAAGGTTTTCTTTTTGAGATTTTTAGGGATTTTTGGACTGACATTAATATAGGTCAAGATATACCATAGGTAATTTTTTTGGAATTTTTCGAGGCATTTTCATATTTTTTTGGGATTTTATAAGTCAGACAGGGAATAAAAGACATGTTTTTGATTTTTAATAAATGCAAAAATGCAACAAAATGCAAAATTGAAAATATGGCGTTCAAGCATGACCAAACAGGAGCTTAAGTCTATTTTTGCAAGATTTTTCGATTTAATATGAAGCATAAAATAAATAGACAAAGCCTTCAAAAATTAAATGGCCTGGCAGGGGTATTTTTGCAAATAAAATAGTTGACAGGGGCATACATGCAAAAATTACAACAAAAATACACTTTAACTCTTATTTTCAGGACCATTTAATAAATACAAGAACCCGGCAGGGTTTAGATGCAAATTTTCACGCACCTCACGTGGTTGCTGCACGTGAGGCGCGGAGGGACTAAAATGTAAATATGTAAACATCAGGGGGTCCACTGCAATTTTTACAACTTATTTACAACTGAAACTTTTATTTTTGGGATTAAATACTAAAAACAAAAAGTAAGGGGCTTGGTATGAAATTTACCCCTCATCAAAGCTTTTCATCCTGCGGCGCTGGAGGCGCCACTTATACACGTGGCAACCATCGGACGGCGGACATCGGTTCGGCGATGAAGGGCCAGGATTAGAACCTCCTGGCTGATCTGACGGTGGAGGTGCATCTTCATCGAACGGTCGGCGTTCAATCTGGGCTGCCCCTCTCGATCCAACGGTGCGGAAGGCACCTGGAAGAACTGGGAAGAAGCTCGCCCTCGGCGAGCTTCGATCGGGTAGCTCGGGCTCCTCCGGGCACCTCCCGCGCATCTGAGGCTCTCTGATCGTAGCTGGGAGGCTTCCGCGTCGTCTGACGGTTCTTTGATGGCTCCTGGAGGTCCGAGTCGATGGAGCGAGGTCGGAGAAGAAGAGGACCCCCAGGAACCTCTTCCTGGGTCAAAACAAGCCCAAAAGGGCTCGATTCCTCGTTGTACCTGCACAAGAAGAACCGCGGGCGAGAGAGCTATCTCCTCGACCCGGGGTTATGAAGCTGCGATGCAAGATGGAGGTGGGTGTAGAGGCTCCGGCGAACGGCGGAGGTGGAGCCTCGATTCGCCAGGACCTAGGGTCCTGGGTTGAGCAAATGCGTGCGACAGATGGAGAACGCGTTGGGTTTCGAAATGGGGTGAACAGGACGGTCGGATACGGTCAGGTCTACAGTGGAGAAGTCGCCGGAGCGGAGCTCCGGCGAACTTCGATTTTTGATTTTCACGCTAGGGTGATTAACTAACCACTAATCTAACTACTGGAATGAAATGCTAACATTAAAAACTAACTAAGAACGCATTAAAAGGGCAGCTCTTATACCTGGGGGCCTCCAGGGAGCAGGGCGGACGCCGGAGCTCCGCCGCGACAAAATCCTCCTCTCTCCGGCCGATTCGAGGCACCAGCTCACTCCCCCTGTCACGAGGAATGTCCTAGGACTAGAATTGAGGCTTGAGATTGGATAAAAAGTGGCCAAATTTGAGGAAGGAAGCGGAGCTTTTTATTTATAAACATTGGCGAGTGGCCTTATTGACCGGCGATTATTGCATGATCTAGAGAGTATTAGGTTGATCCAAAGAATCGGCGGGCATCATGGATGATTAGGGATTAATTCTTGTGAAGGAAGCATCCTCGATTGATGGATGGTGTGCCCGGGAAAAAGGCATGAAATCGGGGGAGTAGACTGTTCAGAGACGCCAGGCGAGGGATGGGACAGTTGACCAGGGAGTCAACGTTGGCCGGCGCCTCGTTGGGCCACGTAGGCCGCTACGAGACAAAATAGCAAATCTGAAGGAAGATTGATTTATTTGACGCCTTAATGATTTTATTAATTTTTTCTTATAAAATAAAAAATGTGTATTATTTCATCTAGTATTTATTTATGATTTTTATTAAATTTTTCGAGGTTTTTTATTATAGTTTTATTTTAATAATGTGTATATGTATGTATTTACATGTATTTTTGGGTATTTTATTTTTAATTTATTTATTTTCTTTTATTATTTTCTTGGCTTATTTTATAAATTTATAACTTATTTTTGTGAGTATAAAAATATTTTTGTTTGATTTTTATAAGTTTATTTGTATTTTTAAATAAATAGGTCTATGTATTTGTAAGTATACTTATAGGTACTTTACCTATATATTATACACATTGTATTTATTTTATTAATTTTATGTGTTTTTATTAAGGATTTGTATTTTTAATAGGATATATATAATATATGCATTATTACAAAAATATAAGAGATTTGAATAATTAAAGAATGTTTTCCTCTTTTATTTCTGTACATCCTTCTCATAGGTATATTGCCTATATATATTTCATAGACTTATTTTATTTTATTTTACAAACTCTTTTTGGTTTTATTCTAAGGCTAATATGTATATGAATTATATACATTATTTACAAGATTCTAAAAATATTAATTTAAAAAAATAATGAATGGTGAATATAATGAATATTTTAATCAGGTATTTTGTACAAGAAGGGCCAAAAACCTATCTTCCACAGATGGACTCCAAAAATTATGAAACCAATTTTATAAAATAGTTTATGAAATGCTATATATAATTGAAGGTGAGTTTGGTTGATTTGGAGTTTTTATTTGCAAGATATGGGTCTGTGAAGTTGAGATTTTGGCTTTTTATTATGTGCACAAAATGTACACTGGGTATTATTTTTACACAAACTCAATTTTATATTTTTTTTATTTACATTATTATCTACAACTTTTATGAACAAAGTTTCTTTATTTGATGAATAAATAATTATGCATAAAATAGGTGTCAAAAATGCATAAATGGATGAATAAATAAATGAGGTATTTATTGTATATCGGCCCTTATCTCCCCCTACTTTATTTCTTGTCGACCAATTCCATGCTGGCCTTGGTCTCGGGGTTAGGGTCATAAAATATTTGTAATATTTTATTCCTTTTTCTTTTCTTCTCTTTATTCTATAATTTTGGCATTAAAAACCTTATTTTATATACAATTAATACAAATGAATAATGAATGCTATTATGTACAAATTGATGCTATTTACATGCATTTGCTGGGGTTTTTGAGGCCAAAATGATAGAATAAAGGTGATGAAATGGAGATTCATCACCCCCCTATACTTGCCTTTGCTAGTCCCTAACAAACACTTATGCAATAAGCGCAAAAAGAATAAAGAAAAGAAAAAGGACAATGCAAGAAAGATAGAGTGAATTGGGGTGCTTTCAGTGCAATGCATGTCCTTACAAAATCTGAATTTGGAGCTCCTGTCGGACCTTGGGTGTGAAGGTGTGTGGAACCTAGTCGGGAACCAGCTCTAACATACAACAGCCTTCGGTAATCACAGAACTCGGTTCAACCCACCTCAATAGCCGGGTCAGAACTAGTCTACATCATACGCAAACTCTTATAACTATGAAGCTGACTTGTACGGTGTAAGTGATAGTGGCTCTCCCCAACTGAAATGATAAAGGAACTGACTTCTCCAGAATGACAACCCAATGATTCCCCAATCCAACAGCTCTTTCCTCGAGGAGCAGGGTATTCCCTTCTAAGTTCAAGTGGCAACCAGCTCAAGAGGAGGGGGTGAAGAGAAGAATGGACGGTAGCCAGTGTAGCTACCTATCCTGGGATGCAAGACCAGTGTAGTCAAGTCATCCAGCTGCAGGCTTACATGTTTGTCTTTGGAGCTCAAGCTTGCTTATTGACTTTGTACATACTTTGCAGGCATTTTATTTTTGTACAGGCCTGACCATTTTTTTTCAACATACTATTCACAGCAGCATTTACATAAGGCGTTTTTCCTCTTGAGCTAGTAGACTATCCCTCTTTTGAAGCTTTATCGCAACCCACAATCTCCTGTCTTTAGACCTCATTGCTATTGGATCCGGTTGGGGTGCACTTCCCTCCCTAGACGAGGACGAATGTTTCCACCCGTGTGCGTCTCAGACTGGCAAATCCAACCCCCTCACCACTCCAACTGAGTTGAGCCAGGTGAAAGGTGCAGGTGTCCAAGTTAGATCACGATCGGCAAGAGTCATACGTGTGTCTCGAAAAGTTCTATTTAGTCCACTGAGGTGACTTGAACACAGCCCTGATTTCTCAAAGGATTAAGTCTATATAGACCTGAAGTACTTTAAACCTAGTTCCCATAAGGTTCCAGTGCAATTAGGTGCGGTAAGGTCTAACCGAGCTCCAATTTGAGACTTTCTTAGACTGATTCAATCATTAAGCTTCACTCAAAAAGAATATCAATGGTATGCTTATGCTATGCATAATGAATGATGCAATTTTTCACAAAATTTGAAAGGATAAAAAAAATGTTTTTACAAAAAGAATTTCTGCACAGGAAGTACGAACTGAAAATATTCAAATAGTATGTACACTTATTTACACGGGCTTGCTGCTTTAGGAATTTTTAACAACTTTACAGGTGTGAATGAAATAGTTTATTTGGGTATGTACAGAAAGAATTGTATGTGTCTTGTTTCTAATTTACTAATATCTGCAATGGTGTTCTTATTAGCTTTTTGAAAATAATTTTACAAACTATAGTACACAATAATTTTTGCAATCCTTTACACACATTTGAAAACTATTTTTGCAAAGATTTTTCACACTATATGTATATATACAATTTTCACAATAATTTTGACAATCATTTATCAAAACATTTGCACATAGGTTTTTGAAATCCTTTCTTTCACACAAAGAAAAGTTTTACAATCAACACAGTTTCACACATTTGAAATCATTTCACATCAAATTTTTCAAAACTGGTCACACTATTTTTCAAATCATACTGTATAGGTATCTGATTTATTAATCAGTAGATACAAAAGAAGAAAAATTGTATATGACGTATAATATGGTTCTCGTTCTTATGAACTTTATTTGACTTATTCCTTATTTGCAAATGAGAGATTTTTGTGCGGATTCCTCAGACTTACTCGAGAATCATTTTCACAAGGGTTTTTGAAAACTCTAGTCCAAAATAATTTTTGCAACATGTACACGCATTTGGAAATCCTTTTACAAATGTTTTACACAACATAGATAGATTTTTCAAAACACCTTTGACAATCAACTTTTCACAATCATTTGCACACTAATTTTCACAAAGTTTTTGCTTTCACTCAAAGAAAATAGGTTTTACACACAAACTAATTTTTCAATCGTTGAATACTTTTTCATGCTATTTTCAAACAAATTTCACAAGATTTTTCAAAGGAAAACATTTCGTACAAAACACTTTTCTGACTTACTAGTCAGTATAATTATAATGAGTCTGAGGAACTCACAATCATCTTTCATTATTATAAAGCTACTTTTACATTTTATTTTGTGTTGTAGTGATATTTTATTTTTCAGTATGAGTTATGGCTTTTAGTATATACACGGTATATACGACCCCCCTATACTTAGCTTGAGCTATGTCCTCATAGATCGAAAGGAAAAAGCAAAGACATAACTCGTACTGAGTATAGACAGATCTTAAAGAATAAATATGAAAGAAATGAATGAATGAGAAGTTGACCGTCCCCCCTATACTTAGGATCAAAGAATCCTAAGTATAGCAGACTGTACAAAAAGCGGGGAGGGTCAAGGGTGGGAATATACTGATCGTACTCAGATTGTCTCCCCCTATACTTAGGGTAAGATACTCCTAAGTATAGAAGAGGAGACAATGGAGAAGATCGAACTGAATTCAAAAACTCTAGGTGCACATCCCCCTATACTTAGGACAAAGTACGTCCTAAGTATAGAAAACTGTCTACAAAGGCGGCACCTTTTAGATAGAAAAAGAAAAGAGAAAAGGAAAAGAAGAAAAGAAGAAAAGAAGAGAAATAGTGGTTGGAGTACATCGTCTGAATCTTTTGGTGCTGCAGGTGCTGTGGAGATGTCACCGTTGTGCACTAGTTGAATAGAGTCAACAATGGCCAAGAATGCATCAGGTTCCAAGTAAGGCTTCAGTAGTTGGCCATTGACGACGAAAGGCTGTGCGTCAGGGGACAATTCCGATATCGCGATGCTTCCGTTGTCACGCACTTCACATATTCGGAATGGCCCTGTCCACTTACTTTTTAATTTACCTGGGAATATCCGCAACTTTGCATCAAACAACCACACTTTCTGCCCAACGTCGAAGGTCTTTCGTCTGATGTGCCGGTCATGCCAGCGTTTCACCTTCTCCTTGTACATCAAGGTATTATCGTATGCGCAGTCTCGGAATTCCAAGAGCCTGTTCAGATCGTCTTTTCTCTTCTGACCACCTTTTCGTGAGTCCAAGTTACAATTACTAATTGCCCAAAGGGATTTGTGAATTAATTCCAGGGGCAGATGGCATGGTTTTCCATATACAAGACGGTAGGGCGACATGCCCAGGGGAGACTTGTAGGCCGTACGGTAAGCCCAAAGAGCTGAGTCCAAGAGTTGAGACCAGTCTTTTCTGTTTGGCCTAACAAGTTTCTGCAATATGGTCTTGATTTCTCTATTGGATAACTCCGCCATGCCATTGGTCTGCGGATGATAAGGAGACGCGACACGGTGATCGATGCCGTACTCCTTCGTTAACTTCTTGACCTCTTTGTTGATGAAATGGCTTCCCCCGTCTGAGATGAGAATTTTTGGTATCCCAAACCGCGAAATGATGTTCTTCTTCAGAAACTGGCAAACTGTTTTGCTGTCGGCGGCTCGGGCGGGGATAGCTTCAACCCAACGAATCACGTATTCTACGGCAAGAAGGATGTGCTCAAAACCTTGACTGTTAGGGAAAGGTCCCATGAAGTCAATGCCCCACGCATCGAAAACATCTGCTATCTGAATGATCTTCAGAGGCATTGAGTCTTTGGCAGTGAGTGTCCCTTTCAGTCGCTGACAGTCAATACATCTTTTAACAAATTCTGCTGCATCCTTGAATAAAGTGGGCCACCAGAAGCCACACTGTAATACTTTTGCTGCCGTACGATCTCCAGAGTGGTGCCCACCAGATTCGAGCGAATGACAATGCTCGAGGACACTAGATTGCTCCGTCTGAGGAATGCACCTGCGCCAAATACAATCTGCCCCTTCTCTGAATAGAAGGGGATCTTCCCACTGGTAAAAGCGGATGGTCGACATGAATTTGTTCTTCTGATTCTTCGTCCAATCCGAAGGTATTACCCCCGAGGCGAGGTAATTGACGATGTCAGCATACCAAGGGAGAGCATCCACGGCTAAGATAGCTTCGTCAGGGAAGGTTTCTGTGATAGGTGCATTGCTCAGAGGAGAGTCATGCTGCTCTATTCTGGAGAGGTGATCTGCTACCACATTCTGAACTCCAGGTTTGTCTTTGATTTCCAGATCGAATTCCTGGAGGAGAAGGATCCAACGAATCAGTCTGGGCTTGGCATCCTTCTTCTGCTGTAGGTACCGAATAGCTGAGTGGTCCGTGAAGATAGTGACCTTCGACCCCAACAAATAGGATCTGAACTTCTCTAAGGTGAAAACCACAGCCACCAGTTCTTTCTCCGTCACTGTATAATTTCTTTGAGCTTCATCTAATGTTCTGCTCGCATAGTGAATGGCATAGGGCGCCTTATCTTTCCTCTGTCCAAGAATTTGCTCCGACTGCAAAATCTGACGCATCGGTCATTATCTCAAATGGAAGAGTCCAGTCCGGAGGCTGTAAAATTGGAGCATGAGTGATAAGCTCCTTCAATTGATTGAAAGCAAGGAGAACTGTCTGATCAACAATGAAGTCTGTCTCCTTGCACAAGAGTTCTGTCAGAGGTCGGGCAATGCGGCTGAAGTCTTTGATAAATCGTCTGTAAAATCCCACATGCCCCAGGAATGACCTCACATTCTTTACTGACTGAGGTGGCTGAAGGTTTGAAATGACATCCACCTTGGCTGGGTCGACTTCCATGCCACGTTTGGAAACGACATGGCCCAGCACAATACCCTCTGTGACCATAAAGTGGCTCTTTTCCCATGAGAGCACTAGATTGACTTCCCGGCATTTCTGAAGCACTCTGTCCAGGTGCTCGAGGCAAGAATCGAAACTATCACCATAGACAGAGAAATCATCCATGAACACCTCGAGAAAACTGCCTACCATCTCGGAGAATACAACTAGCATGCATCTTTGGAAGGTTGCGGGTGCATTACATAATCCAAAGGGCATCCTCTTGAAGGCGTAGGTACCGAACGGGCAAGTGAAGGTAGTCTTCTCTTGATCCTCAGGGGCGATCGCCACTTGGTTGTACCCGGAGTACCCATCCAGGAAGCAGAAGAACTCCTTGCCTGCTAATCTTTCCAATACTTGATCAATAAATGGCAAGGGGAAGTGGTCCTTCTTGGTTGCTGTATTAAGACGACGGTAGTCAACACACACCCGCCAGGATGTCGGTACCCGAGTTGAAATTTCCTCTCCTTTTTCATTTGTGACCACGGTAAGCCCGGATTTCTTGGGAACTACATGCAAGGGGCTTACCCATTTTGAATCGGAGATGGGATAGATGAAGCCTGCTTCACACCATTTTGTGATTTCTTTCATGGCCACGTCCCGAAGGTTAGGGTTCAGCCTTCTCTGAAATTCGCGGGACGGCTTGGCATCATCTTCTAGATAGATATGGTGTGAGCACAGAGCTGGATTTATCCCTCGGAGGTCTGATACGCTCCAACCAAGTGCCTTGCGGTTCTTTTCTAGAATCTCGAGAAGCCGAGATTCTTGATCCAGATTCAACCTACTGCTGATGATGACTGGATACATGTGTTCTTCACCCGTAAGGAAAGCATACTTCAGGCCTGCAGGAAGTGGCTTGAGTTCTGGTTTCAGTCTGTCCACTTTACCGGTCACTTCTGATACCATGCTGGTGGTGGGATGTACTTTGAGACTGTTACCATCCTCAACATCCTGTTGAGATCCCAGTGATGTGCCGAACGGTTCTGTGGTGAGCTGATCATGTTCGGTCTGGAGTGAATGCTCACGAAGATGCGCCTGCATCTGAGAATCTGTCTCCCACAAATCATCGAAGCTTATGATGACTGTGCTTTCCAAGTCCTCCTCAAGAGTGAGGATTTCTCGGGTCCATGGATTGTCCAGCGACAACTCTGAGTCTCTGATTTCTGCAATCAAATCACAGTCTGCTTCTGGTGCTGCTTGACTCTCATCAGTTGTGGCATTCTGCTCCTTGTTCATGTTGATCGTGATTTGCTGGGTGTTCGAGCTGAAAGTGATCTTTCCAGACCCGTAATCAACCACGGCACTTGAAGTACGGAGAAATGGTCTGCCAAGGATGATAGGAGTCTGGAGCAGTGGTGCAGGAGAGTCCATATCAAGGACTACAAAGTCAGCTGGGAATTTCATCTCCTGCACGGTAACTATCACGTCTTCCAACAAACCTCGGGGCCGCTTAACGGATCGGTCAGCGAACTGAAGGATCATTCATGTCTGCTTGAGCGGTCCCAGCCCGAATTCTTGCATTATGGACGAGGGCAGAAGGTTGATGGAAGAACCACTGTCAAGAAGAGTACGTTCGAAGACCTGATCGAAAATCACACAACTGATCAGAGGTGCTCCTGTATTTGGCTTTTTCTGGGGGAGGTTGGTGATAGCTGCAACTGTGGCCATGGATAGGACGTGCTTTTCTACCTCTCGGCGTCTGTTATCTTGCGTTGGGCGACGCCTGTTAGTACATGCCTCTTTCAATCCTTTCTTCACAGCTGGCATGTATTCCACGGCCTTCAGCAATGGAATCTCAACAGTCAATTTATCCAAAATGTCCACGACACCTAGATCAGACAATGCAGTTTTTCTTTTTGCAATTTTTTTGGATTTTTGTATTGCATGCGGAAAAGGAATATTCACATTACTGGCAGGAGAATTAGAGTTCTTATTTACATCAAAATCATCGCCCATAGAATGTTGTACATCCGGACTACAAAAAGGAGTACAAGCTGGATCTAAATATGCTGGTGCTGCTGGGCGATCAAAAAGGGTAGCATTGGCTCCATCGGCTGGCACGGGATCGACTGCTGCTGGTGGCTCCTCCAAAGCTGGCGCGGCTTCACTTCTACTACATGCTTCTTTTTGTTGTTTTTGTTTTTGCTGATTTTTTTGTGTTTTTGGCTGAGGCTGATGACATGGCACGACGGCTGGACTGGCTTCTCCTTCCTCTTCCTCCTCACCCGCCCCTGGAGCTGGTACGGCTGATGCAGAAGATGACGATCCACCTGTTTCTTTATTCACCCCATATCTGATAGCAGGCGGAGGCAAGGCCCTACCGCTCCTGAGAGTGACAGCATTAGAATAAACAGTAATATCATTATCACACGCGGACTGGACATCACATTCTACCTGCTCCTTCTTCTTGAAATTGTTGGGGTTGGCTTCGACCTGCGCCGGAATGGTAGTGCGAGTGGCGGTCAGGTCATCAAGCCGCTTGGTCATCTCCGCCAGCCCTTGGACAAGCTGGGCTAGACACTCCATGGTGGGATTAGCTGGGGGCACATCAGAAGATGCAGCGTGCAGACCACGCTGTTGTTGGTTAGATGGGTGGGGAGGCTGCTGGTGGTGTTGCTGTGGTGGAGCAGGAAGTTGAAGTTGCTGGTAGGACGGAGGTGGATACTGCTGGTATGGTTGAGGCTGAGCAGCCGCGTATTGGTGATACGGTTGTGGATGGCGATACTGCGGTTGCTGCTGATACGGAAAGTTCTGCCTCCATTGGTGTGCGAACTGAGGAGGCTGTTGGTGTTGTTGGTGAGGTTGAGAGGTTTGGCCAAAACGACCACCCTGAGGTTGGTGGTACTGCCGGTTGGCAAATTGCTGACCTTGGAGTTGTCCCTGAGGACGGGTCGGCTGTGCATCATTCGTCCATACCCCGTTAACTTCTTGGATCAGGGGTGGTGGTGGGAAAACTGGATCAGGCATGGAAAGGAACTCTGGCTGATAAACGACCATCTGCTGCTGCGGCGGGCCCTGGTCGGGCGCCTGCACGTAGTACACGTGCTGGACTGCCGGTGGCTGCTGGCTCGGCTGAGGTTGATGCTGCGGTTGCGGCTCATCTTTCCTCTCAGCGGGAGCGTCTGATGGTGTAGCCGACTGGACAGAGTTGATCGTACCGACCAACAGCTCGAGGTTCTTGTTGATCTGATCGAGCTTATCCAGGTTCTGGGTCCTCTTCTCGATCACAGCGAGTTTCTCAAGATCCTGTGATCGCTTCTCGATTATGTCGACCTTAGAGAGATGGCCCCCGATGATGCTGAGGTTGGAGCTCTCATCTCTCTCTGCTTCTTTTGATGCAGCCATGTGAACTTGTTTCTGGAGGATCTGGGGCTGCTTCTGGTATGCCTTGGATGAAGAGAGGGCGGCCTCTCCTTCGGCCATTTCCTCGAAAATTTGCCATACAACATCTTCATCCTTGTTGAAGTGGGAGCCCCCACATGCTGCGTCTACGAGCCTTTGACTTTCAATATTGAGTCCCCCAAAGAAATGCTGGACCAGGCTGGTTTTAGGGATCTCATGGTGGGGACACTTCTCCTGCAGATCAGTGAATCTCTCCCATGCCTCATGTACGGACTCATATGCCCCTTGGGAGAAATTGCTAATATAGGCTCGCATCTGGTTGAGCCGACCGAGAGGGTAGTACTTGTGCAGGAAGGCAGACTTCAACTCCTCCCAGGTCGTCACGACCTTTCCCATGTGATTGACCCAATAAAGGGCCTTATCCTGTAGACTGAAGGGGAAAGTCGTCATCTTGACAATGTCCAGGGGGACATTCGGATAATGGGTGGTGCGGCAAATGCGGGAGAATTGCTGCAGGTGAATGTACGGCTCTTCATTGGTGTTGCCATGGAATGCTGGGAGAAGGGCTATGAATTGGGGCTTCAGCTCAAAGTGAGCATGTACCGGTGGAATGAGAATCCACTCGGTCATCTGGCTGTCTCCCGGATTGTATGTTTCTTTGAGTGTCGGTTTCGGCGGTGGTGGGAATTCAGGATCATCATTGGGGTCATCACCACCGTCTCCTCCTCCACCTCCTCCTCCCATGCCTCCTCTGCCTCGGCCTCCTCCTCCGTCGTTACGGTTTATCATATCATTCAACATGTCCTGGAAAGCGGTCTGCGTAAGGGTCTGCTCAGTCAGCTGCTGCTGGATAGCCTGGATGGATGCCAGTAACTGTGCATTGACTTGTTTCTGATCTGGCACCTGTCCCTCTGGTGTGGGTGGCTGCTGACCCTTTCCCTTTCCTCCAAGCGCCATGTCAGGGTCTGAGTCGGACGAAATGAACTCCGGAGTAGTCTCCAGGGCTCGCACTGTCTTCTATCTGCATAATGAGATGGTCCGAATCAGATCACTTTCAATTAATGCTCAGCTGCCGTGATGAAGCTGGAATTCAGGTCAACCCCAGCATGTTGTGAGTGGAAAACTGATGTAGACTGTAATCAACTCCCATTCACAACGACGATAGCGGGACAAAAGTGATCCCGGTTTATTGGGTGGCCAAGAGAAAGGTAGAAAACGAGGAGTCTGGAGATCGATCCGCAAAGTCCGGATCGGGTTCTCGGGAATCGCCTCGAAATTATTAGCGAGGTTGAGTCCATGGAATCGATGTAGGTGTCGGCATGGTCCCGACGAGACCATCCATGGATCAACTTCGCGGAGCACAAGAGAATGTCGGATTTTGGAAGAATGATACGATGGTCAACGAGGAACAAAAGGAGTGTAAAACAGTAGAAAGGCTCGGTTGAGCGGGGTGGTCAAAGAAAGACATAATCAAAATTTGCGCAAAAGCGCGGGACTTTGATCTTTGAACCTTAATCTAGATCCATACAAACACAAGACAAAATCGGGTTCACCAACTCACGCCATGTGAAGCCGTGAAAGCTCGGCTATTTATTATCTTTTCATTTTTAGAGTTGTGATTTTCAGGCATATCTTATAACAAGTCCTTAGTACGCTACCCTATAGGAGAGAGAGTACTGCCGGAAGAGTATCCCGTACTTGTCCTCCTCCTGTGTAACCTGTAGTCTGTACTTTTTGGAGTCCTTGTAACCCTTCTTGGATCCCTACTCAGCCAAAGAAAAGAGAGAGGAAGCCGATAGGCGAAACCAATACTTCGGTTCTCGCTCGCAACGGAATCACCCGTGAGCGTGTAAGAACCTACTCGGACGCAGGACGATGAGACAGACACCCCCGTGAAGGCGTGGCCTATGCTCAATACTTCGGACAGGGTCGATGCTCTCACAACAGAGAGTCACCATTGGTGACCAAGTCCTACTCGCCTACGTACGATAGAAGCGCCATTACTTCGGAAATCCAGGCGATACACAAGGCAGTTGCAGACTGGGTTTTGGGCTTTTCTATCCTTAGGGGTCGCACTCGCTCAAGGGAGTAGGGTTTTGGTCCCCCTCCAAGTACCTGAAAACAATGAGGGCTTTATGAACCCGGTACAATGATAGTCCATTACAGATTTTAATTAAGGTCAAAGTTTATTTAGCAGTCCCCTGGTTTTAATTTTTTTGGTTTTCACTTTTTTTGGATCTGTTCTCATACCAGCGCCTAATCGTTTTTGTAGATTTTCATTTAAGTCCTAGGTGCTCAAAATCAGAGGGAGATAGCGGAAAAGCCGTGCAAGTGGTTCCATGATGGAAATCTCACCATTGAACCGAATGATGCATGCTGAGTTAGAAGACTTACAGTGCATCCCAGCTCTCTCCATGTGGTATGCAAAACAGAATTTTTAAACCTATCTACATGTCGGTATGCAAGGCACAAAATCGTCCTAAACATAAGCTGCTATTAGCGTGAAGAACCATAAGTTGCTTATTTGTCTCTAGCCCAGGAGAGTCCGGTCTTGGCTCACCCCTCCTCTGCTCAACAAATTGAGGGTAGGAGAAAGCGCTTTACAGGGTTCGCTACGGCACAGAGGGCTAAGAGACAAATTTACAACTTGTTTGAGTTTGACTAGATCCAATCGAAGTAGACTATAGGAACATGCATTCTTATTAATGTTTGGACCTAGCTACCGAGTCAAGCAACCTATATCTAGGGGTTCCAAGCACACAAAACAAAGTAAAAGAAAGGCGGAAAGCTCAAAACTGCGG
The DNA here is from genome assembly GCA_037367405.1 of Ottelia alismoides. NCBI lineage: Eukaryota > Viridiplantae > Streptophyta > Magnoliopsida > Alismatales > Hydrocharitaceae > Ottelia > Ottelia alismoides. The sequence continues at coordinate 603,509 of JAZKJV010000762.1, forward strand.
GAAACAAAATAAAAGAAGGCGATGAAAACTCGAAAAAAACCGCGATGAGGCCCCCAGGTGAACAATCACCTGGGCACTGGACCTCATTGTGAAGAGTAGAGTCCTGTTTATATACATGCCAAAATAGTCTCTCTCTCACCATGAATTACAAAAATAATTTTCCTAAATATCTAGCCTATCTAATGCCCCTCTCTTTGCTTCTTTGGTGCACTCTCCAGATGGTCATGAGAAGAGAAGACCATCCTCCTCCAAGCTCGGCTGCCTTGGCCTCCTAGGAAGCCATCCTAGCGTGGCGGTCCCTCGCATCAAAGTTACAAAAAAAATTGCATTAGCATACTCAGTTAATCAAATAGAGCAGATAAATTAATCACAATAAATAAAGGAATGAAGCATGGTGATTAATGGCAATAAAACAATAGCTGCTCACACAAAAATGAATCATGAATCTAAATTTTTATACAAGAATGACAAAAAATCAATTTGGCTATGCTCATTGCTCCCCGGCAACGGCGCCATCTGATAACAGGTGTAATCCATGAGGGTCACCATGAAAAATATAGAAGTGTTGTCGCTGAGGCGACCACTCATAGAAGACCGGTGTTAATCAGCAATTAACCCACAATCCAAAGAATACAACAATCAAGCTCAAAAATAAATGTGAATTAATCTTTATTTTACTCTACCATAAAATGTATAGTGACAAATATGTAGAGGTCGAACCACAGAGAGCAATACAAAATGCAATAGCCTACGTGTCAATCACAGTCATCCTTGTGTGGGTTCTTTAAAGATATATATTATTTATATTTTTTTATTATTAGAATATAATAATTAAGTATTATATATATATATATTTATTTATATAATACAAATATATTAATTATATAAATATACACAGAGGGTAAGCATATAGCTTATAATACATGTAATAAAATATATATATATATATATATTCTTTTTTTCTTTTTTTTTATATATTATATTAAGATTAATGAGAATACATATTACTAATTATATATATAATATATATATTTTTTTTTCTTTCTTTTTTTTGGATATATAGATATATATACATAAAAGGGGTATTATAATATTCACAAAAATACTCAAAAATAGTCAAAAATTCAGGAAAAGGATCTTTTTGGAATTTTCATGGCTTTTTACTGTTTTTATGATTTTTGGGTATTTTTGCAAACATTTTTTAGTATTTTAAAATAGCTAAATAACAGCAAACAGTGGACTAGGTATTGGCCGTCACAAAAATAGAGATTAAAAATAGCTAACAGCCTCAAAAATTTTCCACCTTAATTTTCTAATAACAATAATAAAATATAGCATAAGTAGGGCCTGAGTTTATATTTTTCTGATTTTTCTTTGATTTTTTATATTTTTTTGAAGTTTTTGGATATTTTTGAATTTTTAAGGTTTTCTTTTTGAGATTTTTAGGTATTTTTGGACTGACATTAATATAGGTCAAGATATACCATAGGTAATTTTTTTGGAATTTTTCGAGGCATTTTCATATTTTTTTGGGATTTTATAAGTCAGACAGGGAATAAAAGACATGTTTTTGATTTTTAATAAATGCAAAAATGCAACAAAATGCAAAATTGAAAATATGGCGTTCAAGCATGACCAAACAGGAGCTTAAGTCTATTTTTGCAAGATTTTTCGATTTAATATGAAGCATAAAATAAATAGACAAAGCCTTCAAAAATTAAATGGCCTGGCAGGGGTATTTTTGCAAATAAAATAGTTGACAGGGGCATACATGCAAAAATTACAACAAAAATACACTTTAACTTTTATTTTCAGGACCATTTAATAAATACAAGAACCCGACAGGGTTTAGATGCAAATTTTCACGTGCCTCACGTGGTTGTTGCACGTGAGGCGCGGAGGGACTAAAATGTAAATATGTAAACATCAGGGGGTCCACTGCAATTTTTACAACTTATTTACAACTGAAACTTTTATTTTTGGGATTAAATACTAAATACAAAAAGTAAGGAGCTTGGTATGAAATTTACCCCTCATCAAAGCTTTTCATCCTGCGGCGCTGGAGGCGCCACTTATACACGTGGCAACCATCGGACGGCGGACATCGGTTCGGCGATGAAGGGCCAGGATTAGAACCTCCTGGCTGATCTGACGGTGGAGGTGCATCTTCATCGAACGGTCGGCGTTCAATCTGGGCTGCCCCTCTCGATCCAACGGTGCGGAAGGCACCTGGAAGAACTGGGAAGAAGCTCGCCCCCGGCGAGCTTCGATCGGGTAGCTCGGGCTCCTCCGGGCACCTCCCGCGCATCTGAGGCTCTCTGATCGTAGCTGGGAGGCTTCCGCGTCGTCTGACGGTTCTTTGATGGCTCCTGGAGGTCCGAGTCGATGGAGCGAGGTCAGAGAAGAAGAGGACCCCCAGGAACCTCTTCCTGGGTCAAAACAAGCCCAGAAGGGCTCGATTCCTCGTTGTACATGCACAGGAAGAACCGCGGGCGAGAGAGCTATCTCCTCGACCCGGGGTTATGAAGCTGCGATGCAAGATGGAGGTGGGTGTAGAGGCCCCGGCGAACGGCGGAGGTGGAGCCTCGATTCGCCAGGACCTAGGGTCCTGGGTTGAGCAAATGCGTGCGACAGATGGAGAACGCGTTGGGTTTCGAAATGGGGTGAACAGGGCGGTCGGATACGGTCAGGTCTACAGTGGAGAAGTCGCCGGAGCGGAGCTCCGGCGAACTTCGATTTTTGATTTTCACGCTAGGGTGATTAACTAACCACTAATCTAACTACTGGAATGAAATGCTAACATTAAAAACTAACTAAGAACGCATAAAAAGGGCAGCTCTTATACCTGGGGGCCTCCAGGGAGCAGGGCGGACGCCGGAGCTCCGCCGCGACAAAATCCTCCTCTCTCCGGCCGATTCGAGGCACCAGCTCACTCCCCCTGTCACGAGGAATGTCCTAGGACTAGAATTGAGGCTTGAGATTGGATAAAAAGTGGCCAAATTCGAGGAAGGAAGCGGAGCTTTTTATTTATAAACATTGGCGAGTGGCCTTATTGACCGGCGATTATTGCATGATCTAGAGAGTATTAGGTTGATCCAAAGAATCGACGGGCATCATGGATGATTAGGGATTAATTCTTGTGAAGGAAGCATCCTCGATTGATGGATGGTGTGCCCGGGAAAAAGGCATGAAATCGGGGGAGTAGACTGTTCAGAGACGCCAGGCGAGGGATGGGACAGTTGACCAGGGAGTCAACGTTGGCCGGCGCCTCATTGGGCCACGTAGGCCGCTACGAGACAAAATAGCAAATCTGAAGGAAGATTGATTTATTTGACGCCTTAAATGATTTTATTAATTTTTTCTTATAAAATAAAAAATGTGTATTATTTCATCTAGTATTTATTTATGATTTTTATTGAATTTTTCGAGGTGTTTTATTATAGTTTTATTTTAATAATGTGTATATGTATGTATTTACATGTATTTTTGGGTATTTTATTTTTAATTTATTTATTTTCTTTTATTATTTTCTTGGCTTATTTTATAAATTTATAACTTATTTTTGTGAGTATAAAAATATTTTTGTTTGATTTTTATAAGTTTATTTGTATTTTTAAATAAATAGGTCTATGTATTTGTAAGTATACTTATAGGTACTTTACCTATATATTATACACATTGTATTTATTTTATTAATTTTATGTGTTTTTATTAAGGATTTGTATTTTTAATAGGATATATATAATATATACATTATTACAAAAATATAAGAGATTTGAATAATTAAATAATGTTTTCCTCTTTTATTTCTGTACATCCTTCTCATAGGTATATTGCCTATATATATTTCATAGACTTATTTTATTTTATTTTACAAACTTTTTTTGGTTTTATTCTAAGGCTAATATGTATATGAATTATATACATTATTTACAAGATTCTAAAAATATTAATTTAAAAAAATAATGAATGGTGAATATAATGAATATTTTAATCAGGTATTTTGTACAAGAAGGGCCAAAAACCTATCTTCCACAGATGGACTCCAAAAATTATGAAACCAATTTTATAAAATAGTTTATGAAATGCTATATATAATTGAAGGTGAGTTTGGTTGATTTGGAGTTTTTATTTACAAGATATGGGTCTGTGAAGTTGAGATTTTGGCTTTTTATTATGTGCACAAAATGTACACTGGGTATTATTTTTACACAAACTCAATTTTGTATTTTTTTATTTACATTATTATCTACAACTTTTATGAACAAAGTTTCTTTATTTGATGAATAAATAATTATGCATAAAATAGGTGTCAAAAATGCATAAATGGATGAATAAATAAATGAGGTATTTATTGTATATCGGCCCTTATCTCCCCCTACTTTATTTCTTGTCGACCAATTCCATGCTGGCCTTGGTCTCGGGGTTAGGGTCATAAAATATTTGTAATATTTTATTCCTTTTTCTTTTCTTCTCTTTATTCTATAATTTTGGCATTAAAAACCTTATTTTATATACAATTAATACAAATGAATAATGAATGCTATTATGTACAAATTGATGCTATTTACATGCATTTGCTGGGGTTTTTGAGGCCAAAATGATAGAATAAAGGTGATGAAATGGAGATTCATCAATACGTAACCAACATACGTAATCATCTTTTAATGAAAATTTAATAACATATACTCATCCAAATCCATGTCAAGAATGATTGCTCATGTGCTATATTCAATAATATATTGTAGAATGATTGCTCATGTGCTATATTCAATAATATATTGTAGAAGTTAATGGTGATACTCCAAGATGGAATCAAATAAACCATGTTATTAATGTTTGGCAATGTGATCAAGATAGAATCGTTGGTGTGCAATAATATACATAGCTCTGTAGAAACCCAACATCTTGAAGCAAACTGGTTGATTGATGTATACTGCAGTTATCTTTCATGGGACTTTTATGACTTTAACTCTGGCTGATTGATGAAGCAAAGTCTTGCATCACCCTTCAACTGCATCAGGATCCCACTATATGATACACAGATCTCTCTTATTAGATGTTCTATTGAAGCAAAGTCAGATCCTCTATACAATATGAAATGATTGTGATGCAATTTGATGCAAGTCAATGGAAATTTTCTTACTTTTTGTATCTTAAAACATGCCTCATAAAAAGTTTTAACCCATGATTTGCAATACTAACTCGTTAAAAAAAGACAGTAGTACAAATGGCCAAAAAGAGAATATTTCTGATTGCGTTTAACAAAATAGATTACATTCTCCAACATCAATGTTCATGATCCCCAGGAGAACTAACTGCATAAATAACTATTAATTTTCAGTTTTTACCATTGCCTTTTTTTGTCGGTGAGCACTGAGCAACTATACTTCCTAGAAAATACAATGGAAAAATATTGCTTTTTGGTGGAGCTGGCCTATTAAATATTCCAGAGTAAATTATTTCCAAAAACAAATCATAGGATGAATTCATACAGAAAAAGATGTATGTACTAAATGCATATTGTACATCGACTGAAAAATCCCTTCCAAGAAGAAGTTTACAATTAGAAAAAAAATAAACATTGACATCTAATGACTATTCTGAGTGCACTGCATCTGGGATGTTGTACAGCTATCCATGCATGACATGCTCGAATATGTCAGCCAAGGACTCCTCCCTCCCTAAATATTTAACGGGGGCTAATATATTGTACCTTGAAGTATGTTTGTTCTAACTATATTCTTTATTTTATTGTATAGGGATGGAAAGCATGTGGTAAATACCCCATCTTTCTTGGTTATAATGGACTCACAAAAGAACAATAACTTCTCCCAAGTCGTGTGAAGCAAAAGAATCAGAAGGTTGTTGCGAGGAAGAAAGCCGATGAATATCTAATGTTGATTATTTCACAGATTATCCATTGATTACTTCATTGACTGGAAGTTGTTGCGAAGGACTATCAGAAAGCAGAATGACGATGTCATCTAGGATTTTAAACTTTCACCAACTTCTCTAAGTTGAAGTTTTGTTCCATTGTCAACTTTGTATCGTCTTGAGATTCGATGTTAGATGATCAAGGATATTTTTTAATTAATTTATTTATTCTGGATGTTATCAAAGCCCACTTTACTGATGGAGGTTTGACTATGGTTGCTTTATTAATGGACATTAAATAAATTGTTGTACAATACATATTTTTGTGTGCATGCACCCATTACTTGAATATGTACAGTGCATATTTTTATGTAATGATCCGCGGGTACCCGCAGATAACCGAGACCCATTAAAATAATTTGGGTACCTGTTAGTATGGGTTTCCGCTGGAATGGTTTGGGTCGACCCATTGACTCAGTGATGACAGATCGGGACGGATCATGGTTGAACGGGTTGAGTACCCGCTCCATGCACACCCCTAATTGTAGGTTGAGTTTTCACATGAAGGAGAACTCATGCACAAAATGACCCTTTAAGGAATTGCTCCAAACCTGCAAATGAGTTTACATCTCTCAAGTTTATTAAAAGTCAAAGACTCCATCATCATATTAACACGATTGTCACGTGTACAGATGTTATCAAGTACACGTTGTTTGGTTCTAAAAACATCTTAAAGACAGTAACATCTTACATAAATGTATTTTGACCTTGAATGAAAAGTATAGTTTTGCTCAAGATGAATTGTTCTCCGACTATTACAATAAAGGATATACTTATCTTGAACAAAAATAAACCTCTGTGTGAACTTTATCATTAACAAAAGTTCGTTGCTTTCCGATGTAGCATTACTAATTTTTCTATATTTGTATTCAAAATGCCACACACTTCTGCAACCTTGATTGATATGAAATAACACTTCTTGTATATGTCTCCAATAACTAGATATAGATAGTCTATTATTCGACATCACATACCATATTAGAGTATGTGTATCACCAAAGAATTACTTCTCTACTTTAAAAACAAATATATGTGTTGGTAGTACCATATAGATGTCACAAGGTTCATTTATTTGCATTCCAATTCTCTTTTCTTAGATTTGAGACAAACTTGTTGATAAATCCAACATAATCTCCTTTTCTTGGATTGTGTTTGATGGTTAACATAAAGTGTGTTCCAAGATGGGGCACTCATGAGCTTGGCCCTATCCATGTTGGCTCTCAAAAGTACTTTCTTTATGTAATTCTCTTTAGATAATTAAAGATAGACATCTTGTCCCAAGTAATAACTAAAGATAGACATCTTGTCCCAATCTTTATACACAATGATTTGCAGATCCTAAATCATTTGCACTAAAAGATTTGCTCGGTTCGTTTTATAATTTTGAAGTTCTTGAAGTATTCATGTTAATTACGAGCATGTCACTAACAAATTTAAATAAATGAAATAATCGCTTAACAATATATTGAGAAAGATACAGTAATACAAAGTAATCTTTTGTGATGTTGTTTTATAAAAGATTCAAATTTCTTATACTGCCTAGGCATGCTTTAGTCCATACATGCTTTTCCTCGATATGCTAACATTGTCTTTTTTCTTCTTCTATGAAAATCATTCTTTTTGTGCCGTGTAGACTTCCTCATTGAGATCTTTGTGGAGGGAGGAGGATAGTCTTTACATCCATATGCTCAATCTCCAAGACTTAATTGGCTACCAAATTAAATACATCGATGATGGATGATATCTTTACCACATATGAGAATATTTTATCAAAGCCATCAACCTTTTTCTGTATGAAGCCTTTCATAACCAACTCGGATTTATATCTTGGATTTATAGAGTTTTCATTGCGCTTCACTCTAAAATCCCACTTATTTTTCAAAATTTCTTCTCTTCGCAAATTTGAAGTTTAAAGGTGTAACTGTCATGCAAATATTGCATTTCATCTTCCATGATCTTGGCCCACTTTTCTTTCTACTGATCCTATATAGTCTTTTTCACATTATTCTGCTTTACTATTATTTTTATCAGAAGAGCATATAGTGTGCAAGATATCTTACTGAGGGACACCCCTTCCTTGCAGAGTTGCAAAGTGGATCTGCATTAGAAGAAGATCCCCCATCTTGATTGCCCATAACATCATCAATCACGTCAAACTTCTTTTTGCTCAAGATCAAGAGTATCCTCATGAGTGTCATACATAAATGTATTCAATGGATGTTGAAAAGGGATCATGTCTATTTTTATTGGATTTTAACTCTTTTGAGGTCGATTCTTGGATGCCTTTGAATGTTATTGATGGTATAATTCTTAGCAAAAACTATATTATGGCTTCTCATGTGTTTATTGTCTAGGGTAATATAACCTATAGCCAAACCAATCATGCTCACATACACAAAGGCACAATTTTTTATCATTAATTCTAACACGGGTTTTTTATTTGTTGGAACATGTACAAAGGCTTTGCAACCAACTAGACACAAATGTTAAAAGAAACATCTTTTCCTTATCAAACTATATTAGGATGTCTCCATCCAAAGCAACATGTGGAGATAAGTTGATTCACATGAGCCTATGGGCCTGTTTGGTTACTGGATTGGGCTGAGTTGGGGTATCCTTTTGTGAATAGTAGCTGTTTGAAGGGTTACGAGGGTTGGAATGATAATTGTGATGTGATGCGACATTGATTATGTGTTATATTAACTTTTTTATGATTATAATATATTTTTATTGTTAATAATTTTATTTAAACATGGTTAAAAATATTATAACAAAAAAATTGTATGATCAATATAAGTAGTCCCAACCCAGGAATGCGGGGTTGGAGCTAGGAGTATGTCAGGATACCCGATGTACCATGGCAACCAAACAGGTCCATAGTGTTCACGGCTTCAATAGCTTTCCCTCAGAAATTAGATATTTGAGTTTCTCCGTGAGCATCCTTTTTACCCTCTTCGCTGCACTGTATTATTGAGGAGCCTTTGGTGGTCTCTTCTAGTGTTTGACCCATGAGATATATAATACATGAAAAACTATCATGTATACAGTTCTGCCATTATCGATGTATGCACACTTTAGCTTCTTTCATGTCTGCCTCTTTTAAGTGCATGAAAGTTCTTAAATATATATCAACGATTTGGTCCTTCATCTTAATGGTATAAACCAATAACAATCTTGAAAAATAATCAACGAATGTGATGAAATAAAGTGCATTACCAAGAGATCTAACCATTAGAGGACCATACAAACTACACGGTCCAACTCCAGTCCCTGTGCCTTCTCGGATGGTAAGGAAATTTATAACATAACTCTTGGTTATTTTTTGACCAAGAAATTAGTGCATATATCTAGTTATCTTTCTTCACGTATGAAAGAATATTAAAAATCCTCATATATATAAATGGTTTTTTTGTGATTGTAGGAACGAGACAAAATCTAAATGATCAAATAACCATAATCAAAATGCCATATGCAATGGAAGAACTGCATCATAACAAAAAACTATTTGAGTCAATTCTAAAGGAAATAAATAATTAAGAGTTGCACTAATAGGTTCAATAATTGACTTTAAAAAGTCAAGAACAAAGTTGACCCCCACTTGTAGACTTCATTGATCTTTAGATGTATCGACAGAAATTCAATCATTGTAAATAATATGATCAGGAATATAACCTTCTTAAAAAACCTGAAATTACATTTAAAGAATTTAGCATGGATTGATTCTCTCATTATTTCCAATACAATTACCAAATGCTTCTCCTGTTATTTGAGATTGTGAGAATCCACAAGAATGACATCAACAACCAAATGGCAAAATGATCTAAAAATGGACACCACAACTAAATTGAATTTCCATCATGGGTCGCATCGCTACATTCTTTAAAACTAATGCCTGCATAACATAGATTTTATTGCCCTGATTTACACCCAGAGTATCCTTGGTAAGAACTGAAAATATTCAATTGCTTTCCTCATCAAGTTCACCTATTGCGATTGAATTCATATGCATATTATGAGTGCGCGTCGCATCTTTTGGCTTTAAAAGTATTCAGAAAGCATTATCTAAAATGTTGTCACCCATGTCAAGATCTCTATGTATACAATGTTACCCATTTTATGAATGCCAAATCGCCAGGAATATAGAGATGTGAAAAATTACTTGTTGGAAGTCATACGTAGGGTGAGCCACACTCATCTAACCAATGTATGCCATATCTGGCTACATTCATCATGCCCATGCTAGATAAAAATTAGCAAATCATGTTCGGAAGCAACACCATCAGCATTGTTATCTTTATTTTTCCTTTTTTTTTATTCTCATATTTCCTCTCTTGAATTTTAAGTTATACCTTTGATATGACTTTTCTTCATGTAATGGTGACGTTGTATATCTATGTATTTGGTTATAGACTTGTTTATGCTTTTATCTTTTCCCATGTTATTCCGGAATTTATCTATCTCCATATTTTCAACCTTTAACTATGAAGAAAAATTCAACTAAAAAAACTAAGAAGAAAAATCTTAAGAGTTTCCCCCATTTCTTTGTTGACAACACCAACCAAACAGTCTCCATGGAAGTAACTCCATCAAGTGTCGAGCTAATGAAAGAAATTTGGAATGCCTCCAAACCATTTGAAAGAACAATAAGTAACAATAAAACTACAAGAATTTATTTTCATATTGAGAAACTAATTGATAATACCTTGATGTTCATTCAGATAACATGGAATAAAACATTATACTTGAATTTCAATTACATCAATATACTCAGTAAAAATAATTTATTATGATGTCTGGAAGGCGTATACGTTCTTCTAAGGGCATGTTTGGTTATTGGGTTGGGTTGGGTTGGGGTATCCTCCTATGAATAATAGCTGTTTGGAGGGTTGGAATGATAATTGTGATGCGATGTGATATTGATTATGTGTTATATTAATGTTTTAACTATTATAATATGTTTTTTATGTTAATAATTTTATTTGAAGATGGTTAAAAATTATTATACCAAAGAAATTGTAGAATCAATACAAGTAATCCCAACTCAGGAATGCAGGATTGGAGTCAGGTATATGCCAAGGTACTCGGTGTACCATGGCAATCAAACAGACCCTAAGTCTCCTTTTGAATTTAATTATACACGTTTGAATATACGAATTATTGGATAAATACGTGAAACTACTCATACTCAAAGTCCCATTTTCGTTGTTTTTTTTTTTTTGATTTCAAGCTAATGAATGGAAAAACCAGCCTTCACATATAATGAACCTTTCATCTTGTTTTTGTGAACATTGAAAGTGATTGTTCATGATAAGGCCACAAATGCTCATAGAGATTTGTCACGTGGCACAAGTATTATCGACAAAGTTTAGAAGGACAAAACGTAGAAGTCCCAAAATCCCTTTTATGAATCGTGTTTGACTATATATAAACTTTAAATACGACAACTACTCTTTTTAACCTTTCGATTTCGTTCGCAATCCAGATATATTTGAAAAAAATGTAAGATAATCTATATAGTTACGTAATGATCACATGCCTAAAAATGTAAAAATCACAAGACTTCAAAGAATTTGATAGATTGATCAAGAAATTAATTACAATCTTTACCTGGTAATACAACACTGCCTTGAGAATTGCACAAGCATCCTTGCTAGCAACGGCACGCTTAATATCTAACTTGGTAACTATTTTATACCGACCTACTTCTAGTAATCCACAAACACAATCTTTACCTAAAAATATAAATAATCGATCAGAATCATTCCCACCATTTCCGAACTCTCGAGGAAATAAACATTTCAAACGCTCTAAAAATAACTAGTGAGCAACCCTGTGCTATGCACGGAAGATATTTTATTAGGTATGTTTGCGGTGAAGCAGGTCTGAGAGCAAGATCTAATTAGATGAAGATGTTAGTACTAATATCAATAAAAAAGTGAAGAAAGTTTTTGGGAGATGTTATAGGTACATGTTATATATTATCATAACTTAGTACATGTTTGTATTTACATAGACAAAAAGATGACATGTCCATACGTCTCAAAAAGAGCATGTACAAACCAAAAAAGCATCGTCCTTTGTAGTATGTAACGTTTTTCATTTCTTTTATGTGTATTGCATGTAGACGATTGGTGCCATCAAAACGCCAGATTCTTCAACAGTCTGCATTCCTGTATATAAGAAGAAGAAATCAACGTTAAATATATACGTGTGTGTTTGTGTGTGTACGAAAGTAACAGCTAAGGTTATTAGATTGGTAGTTGAGAAGACGTTATGAAAAATATTAGAAGTTTGAAGTAATAGTAGGTTAGTCAGATTAATTTAAGATATGCACAGAATAAATGAAATTTGTGTAGCTTTTTATCAGAGCAGCTTGATTTATTTAAATAATGATGTTCAAATATAAGCATATGTATGTGTTAATTAAGAGAATATTATTGTAAGGAATATAAGGAATATGAGAAGAAGTAAAAAAATTGAGGTTTAAGTGATATGTTTTATAAAGGTACTTACAAAAAGGTTGCGGAATTATACGATCATAAGTATGTTGATGGTTGATGAATCTACGTTTCATTATCTTTATTCTATCATTTTGGTTTTAAAAACCCTTAGTAAATGCGTGTAAATAGCGTTAATTCAAGCATTTTAGCATGCATGCAGTATTGTGTAAATATTGTATAAGCCAAAATTATAGATTAAAGAAAAGAAAAGAAAAGAAAAAGAATAAAATATTGTAAATATTTGATGACCCGAAACCCCGAGACCTAGACATCTAGATGAATAGTTCGATCAGGAATAAAGTAAGGGGAGATAAGGGCCAAAATACAATAAAAATTCCTTTTGTTTAATTCATTCCTTATTCATTTTGGGACCTATTTTTTGTTCCACTTTTTATACTTCAAATAAAGAAACTTTGTACATGAAAGTTGTAGTAATTAAATATAGAAAAATACAAAATTAATTTCACATAAAAATAATGTACAGATAAAAAGTTATGGTCTGAATAAAATCCCAAAATCTCAACTTCCCAGACCTGTATTCCCTAATAAAAGCTCGAAACGCATCAAAATCACCTTTAATTGTATATAATTTAAAATAAGATATTTAATGGAGGTGGTTTCGCATTTGGCGGAGCTACGGTTTGAAAGTTGAGTTTTGGACCCCTATTGTATACTTGTACAGATTAAAATATTCATTTTATTATTTATTCATTATTTTTATAATTTTTTAAATATTCTTTATAATATATTTATACATTAAAATTAGAATAAAAACCTAAAGAAAATACAAAAATAAAATACTTGTATATATTACATAGGTATAAGACCTATAAGTATACATGTATAGAATATACTTTTATTTTATTAAGTGTACAAATTACATCAGAAAAAATAAAATAAAAATATATTCCAGTTCATAAAAATAAGTTATAAATTTATAAAATAATAAAAAAAATAAATAAAATAACATATATATAAAATAAAAATAAAATATTAAAATACATAGATATATATACTTATATAGGCCTAAAATGGTAACTTATAATTAGAGACCTCATAAAAATAAATAAAAATCATTATAAAATAATTTATAAAATAATAAGTATTTTTCATTTAATAATCAAAAATTAATAAAATCATTTATTATTTTAAATCGAATTAACAATCCTTTTTTCCAAGGAATTTTCTGGTTGGTCCATGTGGACCAACCAGAAGACTCTGTTGGTTGACCTCGGTCAACTCTCTGACCGAGGTCTGGACCTTGTCAGAGATGCATTTTTGGCCCTCTTCTCCCATTTTTCGAGGCCACATCGTTCCTCCTTTCATGATGTGGTCTTCACGACTTTTTCTCCCCTACCATAGAGCTTATACGCCCAATGCTTTTCTAGGGAATGGATCCACGATTTGCTCGATACTCCTTGATCTTTGGAGCATGTCCGCCACTTCTTTCAAATACCCTCCTTTTTCCTCCCTCCTCTTTGAACCTCTTTTGACCTGTCTTGGGTATCCCTTCTAGAGCTCCGGATGAAGGCAGTGACAGAGCTATTCTCCAGCTCCATCGTGGAGTCCTAAGGCATGGGCGAGGGTGTGTTCCACCACCTCCGGCGGGCCACCATTGTCGAGGTCCTCCCTCCTGGTTTTTTGAGCCAGTTGAGGTAGTTTTATTCACTTTTCCTTGTGTTTAATGTTCCTATAGGTAGTAGCTTGTATTTCCCTCTTTCCATTTGTGTTTATCGTGTTCAGATCGCTCAATCCACCCATTGTCGGAGCTTGCTCCGGCGAGCCACCATCTTCCACCGCTTCGCCTTTTTTGCCACCAGGTGGGTCGCAGCAATTTGCCCGCGACCCCCCTTAACCTCTCTCTGCAAGTTTACGCGTCTTGGACCTCCCTGGAGGCGATTTTGAAGATCGCCAGAGCCACCTGGAGCTCTCCCTCGACGTCGTAGGGCAGCTCCGGTGGAGTCCATCCCATTTTATCGCCAGGAGTTAGAAGACTACCGCAGGAGACCCGGGAGCCATTTTGGAGCGTAGAAGACCACCGGAGAGGCGCGGGAAGGCCGGAGGAATTTCGCCTCGGCGGAGTTCTTCCTGGTTCGTCGTCGCTGCTCCTCCGTCGTTGGATCGTGAAGGCTCTCCAGTTCAAGCAGTTGTCGTTGGATCTTGGCCGCATGCAACCGCCGATCATCCTGCCATATCTAATCGTGGCCATCCAAAGCCAAAGGGGTATCGCTGCGCCCCGTGCTGACACATGTATAAGTGATGGGCGCTCAACCGTCAGATTGACTCAATGCTGGGTATTTTGCCCTTTTTACCCCCAACACATTTTGAATTTAATATTTGGCTCTGAATCATTCGTCTGCAGTTTTAAACTTTTTGTAATATTTATTAAAAGAACCCCAGACGTTTCGAATTTGCATTCTCATCCTTGCCAACTAGGCGTACGTGCACGAGCACGTGTGCGTGGCTATTTTGCAGGAAATGACATGTGTTTTGTTGTATTTTTATGTAGTCCTGAAAGTTGTCTCGATGTTTTAATATTTGTGGGTATTTTGTCATTCAGCCCTTGACTTTTTGATAATTGCAAGTAAGTCCCTGCTAGGTCACGTGTTGTGGCACGTGGACGGTGGCGTTTTTGCATGATTAACCCTAGGATTTAGGCAATTTCTAATTGGTCCAGAAAGGTTATTAATTGCGTTATATATTTGTGGGAAATTTACATTTTGACCCCTTATCTTTTCGCATATTATAGAAATGCCCCTGCTAGATTGATTTTTCTTGTTGTTCCCTTTATTTATTTTGTGCGTCTATAAAGCCTCAAAAATTATCAAAAAAATACCATAGGACCCTGTTGTATTGTAGATTCACGACATATTTTTGTTTTGCATATTTATTGCATTTAAATATTTATAAAAAATTCAAAAACACACATTTTCTCTACTGTTTGTATTATAAAGTCCAGAAAAATTATAAAAATACTTTAAAAATTTCCAAAAAAATATATTTTGTGTCTTTTAGTATATTTAACCTTCAGACCAAAAATCACTAACAATATAAAAGAAAACACCTTAAAATTATAAAACTCTAAAAATCTTTACAAAAATATTAAAAATTCATAAAAATCTTAAAAATACAATTTCAGATTCTTAATTTTCCTTATTTTATTATATTTTATTTAAAATATATTTGGAGAATTTTTGTTACTATTTGTTATTTTATTTCTCTATTTTAGTTTCAGCCTTTT
Organism: Ottelia alismoides; assembly: GCA_037367405.1. NCBI lineage: Eukaryota > Viridiplantae > Streptophyta > Magnoliopsida > Alismatales > Hydrocharitaceae > Ottelia > Ottelia alismoides. Next base: position 619,187 of record JAZKJV010000762.1, read on the forward strand.
ACTTATTTCACTGTTTACTAGTATTTTTTATTTTAAAAATACCAAAAAATTAGGAAAAATCTAGAAAAATCACAAAAACATTAGAAAAATATTAAAAGGCCAAAAATATTTTATTTCTTGATGTTTGCTTATTTTTATGTATTTTTATAAATACTTCATCCCGCTCTTTCTTACTTTGTATATATAGTCTATTTAAAGAAAAAGAAAATATAAAAATATAAAATATAAAAAGAAAATACAAAATCAGAAATTAAAAACCAAAATGTAAAAATATAAAATCCAAAAATAAATAAAAAATGTAAAATTAAAACCCCACAAAAAATAGCGTAGATAGACAAATCACCACATTCACGGTTTTGAGCATTTTGCCCTGTTCTACCTGTCTGCTCCATGTGTTCGACCTCTATACATACTTGCGCCTATACACATCTTGTTGTAGATTTATAATAAATTTTAACTCCGCACCGCTTTTCATTGTTTGATATCTGTTGTGGGTTAATTATTGTTCGAATATTCGATTTCTTGCGGGTCGCCTCAGCGACACTGTAATCTCGCCTTGTGTGGATTACTTTAGACCCGTGAAAAATCATCTTCAACAAATGGCACCGTTGCCGGGGAGCAACATCGCGTAGTACGGTTTTTGTTTGTGTTTGTGATTATTTGTCTATTTTCACGGCTTTCATTTTTGCTATTTTATTTTCCTTATTTTTGATATATCTGTTGAGTTGTCTAACCTCCGCTCTTTGTTGACTTCATGCGAGGAACCGCAGATAGAGGGAGGTGCTCTACCTTAGGCGCCTGGGCACCCACGTGAAGCCGGCATCTGCCAGCCTGGCACCTAGAAGACGAGGAGGAATTTTTGAAGACCGAGCTCCACCTTTAGTTGTAGCATTTACTTCTTGCATTTATTTTTGTAATTTAAGTGAGAGAGAGACTTCTTTATTGTAATAATACAGGTACACCGAACTTTGGACATTTGGGTCCAAATTCCAAGTGATTGTTCACTTGGGGGCTCACCGCTGTTTTCTCGTGTTTTCTTTGCATTTTTTTATTTTGTTTTTCAGTTTTATTTTATTTCTTTTTGTGTGATTGAGCCTTAGCTTTAGGATCTGCTTGGCAATAGTATTAGGTCCAAACACATTAATCACCATTGCATGTACCTATAATCTCGTTTGGACTTAGTCAAAATCTTGAAAAATGTGCTTCGCGCTAATAGCATCTCCTCATCTTAGGGCGATTTCATCGGTTGCATTTGCATATAGTTTAGGTTTCAATTCTGTCGAGCATCCCTGCATGTAGAGTGCTGGAGACAAGGTGAGCATTTATGCTTTAACATTCATCATTGTTTGCTGCTTGCATTGCTTTTCCGCCTCTCCCTATGATTTTGCCAACCTAGGTGCTTAAAGGAATTGACTCCCCGATAGGCTCGTGCATTCTCATTAAAAATCCAAAAAAGTGATAACAAATAAATTTGGGACTGCTAACATCACTCGACCTTAAAATCGATCAAAAAGAAAAATCTTCTCTTGGGGCGAGTAATCCCCTCATTGTCTTCGCTTTTACTTGCTCGCGCACACCCTAAGGACTAGTGCCTAAATCCTATTCAACCCCTAAGTGTGTGTACAACTCTTTGATTTTGATTTCTCACCTAACTCTAAAACAGACAAGATAAAAGACCGCATTTGTGGTCTTCATCGAGTTGAGTAGGTGAATTGAGGGTTTGTTTTGTGTGAGTTTTGCTTATGATTGTTTTGTGTGCATTCTAGATCGCCTCTACGCATTTGCACCTTTTTCTCTACTCTCTTGTCTTGATCGTCGTGCTCTCCCGATCATTTTCTTTTGCTTTCGAGATGGACCCCTGGAGCATTTTTTATCCGGACTTTGCGGATCCCTCGTTCACTCCAGCCGGTCCACCTCCCTTTTATCAGGAGGACCCTCCTCTTACTTTTTCTGATTTTGTACATACCCGCGTCAGCCATAATATTAGACCTCGGACTTCTGCCCACAGTCACCTTCACCTCTGTATTATCCACCTTCACATCCACCCGAGGCCGAGCTGTTGGAGTCACCTTTCATGGAGTCCACCCTTGAGCACTTGACCCAGATGATGGATTATATGAGACAGAGGATTGACCACCTCACTAGTACAAATAAGAGCGACCATGATATTCCACCATTTGATGATATGGGTTCATTCGAGGATTTCCACGAGAGCTTGCAATCGCCCAAAATACAAAAAATGAGAAAAAATTAAAAATCCAAAAAGAGTTCGAGAGACACGTGACTGTGAGGATAGGGAACCTTTGCCAGATCATTTGACCACACAGCCTTTCACACCTTGTCCCGCCTTTGACCCCGAGGATGCCATTGTACAGACTGCTCTTGGCATTCCTCGCGTACATGATGATTCCGACCTCATCCCTTGTACGGAGGAGGTCCAAAAATTCAAAAAAATGTTGACTGAACCCGAAGTGGTTGCCACCATTCATGAGATCATTCGTGCCCCACTTCAGCAGGACATGACCGATTTTTCTGCTCCTCTTCCCAAGAAGAGAAAGAGGAGGAGCAGATCTGAGCGCCGTATCTTGACCATGGCCACTGCCCACGCCATCACACACCGTCCCATTCCTCGAAAAAGGAACACCGCCACACCTTTCATTAGCTGCACCATCTCTGACCGCACATGTGATCACACTCTCCTAGACGGCGGTGCTTCGATTAGCATCATACCCTTCTCGCTGGTATAGTCTCTTCACTTAGGGCCTCTCAAGAAAACCAGGATGATCGTTCAGTTTGTTGATGGATCTATTAAGAGGCCGAAGGTTATCTTAGAAAATGCCGTCATTTCTATTCAGGGCACCCGCTACCATGTTGACTTTATCGTTTTGCCCATGGAGACCTCCACAGGGGAGCATTCTCCAATCATCCTGGGATGACCATTCCTCCCCTCTGCGAGGGTCGTTATTGACTATAGATCAGGAGAGATTCGCTTCCGTCCTGCTGACGAGAGCGAAATGTTGATCACCGCACCCACAATTGACCAGAGACCTGCACCTGATGCGACCACACCTATCTTGGCTGACCCTGAGGCCTATGATCTATATGAGGATATCAGAGAGACTTTCTTTATGACCGATGACGAGACCCGAGAATTCCTCTCTAAGGAGGAAAGCTCGGAAAGCATAAACCTCAGAGTTTCTGCTTCCTGTGATTGGCGATGTGTTGATGACATCCGCGGGATTTACAAGATCGATACCATAGAGCGGAGGGCAGATGTAGAGACTAGACAGGATGGACATGTTTGACTTCTTTCACCGATGAGTCCGCTCCTGTTCACGTAGATTTAGATGAGACAAAGGCGGAATTTGATTTGATTGCTTTTATTCGGGAATTCGGGCCTTTTGATGAGAAAGATGATCCGGTTGAGATTATAGAGGACGAATAGAGTTCGACTACTTCCACTGATGAGTTCGTTCCGTTTGATTTTGACCTGGACGAGACCTCGCAGGACGACATTGACTACACTACTTCTGATGATGATGATTTCGTCCCATTCCACTTTGATATCAGCGAGACTCCCAAGGCCGGACCTAGTCGTGCTTCTTCCACTCACCAGTCTGTGCCTTCACACCCTAGGGCCCCTGAGGATCTTCACTCTGTCGACCCTGATCGGCTTTCGTCCACTGTGGACCCCGATGTTGACCTGCACCATACGAGATCCATTCCTCAACAGTCTCGCAAGAAGGTTCGCTTTCTACCTTCTTGATCATGTGTACATCCATCTCTGTTGTACACCCGCTTCTGTCCATCTTCGTCCCTCTCCCGTATTGCTCATCCACCCATTCTCGTGTTTGCCTTGCTTAGGATGTACTTTGTCCTAAGTATACGGGGATGGACAAGCTGAGTGTTCATTCGTCGTTCCGTTTCATCAGTCATATTGTTGCATATACTTAGGGCTTCTTTTACCCTAAGTATAGGGGGAGTGATGCGTACATCCTTCTCTGTCTTCTTCCATATGCTGAGTTCTTTTCTTCTTTTCTTTTTTTCCTTTTCTATCTTCTGTATCTATCAGAAAGGTGTCGCCCCTTGTAGACAGTCTTCTATACTTAGGACATACTTTGTCCTAAGTATAGGGGGTGTGCACCCCGAGTTTCTCCATTCTTTGATCCTCTCCATTGTCTCCTTTTCTTGTCTATACTTCGGGATATTTTACTCTAAGTATAGGGGGAGACAATCTGAGTACGATCTGTTCGTTCCCACCCTTGACCCTCCATGCGTTATATACAGTCTGCTATACTTAGGATTATTTGATCCTAAGTATGGGGGGACGGTCAACTTCTCATTCGTTCATTCATTCCTTCATTTGTTATATTTTTTTTAGACTTGTCTATACTCGGTATGAGTTATGTCTTCTCTTTTTCTCTCTGATCTATGAGGACATAGCTCAAGCTAAGTATAGGGGGGTCATATATACTGCATATATACTTTAGCCATAACTCGTACTTTCGTATTTTCTTAATAATATGGCTAATAATTCTTTTAAAATTCATTAAAAACCTTAATAAAAAGATGCTATTAATGGTGCTTGTTGAAGTAAGTGTGGATTTTCTACAATGGAAATCGAGGTTGTTGTGAAGTCTCTTTGATTCACGTAGCGGTGATTTTTTTGAGTCAATCTTATGTTGAAAATATATTCCTTCCATAATCGTGGAGCAATTAAAGCATCAAGTGCATGTGATGCATCATCCTGCAAATATGTAAATCAGGAGGAGGAGAAGAAGATTAATATTCGACGTTAGTTTGAGGTGAAAAAAATTACCGTTGGAAGTTAGGTTGAATGAATAAAGCTATTTAATACCTGTTGAAGTAAATCTATGAGTTCAGATATTTGTATTCCAAGAATAGTTTTTGCTATATCACCGAAAGTTGTTATGTAAATTTCTCCGAAATCGTCCTATGCTGCTACCTTTAATTTCATTCTGAAAGTATAAAGTGCTCTAGTTATAGCTAAAGAAATTGGTACGTATAGAGTTTTTAGCGTAGATACCTCGGCACATAGTTTGGATTTTTCATTTGACAGTTGATACAAGAAAATGGCTCATCTGTACAACGAAATATAGTGAAGCATGCTCCACAACAGTCATACCATAATTATGCATCAGTTAAAACACCTGAGATGGCGGCTTTTTTTCGATATGTTGTTGCCTTATATAGGCAAGACAAAAGGACAAAAAAAACTGCAGATGTAAATTGTATTCTAACAGTCAAGAGAATATATGTATGGGTGTGTGTGTGTTTCAAGTGATGCTAACCTCTAATGGATAGGCAGTAGAAGCATTGATTAGTCCACTAATTTGAAGTAGTGGAGTTCTATTGCTATAGAGAAAAAGCTTTTGGGAATCATGTTCAGAAGAAGGTTGTTTGGCAAACCTGCGAAGAAGTGAGCGATTCTGTAAATAAATTAATTACAGGATGTAGAGTGGTTGTTGACATTACCATTCTAAGATAGTTGTTGCTTGCTTGATGTCCGTAGGATTGAGCATCAGAACTGAGAATCGAGTAGTTGAAAGACAGTATAATTCTTTAAAAACATGAGAAATTGTTAGAACAATATTATTGCAGTATACAGAAGAGAACAAAGTCGGCTGCAAATCAACTATGTTTCCAAATTCATACCTTGGTAGTTGGAAACAGACATGTGACATGCGAGAAGAAGATTTCTATCATGTGACCGTTTTGAAAGTTCAAGCTCATATTTTAAGGCCAAGTCACCCCATATTGCAATTGTTATAATGGCTTCGTTGTATATAGCACTAAGGAGGTCAATATGACTATATATCACGAATTCATGTAAAGAAAAGACAGAGAAACTTTTGATTTACCTTTGATCGATAATAATGACATTGAGCTTATTTTCTAATCTACCATCTCTCGTTTTTACCTGTGATGTAGAGCCTACATTGATAACTATTCCAAGAGCATTTGCGAAAGCAAGTACTTAGCAGAGAAATGTAATCAAGATAAATGGTAAATAAATTTGCACAATACTAATGTTGTGAAAGGTAAATGAATATAGAAGATTGGGGCTACCGTAAGTGATATTGATATATAAATGTTAGAGTAAGAAGTAGATGTAGTACCTATTAGTTGTTCTCCCTTAAGTTTAACGGAGCATAGATTATCTAGAGCAATGATATTATGCTTGACTAAAGGTATGCTTCCATCATCTTCATCCAATTGGACAATTGTACGGCTTGTAATCACCATGCGATAACGATGAGGTACAATAATGTGCCACATTCTAGATTCGTATAAGCGAACATTTTGAAATATATGAACTGATCATATTTTCAATATAGTTCTCCATTTATCCAAATCTATATCATCTACTGATCCCTGCATATGGTCACCCTGTCCATAAAGTGTAGGCAAGTAAAGAAGATAGCAGTGTTGAATGAGAATAAAGAATTTTCAAGTGATACCATTTCATCTATGACCATAAAAGCGAGTGCGTTTGGATTTTTTGGACCGTAAATTTTTCCGAACCATAATCTGGTAATTCTTAAGTGATAAGATTTGTTACACATACATGGTCGTACCATACTTAATGTGATGAACTTTTCTTGGTTGGCAGACGAAGATGGATAGTTGATATATTTTCCTTGTAGTACTTCTTTATCTTGAAGTTTCAATATTTTACAATCTGCAACGAAATACATTTATAGCAGTAAGTATTAGAATTAATTCATAGTAAGTTAGGAAGACATGCATGTGTAGAAGCAAGTAACAGTAACTTGTAACTTAGGCATTTATATGCATTGGTTAAAAGAAAAGATAAGTAAGTAATACCTGATAGCACTGTGTTGTTGTGATCATAATCCTCTTTAAGAATGTCCGAGGAGAAGTCATTTATAGTGCGAAGCTGTAAGGTTTTTTTTGCTTTGGACAGTGATTTTTCCATACAATTATTATCTCATGAAGAGTCGTCAGACTGCTTATTTTTTGTATCTATGATGGATAAGATGATTTGTTATTGGGAGGTACATGTATGGAGAGGTAAGAGATGAAGTTAATGTCAAATATATAATGAAATCACTTATATTAGTGCTATGTACTTGTAGTAACAATATCGAAGAAGTAGTGGTAAATTAGGAACATGGTAATTGTTGCGATAAAGAAATAGTTAAAAGCATAATCATATATGTTAAATAGTCACCTTTGTGAGTAATAATTCAGAAGTGTTGCGTACCTGTAATGAAGTAATTATTGCGTAGATTGTGTGTTCACTGTTCAGAACTTCCTTGTAGACAACATTCTTAGTTGAATTGGTTGGATATTCTGTATTATTAGATAGCAAAATTCTTAATCCATCTTTTGACGTAACTCTAGACAAAGCAACATATAATTGTCCATGGGAAAAAACAGGCGTTTGTAAATATAAACCAACACGTTCTAATGTTTGTCCTTGACTTTTATTGATTGTCATTGCAAAAGCTATTTTAACAGGGAATTGTCTTCTTTTCAGAATAAAAGACCTGCCAGTGTTTCCAGTTGTTAGCTCGATTCTTGAAAACTCGACGTCCAGCATAATCACCAGCCATTATTTGAGCATCGAGAACTCTTCGTTGAAATGACTTAACGATTAGTCGAGTTCCATTGCAAAGGCCGATAGACTGATCTATATTTCTCAACAACATAAGGGGAGTACCAAGTTTTAGTTTAAATGTACTTGTTGGAATTCTTGGAAGATTTATAGAATTGAGATATTCAATAGAGTAATCAACGATTGACAAAGTTCCATCTTCATTAAGTGGAATTGCTTTGTCTGAACTGTAAGCAATGATTTCTTCTCCAGGTATCTTATCCATAATTAAATCGTTGATTGTATCAACATCATCATTTCTTGCTGCTAAAATCGCGCGATTCTTCAAATAATCAATATCTAGAAAATTAATAGAGATATTCGGATATACTTCATCAACCAATCCTTTTAAGCCGCGCTTTATATCCACCAATATATTAGTTGGAATGTTGATCTATGAGGAACTATTATTATCATAGAATGAAATCTCTTGCCATTTTCCGTCCCCGACGTCAATTAACCACTTAGAGAAATCAGCTGCAGAAACATGCTGAAGATTCGTATTAATTTCTAGTCGCATGTTTCTTTTGAGCACGAACATTTTACAGTGACGCTAGAGGTATGATTTGGGTAAGGAAGCATTAACTATATCAGCTCGACTACCTCTAGGAATAACTAGAAGTACCTGTCTAAAGTCACCTCCTAGAACAGTAGTTATCCCTCCAAAACGTAAGTTTTCAGCATTTTCTCGTATATCTCTCAGTAAGTCTCTTAACGTTCTGTCTAATGCATGGAAAGCATTTTTGTTGACCATTGGTGCTTCATCCCATATAATTAGCTTAGTAGAATGAATCAACTCTGCCAATTCTGAATGTTGTGGAATAGTACATGTCGATGATTGGTCAAGTTCCAAGGGTATCTTGAATCTTGAGTGTGCTGTCCGACCACCGGGTAGTAGTAACGATGCAATTCCTGAGGATGCAACTGGAAGAACTATATGTCGTTCTGAGCGGAGTTTATTAATGATTATTTTCCATAAATATGTTTTACTAACTCTACCACTATCATTAACGAAAAAAACGGACCAGTGGTAGCTTCACATGAATGGATAATTTCATTGTACACATGTAGTTGCTCGTCGTTAAGTCCAGAAAATAATCTAACAAATTCTGGTTGTTGGTACTCTATATCGTAGTTCTTTTCATCTATAAGCAGTTGATCGCGATATTGTAGGGTATACTTATCATAAGCAGCATCTAATGACAAAAATTCAGCAAGTGATTTGCATTTTTCCTCAAGATTGATTGTAGGTGTTCTAAACCTTTTCTTTGTAAGTCTTCATCAGACAATCTAGAAATACTATAGATGGAATCATCTGCACATCTTTTTTGGAAATCATCAGTCAGATATCTCCAATATTTATCCCAAAGACTTTTAGGATTTGGTAACATTGTGGTCATTAAAATTGACGCAAAGAGATGTATTAGTTGCCATGCACTTGCCCATAAAGCTGCATCTTCAATTACAAAGGTCCATCCGTTATCATCATCTAGGAGTCCCAGAGCAGTACAAGCGTCTTTGAAGGTATTGTATGTAGTACAATTTATTGTACGAAGGTCGGCATAACTTTTTGCGCCACAAACTTTATGTAGTAATATTCTTAGATAATATAATTCTCCTGATGATAATTTAGTGGCTGGAAGACGGCCTATACATTTACCATGGATACGTGGTGTCCATTGCCTACATTCGTCCTTCCAAACATAATGTTCTGGAAATTGCACGTATGTGTATGCTCTACCATCAGGAGAGTTTCTATTGCAAACAAACCACTCAGTTAACATAGTTTTACTGACAGAAGGATTTTCTACCAGTTGATGAAGGTTGTCATCATCTCGGAAAATAACACATTATTTATCTGGTAGGTGGTAGCATAAACGTTGAACTGCAGGATGTCGGTCATGTAATCGAAAGTCGAAGATTCTCCAAGAAGCTTCGGTCGCAGAAAGATATCTTGCATTTAAGTATTGACCGATTTCGTCAATGGTGCCTTGGTTATCTTTTTGCAAAGCGAATGCCAATTTATCGAAGCCTTTATGGACATACTTGAAAAAATATTTGATTGATTGCATCTGATTGCAAACTTCAACATTTATATGAGTATAGAATTTTGTTAGCAAATCTATATTGTAAGGAACAACCCATCTATTATCAACAGATATTTGTCGTACTTGCATCTTTTTACCATCATCGCGTCGCTTATAGATCGGATATCCCTCACCATCAAAGATTGTCTCATCGTTGAATTTCTTTGGGTAATGCTTTGAGCATCTATTATCAATCATGCATGTTGATTTTGGATTAAGCCTAGCGCACGGACCATGAATCATACATTTAGCAACTGTTTCATATGCAAGCTTATCTGTGGATGAATTCGGGATTTCTGCAGAAATAATTCTATCTATATCCTCGATACTTCTGATCTTATTATATGTATCCAAAGTAATAAGCCTGTGCATATGAGGTCGGCCACACTTTTGAAACTCTATTACAGACAAGTCTGAAGAGAACGTTGTGAGTTAGGTAACATATTTATTGAGTAAAATATCTTTACACTTAATAAAAATGAGAATAAGAAAATATTATATGAAAGAGAAGAGCGTACCCAATTTAACGGTTCCGAATAACTTTCCTTTGACTATATCATCTCTTAATTGCTTCTGTTTAATATTGAAAACTCTTGCAACGATGTCTGGACGGTCCTCTGGAGATGAACACCCAGCAATATCAAGCAAATATCGAATCTCTGGCCACTTAGGATTACACGTAAATGTAAGAAATAAATCAGGTGGTCCCAGCCCATGCACACAAAGCCATTGCATCGTAGTAATTCTGAAGCATATATCTTGGACCTCCAGTGAAAGAAGCATGCAGAATGATTCTTTTTCCTGTGCTTGCACCGAACTCTTCCCCATCGCATACAACGTCATATATTTAGCAAAGCTTTCAACACGCAATTTGGCCCGATTTTTACGCAACCAACTTAATCTTCCTTGTTCAATACATGCGTATGCATCAACAATAAATTGCTGGAGTAGTCTACCCCCTCTCAACAATGCAATTCCCGATTCAACAGCTCGATTTTGCAGTCGGAAAGTATAAAAATTCATCATGGATACAATTGTATCACAAGATTCCATATGTTCATCTCTATTATAGCGATTAAGACCTAATCGTCAACCATCCTCACCACATGGGAACAGTAACGGGTATTGTAGAGGCATATATGCCGGGTGTAATTCATTAGTTCGTTGAAATCGATATCCTTTTGTGCACACAGTTATATCACGATTGTCTCCGGAGGACTCTTCATCTCCGACCATCAATACTGCAATCTCAGAAGACACAAGAGCATCAAATTGACCATGATTGGCTTTCCTAGAATCTATAAGCTTCAAAGTCACATGGCTTTCATTATTTTTTGAATCCAATCTCTAGTCCTTTTAAAGATGGATACGTATGGGTTACAGTATTCTAACATAGACTGTAATGATGCCATCAACTCCTTATTTACAATAGCAGCAGCTGATCCAGTCCAGAAACTGCGACATCTATTTTCTAATTCATGCTCTGGATCATAAACATAAAGCTGTGCGAAACTTGGAGAACTTCCTTCTTCAGGAAGTAATGATCCTATTCTATGATACATTTGCCCATGAATTCGATAACAATAAGGACCTTGGGAATTGGTTACTATTGAGTCAATACATGTTCCTACGGAGGTGAAGCTAAAACAGTTATTATATTGGCGCACATATTTTTTGAAATGTGCAACATAAGGATGGCTATTGGATAGAAGTTGCTCAAGAACTAGGGGAACATTTTGCAACAACGGTAGTTAATTCTTCCATCTGAGCAACAAATTCGAAATTGTGGGTACCTACTCGACGATCGTAGAACTCTTTCTTCAAACCATACTATTGCGCCACATTTGCTACAACGTGAATCAGGAGGACCAAAATTCCATCGATTGAAGTATTTTCCTAGAAGGTAGTTAAATTCAGATAATGTTTAGCTAATGAATGAATGGAATAGGCACATAATTTTGTGTAGTACTTTGTTAATACACAAATGAATATCATGGAATAGGCACATAATTTTGTGTAGTACTTTGTTAATACACAAATGAATATCATACTTTATATAGAGTAAGGAGTCGTATTGTTCAAGCTATTAGTTGAAGATGTATCATGATCTGAAAAAGGAAACCAATCATAGATGTGATGTATCTATTGTAGGTAATTGTAGAAAGAATATATACTCGAAGTTCATATAGGGATATGGGCATATAATGTGGATATAGTACCATTCATGATGTCTTCAGAAGGTTGTCGCGCTTCCAAAAGAAATAATTAACGTATATTAGGCAATACAACTCTTATATGCGTAATATTGAAATAGACACCTATGCTACCAAAAACAAAATGGATGTAAGCGAGGAAAAATGTTAGTTGCGAACTAACCTTCAGTTAGGTAGCTTCGTAGTCTTTTTGCTGGACGATTACCTACAAAGATATGGAATAACATACGAATTCAAAATTTGGATTATTTCATAACGTTAATAAAGTAGACTTGTAATGTATAATATTGCTACGATAATATGTTGAATGTTACGTCGGTCGAGCAAAGTACGAAACCGAAGCTAATGTATGTGGATGCACAGTTATTGTTAAATATCATGAAGTGAGGGAATTTAATCATATCTGTATGATAAGAGCTAAAAAGTAAAGCATGGAAAGTACATGAGGTATAAACTTCTTACATGAAGCAGGTGGCTGAAGATCGTGCTCTAAAGGTTGAACATGTGCAGAATCTTCTTGTTCGACCATCTCAGAAGAAAGTGCCTGTAATTTATAGGAAAATATTAAACAATCTACAACCGCTGGTATCTTACAGAGTAGTATGCATTTTATGTAATTGTGATAACATGCGGAATCTTCTCAAGATATATAGAACCTTAGCCGATACTTGAAAATATGATCTGATTGCAAAGCTACTATTACACGGTCGAACATAAAAACCAGAATGAAAGTAGTGATTAAACATGCAATCAACAGATCATGTGTGCTTGCATGCTTGATGAAAGGTAGAGTGGCTTCCTAACGTATATTACATAGCATATTTATAATAGTTTGTAATTCACAATATATCCATTAGACCGGTATATTAGTTGTGTAAGGAGCAATGCATGTGTTTAATTAGGTAGCAGGTTTTCATCTTTTAGTAAATTGTATTATATCTTTAATTCATAATTTCCGTTTCTTACGCAGATAACCATACTTTACAACAATTTATAATAAAGAGTAACATAGATATTCTCAAAATATATGTTCTGATTATGTTGACGGTACTCCATAAAGTCAAAGGAAGTGGGTAAATTGTAATTCATGCATGTATTCTGAAAGAATTTTTATCTGATCCCTATTAGATTTTATGTAATATAAAGTGGCTATTGGGAACAATATTAGAGAAGGGCAGTCAAAAAAAGCTTCCAAGCATGATATCCATATGTATAAGTCACCTCGTGTGAAATGCTTCTCATATGTACCAAATGTATATTACATAATATATTTATAGCAGTTTGTAATTCATAATATATGCATTAGACCATTATGTTAATTACTTATATAAGGAGCAGTATATATTGATAAATAATTAATAGTTTTTAATATGTTCCGCTTCTTATACATGTAACCATATTGTGTGTCTCTCACTCTCTATATATATAGAGGTAATAATAAGTAAGATTATAACGATGTTGGTCCAATTAATATGTACGCAACCCCATCTCGTAATTTATGTAGTACTTTGCTGCTTGTGCGTGTTACTATTTATTAGCTGAGCAGCTGATAATTTTCAATATTGGAATTAAGCATGGCTTACTTTATTTCCAGAACAAAATACATTGCGATTTTGGGCAATTAATATCCACGCGCCCTATGTCCTAATTTATGTAGTATTTTGCTGCTTGTGTGTGTTATTATCTATTAGTTCAGTAGTTGTTAATTTTTAATACTGTAATTAAACATAGCTTACATTATTTTCAGATCAAAATACGTGATTATTTGTTGAAATTAATAAAAAAGATTAACATCATATTGATTTCTTTGTGGCTGCAAAATTTTCAAATTTTAATTTACAGATATTTGGTTAGAATGATACCTAACAATTAAATACATGATGGTTTCAATATTCGATCAATAGTTATAATGGTTAGAATTATATGGACATTTGGTTAGAATGATGCCTAACAATTAAATACATGATGGTTTCAATATTCGATCAATAGTTATAATGGTTAGAATGATGCCCGACAATTAAATACCTGATGGTTTCAATATTCGATCAATAGTTATAACAGTTGCTGTTGTATTATGTGGAAACCCATCCATATACAGTACATGAATGCGAGAAATTGAAAGTATACAGATATTATGCGACATGAACATGTAACCCAACAACGAGAGATACCTTGAAAACAGAAGGCACATTTGGTGGGTTTTAAAAACAGAAGCACATTTCCTACGTTTTTAGCAGATCTAAGAACATGTGGACCATACATGAAATTTAATTGCTAAACTCTGGAAAACAATATAAACTATGGAAAGACTTCAATAATCGTAAGTACCTCGAATGCAAATTTCGAACTGACTACCTCATGTTTATTCTTGGATCTATTAGATTTAAGTAGTACAAACAAACATTTTCAAGTAGTATAGGTCGACGGGGGAAATGTTAGCAATGAGAAAATAGAGTGAGTAAGCATACCTTAGAAATAATGTCGGAGGAGAGGATGATGGCCGATAACAAAGCGAACGCACGACAGGTAATACCCGATCACAAGAAAGTTGAAGATATCAAAATACACCAAGGAAAACTGCAGGTTGATCACATCCAAACATCAACAGTCACACATAACAACTTCTCAATCGATACATGTGTGTGAAGGATATGGCTACTGAGCTATACGAACAAAGACATGTACAACAGCTAACCTTGTTGGTTTCAGACGACAGGACAGACACCACGAAAATTATATCAACGGGAAGATGACCTTCGGCAGAAAGTGGAGGACGACGTAAATAGGAAGATGTGAAGTGCAATGCCGGCATGGGCAGCTTGCGTGCGTGGCAAAAGTGGGATGAACCTTCGGCTGTAGGGCACATGTCTGATGCAGTGAGTGCATGAATTGCGTAAAGAATTCAGCGAGGACACGCAAAGATCCCATGCAAAAGGTAAAAGGCAGACATGAAGGATAATGGAAAAAAACCCTCCTACTGTAGCAAATCGTAAGGCAGTGAGGAGCGGATGCATACTACTAAGGCGAGCGGGATTTAAGGGCAAACTGGTCACACGTAAAATGAAGGGTAAAATCAGAATTTTAATGCCCAAACTGGTCACACGGAAAATGATTGAAATCTTTGGGATCCACAGGTTTTCTTTAAAAGACCAGTTCCGCTGACCCTTGTTCTTTAGGGTACCTAGGCTGGAGGACCCTTGGTTTTAGTTTTTCGAGCTCGTTAGCCCGTACCGGTCGGGCATGTTTTTCTTTTAGAGTGACTTTTCCGGAGATTCTCTGTCACCCGTCTCAGTGGCGTAGTTTTGGAGTAGACCTACATCTGAATTAGTTACAGTTGAATCTAGAAAAGTTACATTTGAGATTGGATTGTGATCAATTGAGTTTGACTAAAGTTGAATTACAGTCGAATTGGTTACTGGGGAGGTTGGTTACAGTTGAGTGGGTTGTAGTTAAGCTTAGTTTCCATTGAGCTAATTACTGTTCAGAAGGAAATTCTGAAGAAGAGAAAAGACCAATTTATGAAAATTATCCTTATCATACTACGAGCTACTACCAATATGTTATTGGCCCCGAGCTATTATATATGGTATAGATTTGGAATTTATAATCTCCAACGCCATTAATTTCAAGCAAATTACCCCTCCCCGTCTGCCCCTCCGGCACTCGACATGTCGTTCCACACGAGTCAAATTCCCGCATAAACTATAAACGGCGTGGCCTCCCACCACCACCACCTCCTCTACACGCCTCCGACCTGTCCTGACCTGTCCTCCCCACCTCTCCCCTCCGCAACAAACCGTCTCTCTCCCCCACACCGTAGCCCCATCGCCCCCCTCTCCTCCGCCTGCGGCCTCTCCATGGCCGCCTCCTCCAGCTCCGTCGCCGCCCACGGTAACCTTCATCTACATCTCGGCGATCCTCACACATCCTCCTCTCACGTCATGGTTGCCTTCCCATTTCCCTCCAGAGGCCGTGCAGGTGCTGGTCGCTTCCCTCGCCGACGAGTCCCCCCTCGTCCGCGAGGCGTCCGTGGCCTCCCTCAAGGAGATCGCCCCCATGTAATCCATCGCAGCGCGCGCCATTCCTCTCTGATGTCCAATTCGTTATCCTGAATTTATCAGTTCCTTTTTTTTTCGCACAGGGATCCGTTACTTGTCCTTAGCTGCTGCCGTGCGGTGTCCCGTGGAGGTCGTCGAGTATGTTGCCTATTCTCGTCCTGAATTGGTTTGCTCAAATCCGCGCTTCCATATTTGTGACGTGTGGATTGTGCAATGGCAGCGGTTCGGGAACATGGCGGCGGTTTTTCAGGTTATGGCGTGGGCGGTCGAGGCGATGGACAGGAATGACGTGGACCGCACACTTATGGAGGGACTCGCAAAGACAGCTACTTCGGAGATGATCACCTCTAAGGTCTGTTTTTCTTCGTTGAAATTTCTTAACATTGATTTTTATAGCTGTGTGTATTAAACTTTACTCGAATTCTACCTTTCCTGTCTGCACTGGAGAAGCTTGATGTTATATGTAAAGGTGGAGATAGAATTCGTTGTAGAGCTAATGCTGGAAACTATACATGCCACTTAGAAGAGGAAATCTGGGATTCTTATCGTAGATAGTACTAGAATAATTCATATTAAGGAGTCTTAAAAATTATATGCCTTTGTATTTGATAAGTACCAGTGAGGTATGGAGACGATGAGACATTTTATCATAATTTGGGCACTTTGGTCACAGGTGAAATGGCGTGGTCTTCAGCAAGGTTGCAAAAGTTTGTAGTCGGTACTCGGTCGGTCGGGTCACTGAATAAGGATTAATCGGCAATTGGGCGACTAATCGGATTTAGTCGGACTTTAATCAGCTTTGAATTTTATGATTATTTTAAATATATAACTCATTTTTATGCATATATTTACATAGATTTTGTGTATTTTTATACTATCATAACAAAATAAAAGAAGTAATTGAATTTAAATAAAATATTGGGCATATCATAATAAGTTTGCTTATAGAAAAAGCAAAACATGAAAAAATATAGGATCTTCAAGCAAAAATTGATCGACTAGTGTCCCTAGTCGGAATTAGTCGGTACTCAGTCGGCCACCCCACTGACTAGACTAGTCGGACCTACTTGTCGGGCCAGTCGGGCGACTTTTACAATACTGGTCTTCAGTTCTAGCAGTCTCTCGCTAGTGGAGAGTGCTATTTGGAAGCCTGGGAGGTCTGATTAATATGTTGTAGCTTCTTTGCGTATCATAATCCTCCCGAAGTTTAATATATTTGGAGGACTACTAACTTTCAGTAGTCATCCTTTGGATTGTAAAAAACCCATCAAATAGAGTAGTCAAAGCAAAACCATTTAGAAGGATGAGTGAACTGAGACAACTGCGGTGGCCGGAGGAAGATAGGTTGGTTCAGGGAAACTCTGGGGATGTCAGAGAGATGTTGTGAGCATGTTGGAAAACCTGGCTAGTTGTGGGTCAGGAGTAACTGTTGGATGTGGACATTGTTGGGATGCAGATGCTGTTTTACTGTTGATGGTTGTGTGGTCCTTCGTTATACCGATTGGGATGAGACCATTTTGTGTGGAATTCTCTGGATCCAGCACACTGCGTTGCTTGAGGTCTTTCCGAGCATGCAAGTGCATTATGCGATTTGGGAACTCGCTTTAGGTGGATGTTGTAGGATGGTTTCTTTGTTGAGTGCTTGTATTTGAGATGTGGTCCATTGAGGATCTTCTTCCATTGAGATTAGTTGATTCTGACTTGCCAGAAAATCTTCCCTAACCAAAGGTGCTGGTATCTGTGATGAGGCATTAAATTGGTTCTGTCATTGACAATATTTTCTGCCTCAAATGGTGCCATTTTATGGCTTGGTTAGTACATTCTAGCGGGGTACTTCTCGGAGACCATTATGCACGACATTTTCCTGAAGGAAAGTATCTGCCTGAAAGCTTCGGGGCTGGCTTGCAGATGCTTGTCTTGTCAGGACGATCTTGCTTGCTTTGATGTTTCTTTATAGATTTATCTGGAAGCATTGGTACTGGTTATGTAGATACTTGTCTTGTCAAGAGGATCTTGCTGTGTGAATTTTCTTTCTATCTTTGTTAGATCTCCAAGAAGTATGGTATCATATCTAAAATATACCAAAAGTGCCTGTTTCATTTATTTAGTTAACTTCATAAGTTCTTCATACCGACTTTCCTTGTTATAAGGTCTGTTTAACTTCAAATTCTATTTGGTGCATGTTAATATACATGTTCTTTATGTCATAAATTCTTCTTAAGTTTAAAAGAATGGATGATGGACCCTGAATAGTAATCATTTTTAGGACATCAATGCTGATTGGCAAAGATCAGCTGCTCGCTTACTTGTTTCAGTAGGTTCGCTTGTGCCTGACTTGGTATGTCTTTGATAATTTTTGTTTTTGCTTGATTATTTATTCAATAGGGACCGCGACCTATTTTTTCAAATGACATAATTATAGTGAAACTTTCACAGATGATGGAAGAAATATTCCTTCACCTTTCCGGCCCAAGTTCAACATTGCCAGCCATGGTACAGATACTTGCAGATTTTTCTTTAACAGAAGGTTATCCTCTTGTCTTCTCTTTCTGGATTCATGCATGCTCTTTTCTTTTTAGTATGATCTTATCTGAACTTGTTTTACTATGCGTTCTTCTCCTCGAAGCTTTGCAGTTCACTCCCCAGTTAAAAGAGGTCCTTTCTCGAATCTTGCCTGTTCTTGGAAATGTACGGGATAATCACAAACCTATTTTCGCTAACGGTAACATGCTTCTCTTCTTTTGAATTATCTGTTCATTGTAAGGATGTGACCACATTTGCTTTGTTATACTAAAATTTGTTGCATTTATGGTCTATCTTGCAGCCATATTGTAATTAGAGATGGAGTGTCAAGAAACAAATTCTAAAAACCAATAAATCTGATTAAGGTGGATGAGAGCTCGGGAGGGGGCAAGTGAATTAGGAAGTCCATGATGGAGAGGGAGAGCAAGTAGCAGGGTGTATTGTGATTCGAAGGAGGCATCGATAACAACACAGTCCTAAATGTGGCTATGTCGATTCTCATGATTCTGGAGCAAAATGGACTTGACATGTTATTGATGGAGGGGTTGCGACACCTAGTATGAAATTGCTAAAATCTGATGGTCATCAGTCTTTAATAGTAGTACTGCCATTGTAAGAGGGAGGTGATGTCTATGATGGCTCATGATGATTCAACTGTCGGGGTAATAGATCTTTGAGGAGTGTAAACGAGGTTTGTAACCCCGTAAGGGTATTTTTGTGTTTTTCCTATTTCTATGCACTATCCATAACCTTGTATTTTCCTTATAGATAGAGGGTTAGGATTCATTATCAATTTTATGCTTTCTCGTAACCTTCCACGTGCTATCAGAGCAACGATCTTAGACCCAAGCTCCATGCCCGTTTGCTCTCCCTCGTTCCAACCAAAATCGACCTCATCATCTCCTATTATAACATGTGACTATTGGCTTAGAGCCAACAAAATTAAGACTATCGCTTGGAGGGTGGAGCCACTTGGAGTAATAATCCTAAGGTTTAGAGTCAATATTATCATTTCAAACCATCACCGCTTAATGTCTTATGGAAATAACATCAACCCGGAGTCATTGCTCATATGGAAACATTGCTCAGACGAAAACAACATCATCATTGCTTAAATTCAGACTGGGGTGCTACAACATCATCATTCGTTAGTCGTAGCCTCTCTTCTTGAGGGTTTGAAGCCAACCATTGTGTGGAGTTAGAGCAAGGGCCTGGAGTTTAACTGGAGCTAAACCCACGAGGACCTGATACCATCACCAACTATCTATAACCATTGGGAACTATTAACATTTGAAACCATCCCAACCCTAGCAACGTCTCGTGGAGCTTCACGGAATTAGGTGAAGGAGATGCTTCATCTCCATTATGTATAACCTTCACCAGACGTTATGAACCCTGGGGTGTGATAAGCATCTCGTGGAGCTTCACGGATCGAGGTTGATTGGCTGGAGACAGGTGGGCTGGCAGGTTTCTGGAGATCGGTTCGTGCGGTGGGGCACAACTCCAAAGACGACTGTTCCATCTCGTTCGCGACGCTTTGGGCAATCTAGATTGGGCGGAATGACCTAATCTTAAACAAAATCTTCAACAATAAGAGATCCTACTCAGAAAATGTCGTATCACACTGTAAAGCGCTTTATAATTTCTGGACATCTCGGTAATGTAATCTAATTTTTTTAATGAATTTCACATTGTGGTGACTCCCACCTTGGGAGTTCACCCTCCATTTTCTATTAAAAAAACCTTCACCAGCTCAAGCCCTAACCTAGAGTTGCTTGGAAATGTTTTGATTCCGTATCTACTTATACCCGTACTATCACCTCTTCCTGGTCTTGCTCCACGAGTCATCTTTGACATCCCAAATCTGGCTGGTCATCCCAACCGGACACTAAAATAGATAATATCATGCTTCGAATGTTTTAGGTTTGAATGTTTTCTATGTGAAATCTGCCATGGGATATGTTTAGGAGTTTGGAATATAATGTGACTTTTGTCGTTGATACACATAGTAGCATGAGGAACCCGATCTATGGTCAGATCATTAAGTTGTACAAGACCCAATATGATTGATGGCCACATATTTCCTTGGTATCAATCATAGGACAAAGTTACGCCTTCTCACAGTAATTAGATTGGTCCCATTACTCAAACCGACATATACTGCAAAAAATAGATCGATGTAGATCAATTTGTTAGAAAATAAAGAATACAGAAGCGTATCAAAGAAATAAAATACATAATATGGAATACGTGATTTAACGTGGAACCCTACTCCTTGAGGAGCGGGATGAAACCACGGGAGAATGCCTCCTAATGACTTTCTCCTCTGATACAAGAGGTTTGGAGCTTCTTATATAACCTCCTCAGACTCTCCTAGTCCCACCACTGGTGGATGTGGGACTAAACACTGGTGATGTGGTAATTGGACCCTAGAGGGATCCAATTACCCACCTACACGACACATACACCATATACTCCAACATTCCCCCTCAAGCTAGAGCATGCAATGATCAGCTTGGACAGATAGAAAGAGATCTCAAACTCATGCTATAGGACACTACGGACAATATCAACTCAACACACACAATTGTCGGCTGTTGTTGAGGATGTTGCTTTTCATGCCGTGCATGTGAGGATGAACAAACAGGCTGGAGTATGAGTTAAACTGAATCTCCTCGTCGGAGAGCATGTGCTCTGTACTGCGCCTGTCAGAGTCACTGCAATGAAAATGAGTCTCCTCGTCAGAGTACTTTGGCCCGCCGCATCATGTGGACAATTGCTCCATCTCTGAAAGGGCTGAACTGAATAGCCATGGAGACATCCTCTCAGAGTCCACGATCGCTGGCGAATGGAGTCTGAAAAGTCTCTTCGTCGGAGAACTAGGTCTCTCCTATACTGGTTCAGAGAATGGGATCTCTACTCTGGAGTCCCTATGAAACCACATGAAGACCCTTGCCCGCATGGCATAGAAAATGTGATCTCTACTCTGGAGTCCCTATAGATCACATGAAAACTCTGACCAAAAACAAAATACGGGGACCACACAAAATGATGGTAAACAAGTGCGCATCAAACTAAAGACTCGGAAACATCTGAATGTCGAGTATGAATATCTGATCATTTGTATAGTCTGGAAAAATCTGGCTGGCTTGGAGTCTGGAGAATATGAAAATCTGGTATGTGACTCTACACAATACTCACCCTTTTTCCCATACTTGTCGGAAAATAGTGACATCGACAAAGTTGGAAGAAGACAAGAAAATGGGGAAAACAAAACATCATAAATGATTTTTTTCCGTGGCTATTTTTTTACAGATGTCTCTTCTTCCCCCCTTTTTGTAGATGTTTCCCCCTTTCCCCCCTGCTTTCCCCTTTTTTTTCTTTTGCATACAACTTTTCTTTTGTACACGCCTTTTTTAAAAGGAGACCAACCTTTCTTTTCTTGTCTCTCTTCTCTTCCTTTTTTTTCCATTTTTTTTCAAAATCCGCAGTCCACATCCTTTCAATAGCAGCAAATTTTTTCTTTGGCGCTTCGGCCCTACTGGCCTTATTTAGGGTTCCCAGCGGGAAACCCTTACAAAATTCAAGGGGTGGGGCACCGCCTGGATCTGGAGTAGCTCTAGATCGCCCCCTTCATCGGGAGGGGGGGGGGGTCCTGCTCTCGCATGCTTCTTGGGTGCGGTGTTGGCGATGGGGAGCGCCGCCTAGGAAAAACAGGATTAGGGTTCCCCAATGGGGACCTCTCGCTCACGCGTCACCCTTAGGTCTCAAGGGATTTGCGGCGGAGGAGTGGTGCCGCCGTTGTGCATGGCGGAGATGCGAAGAGCTCCGCTCATCTTGAATTATCGTGCACGACCTTCCCTTCCATTCTCCATACGCCTAGTCTGATCATCGGCATCTTGTAGCCACTGCTTAGGATTATTGAAGGAGTACCTGCCATTGCCTTCTTCTTCTTCTTCAGCTTTGCTCCCCTTCGTTTCTCCCAACCTTTCTCCCTTCCTTCGTTGTCATCTAGTTGGTGTTGTTGTTCGATGACAAAGAGATGGAGGTGCACCACCGATGAAGGTGCTGCTGCGCATGTGCTGTTGCGAGATGTCGCCGCCAATGGAGATGCTGCGAGATGGTGACCTTGTAGGGGAGGAGCTCCTGGAGGAGACATCATGTGGGGGCTCGCAAGATGGGCATGGAGCTCTGCTGGGGAATCCCATCGCCCCCGGTTGGGGATCCATGCATCGCTCTTGATGAGGACTGTTGAACATAGGGGCTCCAGAGAGAACTTTTTTTCGACAATGACAAATCTCCAGAACTGTGAATAAGGTGCTTGATGCCGCGCGGAATTATAAAGTTATGCAGAACTGTGATACCGACGAATATTGAACGAGCATGATCATGAACATAAAGTTGAATCTTCAGAATAATACCCAAGAACAATGACGTATGGACTCCTGACCAAAACTTGAATTAGGGTTTCACCCAAAAAAAATCCTAGATTTGAATCTCAAATCCTGAACATAAATAAAAAATTATAAAATAAGCTCTCGAGAATCGAACCCGCTATGATACCATGTTAGAAAATAAAGAATGCAGAAGCATATCAGAGAAATAGAATAAATAATATGGAATGCGAGATTGAACGTCGAAGCCTAATCCCTAAGGAACGGGATGAAACCACGAGAGAACGCCTCAAAGGGCAGATGTGTCTATTGACTTTCTCATATGATACAAGAGGTCTGGGCTTTCTTATATAACCTCCTCAGACCCTCCAAGTCCCACCACCAATATATGTGGGCATGGAAGGCCATATCGATATCGATATCATTTCGATATCGTATCGATACTATATTTTGACGATATATCGGTGATATATCGCCCAAATATCGTCGATATTGACGCATTTTTGTGAAGGAAATGCCTGAAAAGGAGGACATGTCTCTATATCGATACCGATATCGGTCTCGTCTTGATATCGATATATCGACGATATATCACGAGATTTCCTTTCGTGGATGTGGGACTAAACACTAGCGGTGTGGTAATTGGACCTTGGAGGGATCCAATTACCCACCTACATGACACATACACCATATACTATAACACAATTGTATATTCGATGTCAGGACAAGTCATATCGAGGAATCGTGCTAGTCCAAGTACGACGTGGTGATATGCCATCTGTGTTATGAATGTATAAATCAAAAGAAGCTCTTTTGATTGTTCTGCTATATTGACTAGTAGGAAATAGTATTACTAGCCTCTACTCGCGTAATAGCTCGTCTGCGAGCTAGATTCGCTTCAATTATTTGTCCCTTACCCTCTGCTCTACTCAAGTTAGCTTCAGCTATTTCAAGAGCTTGCTGAGCTTCTTGCGGATCAATATCAGTACTCAGTTCCGAATCATTTCCTAAAATGGTGATCTCATTATTACCTATTCTAGCAAAACTTCCCATAAGAGCCACTGTTAACCATCGGTCATTGAGGCGTATTCTCAAAAGACCTATATCTAGAGCTGTAGCAACGAGGGCGTGGTTTGGTAATACACCAATTTGGCCACTATTAGTAGATAAAATGATTTCTTTTACTTCGAAATTCCAAACAATTCGATTAGGGGTCTATACACAAAGATTTAAGGTCATTTCTTCAATTTGCTCTCCACTTCTAAGTTCCTAAGTTCATAGCTTTCGCGGTAGCTTCATCGATGTTACCAACATGGTGGGCTGAATGTTTGATTGCGGGTGCATGTTGAGAATGTTGCAAATAATGCTAAGATTCTTCTTAAGTTTCCGCTTTTATAATTTTTTTTGAAAAGAATTGGCTTTGTATCTTGTTATTTTGATTAATGTGGCAATAGTTTCTGACGATTGGATGAAGCGTTGTGGAAGATCGACTATTCCAAGGCTTACGACACCATCGACTGGCGATTCCTGTGGACGTTTTTGCGTCGGCGGGGATTCCTGGTCCTTTGGATCGATTGGATGAAGCGGTGCGTTACCATGTCCTATTCGATTATGGTGAATGGGAGGCCGGATGGGGGACCCTTCCAGCCACAGCGGGGGGTACGACAGGGGTGTCCCCTGGCTCCCTTGCTCTTCGTCATCGTAGCCAACACTTTGGGCGTGCTATTCAAGCGGGCCGTCGAGGGTGGATGGTGTGAGGGCTTCCGCAAGGACGACATCTCGATACCCTTCTTCAATACGCTGACGACACAGTTATTCTGCTTGGTGGGACGGAGGAGCAAAGCGACATGGTGGCCCGGGTGGTTCGTATATTCAGCTGTATGTCGGGCCTCGAGATCAATAAACAGAAGTCAGCGGTGATCACCTTTGTGATGTCGGAGGACGAGAGCTCCAGGCTGGCGACGTCGACGGAGTGCCATCTCGGGGCCCTCCCTATCCGGTATTTGGGCCTGCCGCTGGTCGCGAGGAGGCTGAGGAAAGCTGAATGGGATGATGTGGTTCGGAGACTTGAGCAGCGCCTAGCGAGATGGAAGGCGGTGACGTTATCAGGGGGGGGGGGAGTTGGTCCTGTTAAAACACGTGCTCTCGGCGGTCCCCATTTTCTTCCATTCCGCGAGACTTATGCCGATGAGGGTCAGGAAGAAGATCAAGACCCTCATGAGATCTTTCGTCTGGTCCGACGGGCGGCAACAAGGCTGCGACCTTCACCTGGTCGCTTGGAAGTTACGAAGTCACGTAAAGATGGTGGGCTCGACGTACGAGACGTCGATTGCATGAATAGGGATTTAATCGCGAAATGGATCGTGCGGATTTGGGGGCCCTCCAACTTCTTGACGGTAAGACTCATCAGGAGGATTTATGGGGTTGAGGCTACCTTGAGCGCGGCCAGGGTCCGATTCGAGTCGTCACTGTGGACGTGCATACGGGCGGTATTGCCGGACATTACGATGCATCTCCATCCGAGGGTGGGTAACGACACTGTATTCAGGTTCTAGCGGGACGACTGGACAGGCGAGGAGGCTCTTCGCTCTGTCAGCTGCTAAGGAGAGTTCGCTGGCTCAGGTGGCTTCCTCGGGGTCTTGGACTCTGACTTTCCTGGCAGATCTGTCCACGCAATGCTTGGAAGAGTATATCGACCTGCAGGCGGATCTCTCCCCTCCGGGAGAACTAACGGGGGAGAGGGACCACTACTTCTGGGGGGGATCAAATTTCACTGTCAAGAAGGCTTACGACGTCCTGAGGCAGCCTACGGCCGGCGCAGAGGAGGAGATTTGCCGCTACATGCGCATAATCTGGGCGTCGAAGGTACCCTACCGGGTCAAGGTGTTCTTGTGGTGCTTGAGGAGAGTCTAGGTGTGTGACAAGGTTAGAAGGAGAAGGTTGATGGGGGTGGTCGAGGCTCAATGTGACAGGTGCGCTGGCTCGGAGGAGGACGCCGAGCATCTCTTCTTCAGGTGCCCCACCTCTGAACAGGTCTGAGGCGGTGGGGATACCCTGGATGCGTTTGGGCGATGCTGCGACGTTCTGGGAGGCCATCCAGAGGGTGGGCTGCGGCTCTACGGACAACTGCGCCAAGGCTTTTGCGGTCGTGTGGGCTATCTGGCTAGGAAGGAACGACCTCGTTTTCAACAAGAGCTTTTCCGTCCCCTTAGTAGCAAATCGTTGTAACTCACTTTACGATTTTTGGATATCGCATTAATGTACCCTAAATTTTGATAAATACGATTTTTACGGTAAACCCCAATACCAGGATTTACCCATTTCTCATAAAAAAATAGTTTCTGACGAATGGATCACACTGTATGCACACCCTGTCTCCTCTTGGGAACAATATGACAGCGTTAGGCAGATCCTCCCATGTAAGACGATTCAAGTCACTGGTGGCCGCTTATCACTGGTTGTGGGACATGGGGAAGTATTGTTAACCTCACTCTTCATCTTTCCCATGTCCTGCTGGTTCAAATTTTTGTATTAACTTGCTATATATCAGGCATATTTGTACTGTAGGATAGTAGGAGAGTGAGGGGTCCAGAAAGAGGAAGTGAGTATGGGGAGTCCGAGGTGCGTCATAATAGGGGTCGAGGAAGAAGTCACTTGAAATCAATGTACTGTAGAGTAATTTTATGCTGCATCATTGACCTTTCGGGAAATTATGATAGGAAATTGATTGATCAATGCCTTGAAGAAAGGGTTTACCATCTTCTTTAGTCTACCAATCATCAATATTCTATTGCTTTGGTTTTTAATATCATCGACACCTGGATCATTCGCCTGATGCAGATGGAAGTCAGCGACGGCGGGAAAATATTTTTTGATCGGCGGATTTTTTGGTGGAGAAGAATTCGGAGGGGTTGAGGAGAGAAAGCTCGTCGGAGAACGAGAGATTGGAGGAGAGAAAACGTGAAGACCACGTGGAGAAGAAGAGAGACTAGAGAGGGAGAGAGATAGAGAATAAATCTCAATTTTTCATATCAACTGAACTCTCTAAAACAATGGCTCATCATCCCTTTATATAGGAGGGATGAGATTACAAAAATAGAAAAACAACTAATTATCCTAAATTGACTTTAACCGACTAATTTTGAAATTCAAATCGTTAACTAATTAGTCGAGATCACAGGCGATCTCGTTTATTTAATTAAAATTGCGACAACTCAAGTAAACGTAAATAAAATCAACGGATAAAATTAAATAAATATGCGGCCCTATATTTTGGTTCCACGCTGCATCAACTCTCCTCTGCTTTTAAATATTCGTCTCCCGACGAATTGCTGGATCTTTGAAGCTTGCCGACTTTTTTTTTGAAATCCGGAAGCAAGGGGGATACACTCGATGGTGCACTCCCCAAAAATCTTATTCAAAAGAGGAAACAGACACAAGGGGCAACAAGACCGGAAAGCCAACAACACCCACACCTACAACACCTTTACAACGCCCAATCACTCACCAGGTGTTTCGCACACGCCACCACATTCTCCTTGTAGAACCTTTGGCCCGAGAACACGAGATCATTTCCCCCCCGCCACACCGCCCACAGCACGGCAACCAGATACCGAACCTCCAGTCTCGGCCTCCCTTTGTTGGCCCGGATCGAAGACCAGAACGCAAGAAGGTCAGCAGTGCAACACCAACCCAAATCAGCCCCCCGCCAAATGTCAACCACCGTGGGGCACAAGAAGAATAAGTGCTCCACAGACTCGACCGCCGCAGCACAGAGAAGACACCTGTCGGACACCACGCCTAAGAGCCGAGCACAACGGTCTCTTGTCATCAACTGCTTCCTCCCCATCAGCCATAAGAATAGATGTGGAGCAAACGGTGGAACCCAGATGGCTTTGGTGCGGTGGTCGGAATCGTCAACCTCATGTTGGAAGAACATGTGTGGCGCAAATGGCGGCGTCTTCATGAACTTTGTCTCCTCATTGCGGTGATTGAAAAATTGATGAGGCATGAACAACATGGCCTTTGGAGAATCCATAGCAAACCAATAGCACAAGGAGAGTAGAGGAGGAGATGTGTCCAGGGAATTAAGCCATGGGGCCTTTAAATAGGTGAAACCCATGGTCCTAGTCCTATTTGGATAAGGAGGGTTCCCAGCTTTCCTTCTTTCAGCACCACTCTATAAATATTTCTGTAGCAGGGGGTTGGTTGCAATTTTCGTACCCCTTTAATTAAACAAATATTGTGAGAGGAGCCCTTGGCTTTTTCCTTTGAATAAAAACCTCTACATGGGGGGCCCTTCCTATAATTTTTCCAAAGTAATTCCCAATCTCACATTTCAGGGGATTCATACCCCTTAGTTTTCGGAATTTCTTGTTAGGGTTCATCATCTTTTCCTCTGATCGTGGCGTCGGCAGAGGCTTTGACTCCAGGGGCGGCGCCGAGCCCGTCGGCTAGGGTTGCGGCTCGTGGTCGCATGGCTGCGCGCGACCTCGCGAGGACGACCGCGCGTGTAACCTCGCTGGTGGCGTCGCACGGTGATGTGGGGGCCGCGAAGGGGCGATCTGTGGAGAGTTGCCAGGGGTATCAGGCGAGATTGTGGGCTGCGGGGAAGGGTCTGTGATGGGGCGAGGGCGAGGGAGGGTGGCGGGGAAGGGGAAGGCGGTGGCGACGGTTTGGGGTTGGGTAATGGCTCGCGAGGCGCGAGGGGGAGGTTGGGAGGGGTTTTGCTGGGAGTGAAGAGGTCGCGGTGGGAGGGGGACCTGGGTTGGCGGGAGGGGACACGGGGGTTGGGGAAAATGTTGCAAGGGGTCCTGGGATGGTGGGCGAGGTTGTCGGGGCGGGGGCCGGGGGCGTTGGCGAGGGCGTATGGGGTGGCGGTAATGGGGCTGGGGTCGCAGGTGCAGGGGGTGCGTCGGTGGCAAGGAGGGAGAAGGGCGGTGGTGGTGGGGCAGGGGGGCTCGTAGGTGTAAGGGATGGCGGTGCGGGTGTAGCAGGAGGAGGTACGGGTGCAGCGGGTGGGGCGTAGCTCGATTCCGGGGGGTTTTGCAGGTCTGAAAATACCTGGACAGCAAGCGTTTCGGCTTTTTCTTCTTCCAGAACGGGCTGGACAACGAATAACTCCTTGGCGACGGCATCTTTCCCCTCTGAGATGGCCTGGACAGCGAGCAGTTCGTCGTTTTTCTCTTCTGAAACGGCCTGGACAGCGACCGAATCGTCCTTGACGGCGAGTTTTTTCTTCATCAAAAGTCTGGACAACGGCTACGGTAGTGGAAGATTTTGATTTGGCGGCGCATATGGCCTCTAAGTTAGCCATAAGAGCTCGAAACTCGGAGTGGAATGTGGTTTGTAAATCACGTAGCATGCTCACCGTCTCCTTGTTGTAGGCATCGTGGGCTCGCCATTTTTGTTCGGACGAAGGATAGTCCCTCGATGCATGTCGGTGTGAACGTCTGGTCGGATCGTTAGATCGTGAGGACGATCTGTAGGCCATGGTCTGATACCAATTGATGCAGATGGAAGTCGGCGACGGCGGGAAAATATTTTTTGATCGGCGGATTTTTGGTGGAGAAGAATTCGGCGAGGTTGAAGAGAGAAAGCTCGTCGGAGAACGAGAGATTGGAGGAGAGAAAACGTGAAGACCACATGGGGAAGGAGAGAGACTAGAGAAGGAGAGAGATAGAGAATAAATCTCAGTTTTTCATATCAACTGAACTCTCTAAAACAATGGCTCATCATCCCTTTATATAGGAGGGATGAGATTACAAAAATAGAAAACAACTAATTATCCTAAATTGACTCTAATTGACTAATTTTGAAATTCAAATCGTTAACTAATTAGTCGAGATCACATGCGATCTCGTTTATTTAATTAAAATTGCGACAACTCAAATAAACGTAAATAAAATTAACAGATAAAATTAAATAAATATGCGGCCCTATATTTTGGTTCCACGCTGCATCACCGCCCATTAGCAAACTTTGATGCATACTATCTCAGTTGTCTCTTACTACCAGATTGGAGTGCATG
The DNA here is from genome assembly GCA_037367405.1 of Ottelia alismoides. Classification (NCBI taxonomy): domain Eukaryota; kingdom Viridiplantae; phylum Streptophyta; class Magnoliopsida; order Alismatales; family Hydrocharitaceae; genus Ottelia; species Ottelia alismoides. The sequence continues at coordinate 649,134 of JAZKJV010000762.1, forward strand.
GATTTTTTTGAGAGAAACTGTGGTGTGGCTCGAGGTGAGACACATGAATTGGTTAATGGATGTGAGGCTTGTTAACTTTTTTTTTGAAACTCGTGAGGCCTTTTAACTTGAAAGCATTATCACCTTTTTATGCTTCGAATGACCTCCATTCTTCCCAATATTCGATCTTTTTCATGTAGACGTTTGGGTGTCCAATCGGTTCAGATTCGTCTTGGTCACTGTTACTATCTTGTGACATCTCCTCATAAAGTCTATAGTCTCATACTTCACCCATAGTCACCATTAAATGTTATTGCATGTTCATGTACTTCATGTGATGCAGCTCATGCATCAACTTCTCCTTTAAATTCTCGTCCACAGGCTTACAAAGTCTGCTGCACTTCCATAGAATCCCATCCTTGAGATGAATAAAATTCCATCCTTGAGATTGAAGCCTTCGAGTTGAGTAAGGCACACGAGGAGGTCAATTGTTTGGATTGAAGATGAAAGGCAACTGATGGCGAGATAGAGGAACGGGTATTGAATTAAATTGTGTTGATGAAGGAAGAAATAAAGATGGAAGCTGAATGGAGGCGATGACTAAGGCAGATGTGGATCACATGCAATCGAGAGATTGGTACTGCTCTTGCGGATTACTTCCGTCTATTAAGTAGGTGCGGGCCGATTGGTGAACAAATTAGCGTTGGCGCAAGCAAGGATACGGAGATCTCAACTACTTATGACGACAAGCTTATTAGAGATGTTACTCCTTACAACAACAACATCAACAAAGCCTTTTCCCACATTAAGTAGGCTCGGCTAAATTCCTCTGTCGGCTACATGGATTATTGCTCAAATCCATGTCGAATGATTCGACTATTTCTTACGCTGGTAGTCGACTACCTAACGAAACCCCACAAGGAGGGATTTGAACCCTTATCTTTTGGGTGGTATGTACACTGCACTACCACTAGATCATTTAAGTAAATACCATACCAAAATCATACCCTGCTCGAGCTAATCATACCATACCAAAGTCAATGATGATTTTTCTCCCCTCTCTATCTCTTTCCTTTCTTTGCCTGTCCCTCCTCTTCCTCTTCTTCTTCTTCTTCTTCCTCTCCCTCCCTCCTCTGTCACCGCCTTCGGCTTCGCTGCCTCTGGGAGGTGATGTTGCACCTGCAAGTGGTAGTGGTGTCATTGATGCGTTCCCATCCCTTTCCCTATGTTCCCCTTCCCTTTGCGCCCATGGTGGAAGGGCTGCTCATCGCTATCTCGGATGATTGGTTGGCTAAGACTAGCGGGTTCGGATGGGTGCTTCCAACTTCGACCACAAGGGAGGCGATTGTGTTCTTCCTCCTCAAGCGGTGATGCGAGGTGTTTTAATGTGAACTATGAGGACTTGGCGATGTTAGTTGTACTCACATCTTGGATAGAGAGGACGGAGGGGATGATGCGGCTCCTCCATAGGACATAATCAAGGTTCAAGATGGAAAGATTTTGGTTGGGCTTGGATATTGTGTGGGGTTTGAGGAACATTGTTGACTTAGTTGGTATTCAAATTCTTTCCTAATGCTGATGACACCCCTCTTGGGTCTTGATTATGGGATTTAGTTTAGTTTTACGGACAAAAGAAATAATAACTGTAATGACATAATATAAAACTGTTCAACAACAATTATTTTCTATTAGCTCCCCCTTTTCATTTTTCTGAATTCTAAATTCTGAATGTACATTAAAACGGTCTTTTTTTGTATAAATCTTTTACAATCAGTTTATTTTTTGTCGCCGGCAATTTCTTACTTTCTTATTTTTTTGGTTAGCATTCAGATGCTGGTGTGAAGCGGTGTTACAGTACCGCATGGATCTTCATTCTGACCCACTTACTGATACGGATGTCATGTGAGATGAGATATTTGATTTTTAAAGTAGATTAACTACATATACACTCGCCTACCCATCTTATCTCTCACTCTATTCCACAGGCACTTAAGATATTAATAAAATACAGCTGATGCTAGTGCAAGTTTTTTCAGGTCATTTTTGACTTCTGTTTTTGAGTTGCTGCTGAAGGTCTGGTCAGCTTCTCGTAATATAAAGGTACTGCACTTTGCATTTTGAATACAATAACTTAGAAGATTGGATGAAGTACCATGTAAATAGGCATGCAAAATTACAGGAGGAACTATTTTTGATAAGGGAAAACAATATGGTAAGAATTACAGTAATTAGGTAGCAAAATTTAATCTATTTAAATGAACTTTCTACAGGGACATTACAACAATTTCTGGGAAAATAAGTGTTGAGATAATTATTTATTTTTTATATTGTTTATGTAATCTCTTTTCTTTTTGTCTTCTTCCTGTAATTTGCCCAACCAATTTCTCTCCTATAAAAGAGAACTCTGTGATCTCTCTATAATGCAATTCATTCTTTCATCTCCACATGATATCAGAGCAGCGGTCCTAGATTGGAGCCTTGACCTAAAGCCCTCACCCCACCACCATCCCTTCGACTGGGCGCCATCACCGTCGTAGGCTCTCCCTCGCTGCTGCGGCACCACGCCACCGTACGTGGGTAGCAACAGCGGCATCGCTGCTGCCGCCACCACGTGTGGGCTTCAGCAGCGGCATCATCGCCGCCGCCACACGTGGACAACAATGCCTCTACGCCGCCCGCTACGATTCGACACCTTGCCTGGAGCACTACCTGCCCTCCACTAGCACCACCCGATCACCTTTAGCGTCGCTAGGGCCCCGTGCACTGCTACAACAATCTGATTTGACCTTAAAACGGTCTGATTTTTATTGGAGAATGTGATTTCAAACATATAAATAGTGTTTTCCGGCCCTAGCGCACATCGAGGATTGATGAAGATGGTTGTATGAATCTACACATACAACCAATCCTCCGTAGTGTAGACTCGCTCAGAACAGTCTACATCCTGCCCGAGTTCTGTTTTCGGCCATTCTTCCATCATGTCAGAGAACAAGGGTGATGACTTTTATTCGTCCGGTGCATTCGAGGACCCGGTTCCCATCGTAGAGACAGATGGGACAAACTATGAGTTGTGATCCGTGCAATTTCCCACCCTCATGCAATGCAATTTCTCACCCACATCTTGACAGAACCAGAACTGACAGATAAGACCGGGATTAATGTTTCTTGGAAGTTAAGATGATGCATATGCACGTATTTGGCTCTCCGAGACCCTTACCATGGAGATAACCAATGATATTGTGAATCAGCCCACCGCCAAGGCGATGTGGGACATTTAAGCATCCGCCTATACCCAAGCAAAGAATGAGGCCAAGATTCTTTATCTTTAGTTTGAAATTACACGACCAAGCAAAATGGTCGTCCTCTGCATGTCTTCTATCCCTCGCTCTATGGCATGTTCGAGAGGCTTCACAGCTTCATGCATATTACGACATCTACAGAGTAATAGATGACATACATGAACTCCACAATGGTTGGAGTTTTCTTGGCCGCGCTCGACCCGGAGTATGATGATGTACGTACACAACTCCTTACTAGAGCGACCATACTTCCCATGGAGGAGGCCTATATCCATCTCAGTAGGATGCTTATACCGCATGCTGCCACTCCACAACCCTCCTCAGTAATGGCTGCTTCTCACGACAGAGGGTGGTCTACTTAGTTCGGAGGGCGTACCCACCGTGGCAGAGGCGATGGATGTCAACGTGGTCCTTGCACCTATTACCGTCGACCAGGACACTCAGAGGATACATGCTACCAGAAGCATGGATACCCGGCACCTGCTCTTGTGGCAGAACAAATCGATCCTCCAGAGACTCCAACTTCCCAGGTCTATCCATGCATGGATGATATTGTCTCTCGTATACGAGAGATCATGACTCTAGTGGTAGGCACTACCACTACAGGATTTACAGATGCTGCAACCACAACAAGAGCTTCTTCGAGCTCCTCAGGTATCGCTTACACTTTTATTGGTAGTAGTGGTACAGATATAACGGATTGGATCATGGACTCTAGTGCATCCCACCATCTGTGTGGAGACAGAGCTCAGTTGAGATCCTACAGGACTATACCTCATTGTAAATGGGTTGTTATTGCTAATGGGGTCCACTTACCTATCACAGAACAGGGGGATGCGCTTACATAATGTTTTATATGCCCCTGATTTTCAGACGAACTTACTTTCCATTAGTCAGATTACTAAGGATATGCATTGTCGTGCCATTTTTGACCTCTACTCTCTTGTGTTTCAGGACATACTTACGAGGAGGGTGATTGGATGTGGCATGAGCAACGAGGGCTCTATAGACTAGTCCAACCTCTTCATGCTCGTGTCTCTACTATTCCTACTGGACCAATCTCACCATACCTGTGACACCTTCATTTTGGCGACCTTCCTCTACAGAAGCTGTCTCATGTCCTCCCAGAGATTTCCATGCGATCTTCTTTCCAATGTTAGGCTTGCCAGCTTGGAAGCACCACCATTCCTCCTTTCCATCTTGTCAGAGTCGGAGCGGTTCTCAGTTGTTTGGGCTCCTTCATTTAGATATATGGGGTTTTTGTCGTGTCCCTGATCACCAGAGATATCGTTTTTATCTGATCGTTGTTGATATTTTTTTAGACTTTCTTGGATTTTCTTGTTGAAGAGTAAGTCTGTGGTTGGATCTATTGTTAAATCTTTCATTAATGAGATAAAGAATATCTTTTTAGCCAATGGATGCACCAACTGGAGCTGAAACAAGACTTCAAGTGCCACGCGACTGTAGCGCGACCATCTCCTTCCCAATGGCTAGACGCTACTAGTTGTCTTGAATAGCCCCTCGATATGTCCTTGGTATCTACACCACTGATAGTGCCAAGGTATATCTTATGAAATTCTCTGAAAATCTGCTCAAGGAAACATGAGCTGCAAGAGGATATATAACACACGTACGTCTTTGCTTTTGCAGAGCAATCAACACATCAAGATTATCTGCCATGTCCTGAACCTATAAGTTTTCCTCTTTGAGAGGGTATCTGCTCATCCTGTAGTGACTCATGCCGCACTGACAATTCAGTAGTGCCATCATTAGAAACAATGTGCTCATTACATACTTGAGGCGTGCTAGATGATGGGGAAGACCTGCGAGTAGGGGGAATAGAGCGAGACTTGTGTGTAAACACACGTGGCAAAAACTGAGTCAGTGCAGGTGGTGTTCCAGGCAGCCACATGAGCAGGTGGAGTAGTAGGAGTTGGTACGGGAGATGGTGGTGGATTGGGTGATGGCTGAATAAGAGTAGGTATAGGTATTAGTAAATTATTGGGGTGGACACCTATGCGTGTTTCCCCCCTTTTCTGATTTTTAAAAAAAAGAGAGTAGGTGTAGGTGGTGGTAGGACTATAGGACGTGGAGGCATGTAGATCTCATCATCGGAGTCTGCTGGGGCCAGTCTGTTATCTGTAGAAGAGAAGCACATGAAAGACTCAAAAAATGTTACATCAGTACTTGTTGAGATTCTTATATCTCTTGTTCTTTATTTTTTTTGAGGCTCAAAAAAGGGGGAAACACTCGATGGTGCTCGCCCCATCATTATATATTAACTAAAGGGAAAGGCGAGAGATACTTACAGGGGGTAAGAGGGGAGGAAAGACGAAGAGGGAGAATAATAATACAAGGTAGAGAAACGGCAAACAAATGCCGTGACCCAATTAACTTCACCATTCTGATATAAATCTACTAGCCAAGATGGTCACGTTCTCCCTATAAAAACGCATCCCCGAGAGATAGCCTCATTTCGTGCACGCCAAATGGACCAAAGCCGTGCGATGGGGCCCAACAAATCAGATCTAACCCTCGTCCTGTTGGACCAAAGGATGCCACAAAAGTCTTCAATATTGTCCGCACGAGCCCAAGCAACGTCGTCCCAGACCCTCGCAACCACGATACATTGAAAGAAGAGGTGATCGGCCGTTTCCGCAGCATCCCCGCAAAGATGACACATGACGCTAGAGTGGGGAAGAAACTTGGCGCAACGATCCCGGGTCATCAAACGCCGATGACGAAGCACCCATAAAAAGAAGGCGATGCGTGCCGGCAAGCGAAGCCCCCAGAAGAAAGCACAATCACGCACCAGGGGAGCGGACAAAGCAGGGGTGGGAGAGAGCAGGGCCCTGAACGCCTTGCGAGTGGAGAAAACCCCATCCTTCCAAGTCCAATGGTCCCGCAGAGCAGAGGGAGAGGCCGTAGAGGAAAGAGCCTCCAACAGCGAGGCGAATTCCACCGCGCGCTGATCGGAAAGAACACCCGAGAACGTAGGGCACTAACAACCATTGGTCCAATAATCCGCGACAGAGGTTAGCCGATTCGACGCCAGAGAAAACAACCTCGGAAAGCGCGTCTGAAAGGGACCTCCCCCCGACCAGTCGTCGAGCCAAAACTTGAAGACAGCACCCGTTCCAAGCACCGGGGTGAACAGCGCACGGTTCCTCCTTAACGTATCATAAACACAGCGCCAGAAATAAGAGGAGTGGACACGCCAATCCCCGCGCATAAAGCCGAACCAGTCGCTGCCCAAAAGCGCCCGCAGAACGTTACAAAAAAAAGAATCATCCTTGCCCCAGATTTTACTCACCCATTTCAGAAGTAAGGCGTCGTTGACACGATCCAAGCGTCGGACACCAAGACCACCGGACCTCTTTGGCATGGTCACCACATCCCAGGCGACCAAATGAACACCTCTGCCGCTTCCGTCCGAACGACCCCATAAGAATCGCCGCATACATTTTTCCAAGCGTACTCGAATTCCCACGGGCATTTTACGAACCGATAGGTAGTAAATCGGGATAGAAGAAAGGACGGATTTAAGAAGGACAAGACGACCGCCCCGGGACAGCAAGGCGGACCTCCACCCCGCCAGACGCTCCTCCATCCGCTCCGTAATAGCCCGCCAATCATTAGATTGGGCCCGTCCAACCGAAAGAGGAACACCAAGATAAGGGAGAGGAAGCTCCCCAAGCGAGAGCCAAGCAAACGGCTATACTCCTCCGCCTCCGACGGCGACATGCCGAAAGGCACCACGATGCATATGGCGGCGTTAGTCGACATCCCCGGAAAGCTCACAGAAAATAGCAATAGTATGTGCCATCCCCGCCACCTCATCCGGGCCCCCCTCAATGAAGCAAATCGTGTCGTCCGCGAAATGGATTAAAGGCACGCAAAACTCCCCCTTGCGGAATCCCGTAGTGAGGCCCGCATCAATGACGCGGTCAACCATACACGCCAACACGTCCGAGGCAAGAACGAAGAGGAGGGGCGCCAGGGGGCAGCCCTGACGCACCCCCCTGCGAGGCTGAAAAGAACCACCGACCGGCCGGCCGTTGATAAGCACAGAGAGCGAGACCGTGGAAACACATCTGCGCATCCAAGCAATCCAGAGATTAGGGAATCCCCGCCTACGCAAAGCGGACCAGAGGAAGCGCCAATCAATAGAATCGTAAGCCTTTGCAAAGTCAATCTTCCAAAGAAGCCCCTTCCTTTTTTCCTTCTTCCAATCAGCCACAATTTCCGACGCGACGAGAATGCAATCCGTAATATGCCGACCCTTAATGAAGGCCCCTTGAACAGGCGAGATAAGGCCATCCAAGATCCGAGATAGCCGGTTGGCCAAAGTTTTGGCCACAATAAGATAAATAGCATTGGATACGGAGATAGACCGAAAATCGTCTAAGCGAAGCGCCGGGGTCTTTTTAGGAATAAACACAATATTTGCCCGGTTGATACGATCGAAGCCGAAGTTACCATTACAGAATTCAGAGACGACCTCGAAGACGTCCCCCGATACGACGTCCCAGAAGTCCCGGTAAAAGGCGACGGGAAAACCGTCAGGTCCCGGGGAAGAATCGAGGTTCAAACCCCCAAACGGCAGCCTTAATCTCCTCCAAAGAAATAGGGCGAGTAAGGAAAGCGGAATCCTCGTCCGAAATATGGGGAGCCCCCGCCCCGAGCCACCGCCACCACCGAGATGGGAGAGCAGAAGAAACACGTCTGAAGTGGGCTGTGATGGCGTTTCCCATCTCGCAATCCCCCGAGAACACCTCATCATTGATGGAGATGGACCGAATAGAATTAAAGCGCCTTCGGTTGCTAGCCACCCGATGGAAGAATGCCGTGTTGGCGTCGCCTTCTTTGATCCATTTTTCCCTTGAGCGTTGACGCCATTCAATAGTTCTCTTCTTATCCTCCTCGTGAACCCGAGCACGGACAGAAGAGCGTTCCCGAAGCTCGTCCACAGTAAGCTCGCGCTCGTTCTCCGTGGAATCGAGATGCATGATAAGTTCCTCCGCATCGACGCGAGCAGCACGCCGTGCATGTCTGGTGGTAGTCTTGAAGTCAGCGAGGACCCTCCGAAGTGAAGAAAGCTTCTGAGTAAGTTTAGAGGCCGCCGAGCCCGAGACAGGGACCTGGGACCAATGATTCTGGACGATATCTTTGAAGTTCGGTTCCAAAAGCCAACATTTTTCATAGCGGAAAAGCCCCCGAGGGTTAATGCCATCACCAGAGTCCCAAATAATAGGTGAATGATCCGAGAAGGCGCGGGGCCGCGAATCAACAGAACAAAGAGGGAATGAGTCCAAAGCCAAGCCATTAGCGAGGAAGCGGTCAATCCGAGAGCGAGAAGAGCTATTTCGCCACGTGTAGGAAACGTCGTTCGGGACCAAGTTTACAAGCTCCAAATCATCAATCAAGTCCAAAAATTCTTGCGAGCCAGGGTCGCGGCCTCCCCTCCTGCGAGGCCGATCAGAGGAGTGAATGGTGACATTGAAGTCAACCCCACAATCCACGGAATCCCCGAGAAGGAATTAGCAGCTTCACGCATGTCGTCCCATAATTCCCGACGTAAAATATGGCAAGTTGGCGCGTATATGCATGAGAAAACCATCAGAGCAGAAGAGTTGACTCGTTCCGAAACGATCGAAAGCATGTGACGACCAGCAAGCATAGAGCTAAAAGTAATTTTATTATTTCTCCAGTCTATCTTATGTAATTTTCCCGTAGAGCTTTTCTCCTATATAAGAGAGCTCTAGGGCTTAGAGGAATACAACTTTTCATTTCACAACTTCCACATGGTATCAGAGCGATGGTCCTATACTGGAGCATGTGCCCTAGAGCTCGCCTCTACCAAAATCCTAGCGTGCATCATCGTAATAGTCCAGCCGCCAACCCCTGCATCGTGCTCCCCCAGCTGCGGGGTGCGGCACCGCCACTCAGCCGTGCGGCCTGCGCCGCACCGCTACACTTGCGTCGCCCAATGTGCCTAGCGCGCCTCTTGCTCTAGCCGTGCTAGTGGGCCTACAACCCTAGCACGTTTCCTGTGCTGTCCAACGGTCCTTCAATGATGTGCGACACCGCTACCCGGCCTCCTAGCCGACCCGTCCACGCCATGCAGCTCTTCTTGGGGTTCTAGGGTGTGACACGGTTATTTAAAACACCCTAGTTACCCTAAGGCTTCTCCAAATGAATGGACGAAGTTGTGGTATGAGTCTACACCCACAGCCATCTTCCTGTATGTCAGTGTAGACGCAAGTTATTGTCGATAGCCCAATTTTGAAGATAAGTTGTCATCATGTCCGACAACAAAAGTGATTCCATCCATGTGTGCATTCAAAGGTCCAACACCCATAGTCAAGATGGATGGGATAAAATATGAACTGTGGGCTATGCGGTTCATGAGCTTAATCCAATGCAATGGAAAGAAACACATCCTCACAGTAGAGGAGCCAAGTGACTAGACTGGGATAAATGCCAAATGGGAGGCAGATGACGCTTATGCACGGGTATGGCTATCTGTGATTATGTCACCAGAGATAGCCAATGATATTTTGAGCCAACCTATTGCGAAGGTTATGTGGGACATTCTAGTCGCTACATACTCACCTGCGAAGAATGAGTCGAAGATACTAGAGCTTCAACACGATATCTTGACATCAAAGCAGAATGGTTGTCCCCTTCATACCCCTATACTTCCTTGAGGGGTATGTTTGAGAAGTTACATGGTTACATTCCCTTGACTACTACACCAGAGCAGCTCAAGGCATACAGAGACTCTGTGATGACTGGAGTCTTTCTAGCAGCTTTTGATCTTGAGTATGATGCTGCTCGAGTCCAAATCCTTACTGATGCTACCATACCTACAATGGAGGAGGTATATCACAGATTGAGTAGGCTATCTATATCTTTAGGCAATACCCTGCAGTCCCAGACATCTTCAGCTATGGCTGCATCTCGTGGTAGGGGAAACCATACACCATATCGCGGTAGAGGGAGCTCTAGCCGTGGCAGAGGAGGGGGTGGTCGACCCCGTCAGCCTTGTACTTTCTGCCACAGATCTGGCCACTCTGAGGAAACCTGCTATTCTAAGCATGGGTTTCCTGCTTCAACTCGGGTTGCAGAGCAAGCACAACAAGTTGGGAGTACTTCACCTGTTTTTGATCAGAGATTTAATGAACTTGTAGCTCGACTCAAGGAGATTATGCCTACTACTGGGTCAACCAACTCTCCTTCAGGATCCTCAGAGGTGGCTGCCTCAGCATCAACGTCCACATCAGGTATAGCATATGCCTTTACTACTTGTTACAGGGCAGACTTGTCAGAATGGATCATGGATTCAAGAGTATCCCATCATCTCTGTGATGACAGAGGCCGATTTAATGTTTTTCGTCCGAGTCAGCATGGACGATCTATCATGATAGCAGGTGGACACATTCTCCCATCACCGGTCAGGGGGAGGTGCAGTTGACCCCCGGATTGAGACTTCAGAATGTTCTTTATGCTCCTGAATTTTCTATGAATCTACTTTCAATTAGTGAAATCACAAAGGATTTACATTATCATGCTATATTTGATCCATCTACTCTTGTGTTTCAGGATATACTAACGGACATGGTGATTGGAACTGACTGTGCACAAGGGGGTCTCTATAGACTAGTGCAATGTCCTTATGCTGGTACCTTTTCTCTTCGCACTGGATCTGTTTCTCCCTATATGTGGCATCTTCAATTTGGTCATCTTCCTCTCCAAAAATCGGCTCACGTTCTTCCACAGATTTCTCCTCGTTCCACCATTCAGTGCGATGCCTGCCAGCTTGGGAAGCATCATCTCTCTATCTTTTAGGGTCAGAGTAGTCATAGTCTGTTTGAGTTAATTCATTTTGATATTTGGGATCCCAGTCGTGTCCCAGATCATCAAGGACATAGGTTTTATCTTGTTGCAGTTGATGAGTTTTCAAGGTTGTCTTGGATTTTTCTTCTTAAGAACAAGTCCGATGTTGGTCCTGTTATTCAGTCTTTCATTAATGAAATAAAGAACATTTTTCAGCAAAAATCAAGTTTATACATTCCGATAATGCACTAGAGTTTTGCAGCACTCAGCTTTCCCAATTCCTTAGATCTCATGGTATTGTTCATCAGACATCCTGTGCATATACTTCTCAACAAAATGGGATGGTTGAACGAAAACACCGTCATCTTTTGGACGTTACCAGGACTCTTTTGATTCAGAGTCGTGCCCCTCATTCATACTGGAGGGATGCAGTTCTAACCGCTTGCTACCTGATAAATCGTATGCCCCCTTCAGTGTTGGGGGAGAAGATTCCGTTCTTGATTGCATTTCCCAAGACGAATCTTTTCTCACTTACGCCTTGTGTTTTCAGTTCGGTTGCCTTTGTTCATCAGATGTCTCCTGATCTTGACAAGCTCTCCCAGAGCTGTCAAATGTATGTTCATTGGGTTTTCCAAGATCCAAAAGGGATATCGTTGCTTCGACCTGGTTCGACGAAGGTACTGTATCAGTGCTGATGTCACCTTCTTTGAGTCCCTTCTGTATTTTTCTCCCACAAGTGACAAGCTCATTCCTTCAGAGGATGAAGAAGATGTTTATATGCCTCTACCTCCATCTCCCAGTACACAATCTCCTACACCGCCACCTCTTCTACTGTCTCCTCACCATCACCACGTCCTCCACCACCTCCTCCACCTCCACCACCACCACTGCCTATTTTCTATCTGCAAGTTTACCAACGACGACCCCATATTCATGTGCTTCCTCCATCATCCAACACGCCCAAGGTATGTTCTAAACATTCGAGTTCTTATAATGGCACCGGTGTTTTGCATGAACAGGCTGTGGTATAGGAGGACTTGGATGATACACTTTCTGCGCAAGTTGACGATCTGAACGTGCTTATTGCTCTTCGGAAGCAGAAGAGGGCATGTACTATGCACCCCCTTGCTTCCCATGTTTCCTTGGAACGTCTTTCCAAGGATTTCAGAGGTTTGTTGTAGGCTTGTTTGCTGTAGAAATACCCCGAACCTTTCCGGATGCTTTGCGGAGTAGCCAGTGACATCTCGCTATGGAGGAGGAAATGACAGCTTTACAGTCTCGTGGCACATGGAGTGTTGTACAGGCTCCACCAGGTGCATCTATCGTTGGCAACAAATGGATTTTTACTGTAAAGCATTGCACGTCACTCTACACTGAGGATTCTTCTCGCTGTTGCTATGGTACGTGACTTGTCGTTGTTTCAATTAGATGTAAAGAATGCATTCTTGTATGGTGATCTGCAGGAGGAAGTTTACATGCAGCAACCATCGGGGTTTGCTGCTGAGGGGGACTCTAGTATGGTGTGCTGACTTCACAAGGCTATATATGGCCTGAAGCAGAGTCCGAGGGCTTGGTTTCAGAAGCTCTCAGAGTTGATTGAAAAGAAGGGATTTGTCAGATCTACTGGAGATCATTCTCTTTTTGTTAAGAGAACTCAGAAAGGTACCGTTGTTATTCTAGTTTATGTTGATGATATCATTGTTACCGGCAGCGATGAACATGGCATTCAGGTGGCTAAAGATTTCCTTGGACAACAGTTTGTAACCAAGGATCTTGGTACACTACGTTATTTCCTTGGATTAGAGTTTGCTCGAAATCAGAAGGGTATGATTATGATGCAAAGGAAGTATGTTACTGATTTGCTATCTGAGACAGGCATGGCAGGATGCAGACTTGCTACTACACTGATGGACCCTAATGCTAGGCTTTATGATGATGACTCTGAAGAGGTGGATAAAAGAAGATTCATAGAGCTCGTAGGGAAATTGTTATATGTTACTGTTACTAGGCCTGATATATCATTTGTCGTTAGCATAGTCAACCATTTTATGGAGCAACCCATACAGGTTCACATGGATGTAGTGTGTGCTTTTGAGATAGCTGAAGTCTTCTCTAGGTGCAGGTCTACTTTTCAAAAGAGATATGTCTCTTACTGTTTCTGGATGTGCAGATGCATATTATGCTGGGTGTCCCAAGGACAAGATGTTCACCTCAGGCTTCATTATTTTTGTTGGTAGCTAACTGGTTTCATGGAAAAACAAGAAACAAACGGTTGTTGCTCGTTCCAGTGCTGAATCTAAATATAGAGCTATGACACAAGGGAATACTGAGATGATGTGGGTCAAGTCTGTTCTGACTGACCTAACTATTGAGGTGCCTCTTCCTATGCACCTCAAATGTGATAATTAGGCGACACTGTTCATAGCTAACAATCCAGCCTTTCGTGAGAGAACAAAACATATTGAAGTCGATTGCCACTACACTCGTGATTTGATCCTGAAAGGACTGATTTCCACTTCTCATGTTGCTTCAAGAGATCAAATTGCAGACATGTTTACCAAAGCTCTTGTGAAGAGTCCCTTTCACCGTTGCTGTTCCCAGCTGAGTATGATAGACATATATGCTCCGCTTGAGGGGGAGTGTTGAGATTCTTATATCTCTGGTTCTTTATTTATATTTATTATTTCTCTAGTCTATCTTATGTAATTTTTCCGTAGAGCTTTTCTCCTATGTAAGAGAGCTCTAAGGCTTAGAGGAATACAACTTTTCATTTCACAACTTTTCATTTCACAACTTTTCTTTTCACAACTTCCACAGTACTGACAAATTATTTCCGTCGAAAGCTACTGTACCCTTTTTCGGTACATGAGTAGCCAACAAAAACACACTTGACAGCTCTGGGGGACAGCTTGTCGCGACCAGGAGAAAAATCATGAACATAGTCTACAGATCCAAACACACCTCGTTCCTTCTCGGGAAACACAATTGAGAAAGGGATCTTTTCTCCCAAAATAGAGGAAGGCATGCTGTTCACTAAGTAGCAAGCAATGAGAACCACATCACCCCAGTAAGCGTGAGGAGCATGACTTTGAATCTACATGGTTCTGGTCACATCGAGTAAGTGACTATGTTTGTGCTCAGCAACACCATTCTGCTGAGATGTATGGTCACACGAGGTCTGGTATACAATGCCAAGAGACCTTAGAAACTCAAAAAGCTGTATGGTGCAAAAATCTAAGGAATTATCAGAACACAAATATTTGACATCGGCAGAAATAATTCTTTATCTCATTAATGAATGACTTGATAACAGACCCAACTGCCGACTTATTCTTCAAAATGGAAATCCAAGAAAGTCTAGAAAAGTTATCTACGATGACCAAATAAAAACGCCGTCCCTGGTGATCAAGAACATGGACCTTAGATATCTAAATGAAGGAGCTCAAACAACTGAGAACGGCTCTGACTTTGACGAGATGGAATGGAGGAACGATAGTGTTTCCCAAGCTGACAAGCCTCGCACTGAAAGGAAGATCACGTGGAGATCTGTGGGAGGACATGACAACTTCTGCAGAAGAAGGTGGCCAAACGAAGGTGCCACAAGTACAACGTGACTGATCTAGTAGGAATAGTGGGGCATCGACATGAGGAGGCTGGACCAATTTATAGAGCACTCTTTGCTCACGGCCACATCCAATCACATTGCTCATGAGTATGTTCTGAAATACAAGAGAAGAATGGTAAAAAATGGCACGACAATGCACATCCTTAGTAATCTGACTAATAAAAGTAAGTTCATCTGAAAATCATTGGCATATAAAACATTTTGAAGGTGCATGGATGTCATCTGATACACCTCTCCCTATACTGTGATGGGTAAGTGGACTCCATTAGCAATAACAACCCATCTACCAAGAGCCGGTATAGTCCTGTAGGACTAAATTAGTCTCTGTCCCCACACAGATGTTGGGATGTGCCAGTAAAAGCGTAAGAGATACCTGAGGAGCTTAAGAGGCTCTGACTGCGGCTGCAGTATGCCAGTATCTGTGGATCTTGTAGTGGTGGTGCCGGTCACTGGAGTCGTGGTCTCTTGCATACGAGAGACAATGTCATCCAGGCGTGAATATTCATGGGAAGCTGGAGTCTCCGAAGGCTCGATCTGTTCTGCCACACGATTAGATACGGAGTATCGATGCTTCAAATAGTAAGTGTCCTTTGAGTGTCCTGGACAACGACAATAGGTGCAAGGGCCACACTGACTTCCACCGCCTCTGCCGCAGGGACTACGTCCTCTGAACTGGGTAGACCCTCTGTCGCGTGAAGCGGCCATCACTGAAGAGGGTTGTGGAGTAGTAGTAGGAGGAATAAGAAGCTTGCTAAAGGGACTGTAGGCCTCTTCCTTGGGAGGTGTAGTCGTCCCAGTAAGGAGATGTGCTCATGTTGCATCATACTCCTAGTCGAGCGTAGCCAAAAATACTCCAACCATCGTGGAGTTCCTATATGCCATTTATTGCTCAGTGGATGTCGTAATAGGCATGAGGCTGTGAAGCTTATCGAACATGCCACGAAGCGAGGAATAGAATGTGTGCAGTAGATGACCATTCTGCTTGGCACTGTAAATGTCAAACTGAAGCCAAAGAATCTTGGCCTCATTCTTCGCTTGGGCATAGGTAGATGCCAGAATATCCCACATTGCCTTGGTGGTAGGTTGATTCAGAGTATCATTGGCTATCTCCGTGGTGAGGGTCCTGAAGAGCCAAATATGCGCATATGAATCATCTTGCTTTCATGAAGCATTGCCTCCGGTTCGTCAGTTCAGGCTTTTTATCAGAATGTGCTCGTTATTATCGCACTTCATGAGGGTCAGAAACTGTATGTACCACAACTCATAGTTGGTCCCATCTATGACGAAGAACATCAAATCCCCCTTGTTCTCTAACATGATGAAAGGTCGAAAACGACGGAACTCGACTGGGAAGCAAATCTACATGATCATATGAAGGATTTGTTGTATGTGTACTCATACAACCATACTCGTCACTCCTTGAGCCGTGCTAGGGTCGGAAAATATGATTTATAGGTATGAAATCACTTTTTTCGGTCAAAATCAGACCGTTTCAGACTGCAGGTCAGACCGCAGATCAGATCGCAGAGGTTCAAGGAGGCGCGAGGAGGTGCACGAGAGGCTACTGGGATGTGCAGCATCCCCCTAGCAACCTTGGGAAGGGATGGCGGCGGCCTTGGAGCAGTACGCGGAAGCCGCTGGGGCCTTGGCAGTGCTGCTTTGGGACAGTGGCGACTGTGGAGGGGAAGGGAGGGCCCACGGGACGGTGCGCGATGGTGGGTGATGGTGCGGTGGCGCACACGGAGAGATGAGGATGCTGGCGGGTAGGGTCGAGGACTTGGATGGGACACGGGAACTCCGGTCTGGGACCGTCGGTCCGATACCATGTAGAAACGAAAAATGAATTACCTTATTGATGATGAGGCCCTGGGGTCTTTTATATAGGAGAGAAATCAGTTGGACAAATTACAGGAATAAGACAAAGAAAATAGAATCTACATGAACACTGTAAAAGATTAATATCTCAACGTGTATCAATATAAAAGTTTTACATGCTAATTCAGATTTTGAAGGCAGAACGTGAATACAACTTTTTTTTTTGCTTTTTTCAGTAGGATCAATACCACATATTATATAAAGTGAGTTGCAAAAGTTTCAAGATGCAATATTTTTGGAATCTTTTGCAGGTTCGCATATCTTCTATAGAGGCACTGGGACAAATGGTTATCCTTGTAAGCCGGACCCAACTTAAGGCTGCTTTGCCTAGACTCATCCCTACCACGTTGGATTTGTAAGTTTGAATTGATATGTTACTTTTTGATAGAGTAGGATGTCATTGCATTCTTTGCTATTTTTATTTATGGAAATATGTAGACAGTGGACTTGCATTATGCTGGTTGAAAATGATCAAAACAGTATTTACTTCTGCGATGGTAGAGCTGGAAGTTATCTCTTCTCCAACGTTGAAATTATGACTCTGCATTAACAAACATCATTATGGGACCGTAAATGGCAACTTGCTAATCCAATTAACATATGAAATTTGAATTATAATTTTATAAGGAATGGGCGTGCACCTTTGACAAAATATTATTGTAGAAACTATTACTTAAACAGTTAAGTTAAAATAAATCATGATATTGTTTAAATAACTATCAATTTGAAGTTCTCTTTTTGTTGGTTTTAGGTAAATAGGTAAGTACATCAAAAGGGGCTAGCTGTAATCTAATATTTAAATGTTTGATTGTTACCTGTCCACTTAGCACTAATTAATAGCTTAATAATGTGACAAATGCCTTCTAAAAGTAATCCTGCCTTACTAGGCATGACACACAAGTCTATAATAATTAAATGCGAATTCTATTAGCATTTCTTACTTAGACTAATCTTTTTGTACTAAGTAATAACTTACTAATGTGGTAGATACCTTCTAAAAGTAATCCAGCTTACTAGGTATGACAACACGCGTTTATAATAATCAAATGCAATTTTTTTTGAGGGAAAAGGGGAATACACGCTGTGGTGTTCGCCCCAGATTATATTAATAAAAAGCAAGGAAATACAACCAAGATCAAATTACAAAAACCATGACTCAAGAAGAGTCCTGGAGTGGATACAAACATTTTCTTGGTAGAACCTTTGACCCGAAAACAAAAAGATGTTTCTAGCAAGCTAGATAGACCATACGATTGCAAGAGGATTAACCAGATCCCTTCTCAGGCACTGTCTAACCAGAACCAAAGAAGCCCAGAAGGATTCACGGCTCCGAACACAAACCTAGCCCAGGTTGGAGTCACCCCATATAGGCTCTGTACACGGACAGAGGAAAAAAGGTGCTCTATTAATTCAATTCCGCTCCCACAAAGAAGGCATATGTTCGATATCTCCCCAAACAATTTTACACATCGATCCCCTGTCATTATTCTCTTCCACCTGAAAAGCCATAAGAAGAAACCGACCCTCTCAGGGAGCCCAAGCCGCCAGATAAAGTTGCAATCCCTAACCAGAGCATCTGTCCTCGAGGGAGGTGGTCTACATATCGCCTCATAGGACTTCTTGATGGAGAAAGAACACCATTTCCAAACCCAGTGGTCACGCCACTCAGAGGGCCCTCCTGAATACTTCAAGGAGTTAAGAAAAATCAGGAACTCTTCCCGACACTGATCATAAAAATTTGCAGAGAATAAGAGCATCCAATTTCCATCACACTAGCAACTGGCAACACGCGCCTCATGATCCGCCGCCAAAGCAAAGCGGCGAGGAAAACGTCTGCTTAACGGTCCATCTCCCGACCAATCGTCATCCTAGAAAGCAAAAGATTAACCACTCCCTAGAACAGGGCAGAAATTGTCACGGAAATGCGGAATCACCTTCAGAATCCCCTTCCAGAATGCTGACGGCTTCGGGCCTGGATTGCCAGCCAACATGGTGGGGCGTGAAATGTCATAAATGCCATGGAGGAGAGCACACCAGATATCTTCACTCCTCCAAAGTCTGCTCGCCTATTTCAACGGCAGAGCCTCATTCATCACGTCCAAGCACTTGACGCCAAGACCATCATCCGCCTTTGCAAGTGTGACCGTCTCCCATTCCACAAGGTGCATTCCCTTACCTCCCCAATCCAGACTTGCTCCATAAGAATCTCAACATCAATCTCTCAAGACGCTTCCGAATCCTAACGGGCAGAAGGCGAGAAGACACGAAGAACATCGGAATAGCAGACAACACCATCTTCACCAGCATAAGACGACCCCCCTAAATAGGATAGAGGCCTTCCGACCTGCAAGCTTCCTCTCCAGCTTCTTGACCACCGATAACCAATTCGCTATCTTGATTCCGCTTGACGCCAAAGGTATCCCAAATAATGAATAAGGAGGGAGCCACAACTCGTGCCCAACTCATTATTACATAAAAGGACGTCGTCCTCCGATAGGGTGAAAGGAACCAACGTGTATTTGCCATAATTCAAGAAAAGATCGGATATCTCCCCAAAAATTCCAAAGTAACCACGATACCATTAGCCTCCTCCTTTCTCCCCTCAATGAAGAAGATAGTGCCGTCAACATATTGGAGAAGAGGGGTAGCTATATCACCAAATGAGAATCCCTTTGTGATCTTGCAGCTTTGCACCCGGTCAACCATACATGCAAGAACATCAGAGGCAATAACAAACAACATCAGAGCAAGAGGGCAGCCCTGTCTGACTTCCCTATGAGGCTGAAAGAAACCTCCCTCCGGATGACCATTCACTAGCACCGCCAATGACGCAGTGGTGACGCAACGCTTCATCCAGGAAACCCAAGTCTCAGGAAAACTCCTCCTATGCGGAGACATCCAGATTAATCGCCAGTCCAAAGTGTCGTAAGCTTCGGTAAAATCAACTTCCCAAAGCAGAGCCTTTGTCCCTCTTCTCTGCCAATCCGCAATGATCTCAGAGCCATTACCAAGCTGTTCGAAATCTGTCTCCCAGTAACAAAAGCCGACTGAAAAGGAGAGACAATGTGCTCAAGGACCCTACTAAGGCTTATAGCAAACACCTTCGCCATCTATCAAATAGATGGCATTGGAAAGGGCAATCAGCATGAAGTTTTTAATTCTTCTTGCCGCCACCCGCTTTGGGAGGAGAAAATCAGAGCCCTGTTCCGCTTCTCAAAGCTAGCGTTGCATCTACAACACTCCTCCTCAACCTCCAATACTTCTAAACCCATGAGATTCCAGAATTTCTTATATAAACAATCAGGGAAGCCATTCGGTCCAGGCACTCCATCTGCATTCAGGTTCCACACCGCCACCTTCAGCTCCTTCAAAGTTACCTTCTGGATAAGGTTACTAGAGTGAACAACCGAAAGCTAGGAGGCCCCAAGTCCCACCCATCTCCATGGCCTGGTAGACTATCTCATCAAGAATTCAAGAAAGTGGTCCGCAATCGCCCACCCCATTTCTCTATCACCCTCCACCCTGATGCCCTTCACAATCACAGAACAGAAAGTGTTACCACGACGCCTCTCGCTAGTCATTCTATGGAAGAAAGCAGTGTTCACATTCCCCTCCTTGAGCCAATTGTGCCTGGATTCCTGTTTCCACTACGCTTCTTGTCCTCTTCAATGATCTTCCTTTGGGCCTCCGCTCTCTGAGACAGCTCCTCAAAACTCAAGGGTTTGTCGTCCTCCAAAATGTCAAGCCTTGCTACGTCACTTTCTGCTGCCACCCTACCCGCATGTCGCGCCTCTCTAGACTCTTTCTTGAAAGCACAAAGCCGCATGCGCAAAGATGTCAGCTTCTGAAAAAACCTCAAATAGAAATTTTATTAGCATTTCTAACTGGACCAATCTTCTTGGGGTGGCCATATTTTTTTTTTGAGGAAAAAGAGGACGCACTCCCAAGATTGTATTGAACTAAATTGATGCAGCACAAAATTAAAATATAGGGCTTGATCTTTTTATCCGTTAATTTTATTTACGTTTATTGGAGTCGTTGCAAATTTTATTTAAATAAAGAGATCGCGTGTGATCTCAAAATTAGTTAGTTAATTTTAATTTCAAAATTAGTTAATTAGAGTCAATTAGAGATTTGAATTTATTTCAAATCAATTAGTTAGTCAGTTAGAGTCAAATTAGGATAAGTAGTTTTGAATTTGAATTTTGGTTTCTATTTTTGTAATCTCATCCCTCCTATATAAAGGGATGATGGTCTATTGTTTTAAGACGGTTCAGAATATATTGAAATTTGAGTTTATCTCATTATCTCTCTCTCTCGTTATTCCTCTCTATCTCAACGTGATCTTCACGATTCTCATCCCAAGTCTCGCGCAACCGGCGCGTTATCTCCTTCTCTCTCCCCTCTCTAAATTTCTTCTACCCAAAATTTGTATTTTCCACCGTTGGGAATCTCGTCTGCATCATTTGGTATCAGAGCATGGCAACCGAATCATTTTCACGATTCGACGATCCTGTCGCATATTGGCATTTGAAGTTCAATCTCCGTTGCATATCTCATGGTTCGCATGCTCGTTCGCGACAACGAATGTTCAAGAAGCGACTTATATCAAGCGTCAAGGTACAAGCATGGCTGGACGCGACAATCAATGAAGAATCGCCCGTCGACAACAAAAATCAGATCTCTGTAGCTGCTGTCCTACCTGATTTCGGTGCAGAAAACGAAGGTATTTTCAGTCCCACTGAAGATTTATTTGATACAATATTAATACAAGAAGAAAAGGAAGACTTGGCACCCATCTGCGACGAAGATCCTAGGGGTGAAGAACTGGATTTCGTCGATCTGGTTGCGATCAAAGTTGCTGTCCAGAATGAAAAAAATAAGAAAAATGGAGATTTGGGGCCAATTTTCGATGAAGATTACCGGAGGAACATCTGGAAATCCTAGAGTTGTTTACGGTTGGAGGGACTGTCCATGAGGTCGCACCAACAACAAAGTTGGTTCCTTCATCACCATCTGCTGAAACTGCTGTCCAAGATGGTGCTTATCTATTGTCGGCATCGGTGACGCAAACCCCTGCCCCAAACCATCACCGCACGCGAGAGCTGTGGCCTTCCCATCCCCTTCCTCGGTGCCGCCTGAAGCCTTCCTACCGGTTGCGCCGACATCGCTTATGGATTCCCTACCCAGGCCGTCGCCGCCCTGGCATGGTTCCTCGTCGCCCGCACTGCTGGAACCCTAGATCTAGCGTTCGGTGCCGCCAACAACATTGGAAGGTTGGAGTCGAGAGGGCAAGGGCTCCTGATTTCTCTCCATCGTACAATCTATCCCATAAAATTAGGGATGTGGAGATATTTTGGATCATTTATAAACAACACCCTCCTCTCAATAGTTTTCATCAAAAAGGTCAATTGAAGGATATATCATGTTATGAGGCCATATTAATCGAAGGGGTAGAACATTTGCAGCCATACCCCTCAGTGGAAAAAAATTACAAACGTAACATGGAAAATGATCAAAATTGGGGATGTCTGCTCAACCAGTTCAGATGGAATTCTCCACCGACAGAACGAAGATCGAGCAATTCGTCGGGAGACGAATTTTTCAAGCGGAGGAGAATTGATGCAGCACAAAATTAAAATACAGGGCTTGATCTTTTTATCCGTTAATTTTATTTACGTTTATTGGAGTCGTTGCAAATTTTATTTAAATAAAGAGATCGCGTGTGATCTCAAAATTAGTTAGTTAATTTTAATTTCAAGAACAAATTTGTATTAGGCAAGTTTTCTCATTTTCGAAACATGGGAGAGTGCCACCGAACAGAGAGAGAGTGCCACCGAACAGTGAGTGGGAGTTTCCGATCGGAGGGAGGGAGGCTCCGTAGCAGGGGGGTTTGGGTTCCGAAGCAGGGGGTAACTCGTCGTCCTCGTGATGATCGAGGATCTTCTTTCGGTGACACTCGTCACGCGGACAAGCATAGGTATGAAGACCCGGGAAAGGAATGGAAGACGGTCTCTCACTCGAAGCCGGGCAAACGGTGCTTCCGCTGCGGGGTCCGAGGCCATTTGGCGTCTGCATGCAGCATTCCTCCGTGCTGCTTTCGGTGTGGGAAACTCGGCCACCGCTCCTCTTCCTGCCGCTCGGGGGCCATGGATACGCATCCACATTCTATATCGTTTCGCGCGGGGGCCTCACACCGAGGTCGCCCCTCCTCCGCTCGCTTGGACTCCCGGTCCTTCGCTCAGGTCGTGGCTGGGACTCGTGAGGATCTCAAGGGTAAGTCCGCTGTACCTCCTCCTTCGTTCCCCCAGGCCGACTCTCGGCTTTCTCGCACTCCCGAAAGAATGGCCTCTCGTCCTCGCCTCCATCTGCCGGCCTCGGGTCGCCGTCTTTCTCCTGCGGCGGGGCGTGAGGAAGGTGGACCCTCCGGGCTTAGGGAATCGGGAAGGTGTCACTCCAAGGCGGTCGACGTTAAGCTTACGATGGCGATTGGTGTGCTTCAACGCCGGGGTATTGATCCTGAGGCGGTTCGTTCTGATACTCTCTCTCTCCTGGGCGATACCTTCACGGGGGACCTTCTCTTCCTGGACGACTTCCGTTGCTGTGCTAGAGGCCTCTCCCCGGATCAACGGGAGCTCCTCTTTCTCCGTGCAGATGCTTCTTTGGTCAAGTGGAGGCGACCGAGAGTCGCGGATGGGGCGGCCTTGGGCACTGAGCGATGCGTGGTGGAGGTACGCGGCGTCCCTTTTCTCTCACGCTCCGCTAATTGCCTCTCGAAGATTATCGGCAACTGGGGTCAGGTAGTGTCGGTACTGGACGACGGCCTGACGCCCGGCTCCGACTGGGCTTGCACGAGGATATTGGTGGAATGCTCCTCCACCTTGTGCCTCTCCATGAGGGGAAAGGCTCTTTTCGAGAAGCTCTCCATCGGCAAATGGTGTTTCAAGCTGGAATTCTTCTTCCCGACGCCGGACGATCCTCCTCAGCCTCCTCCTTCCTCCGGCAACGGCGTTTCGACCGTTCATGCACCCGGCGGTTCATCTTCCTTTGGCCACGTGGCATACTGCAGTGATATTACCCAAGCGCCGCAGATGCATGTTTCACATTATGATATGTCGGCTGTGTTACACTTTTCTTGGGAAGCGGAAAGGTCACCCCCGCACGAGCATGGGAGCCTGTTCGAGATCGATTCTATTCAGAGTATTTGTTCTGTTATTCCCGATCCTCTGGACCACGGGGTGGTCCCTTCCTATTCGATGGCGGTTCCTATTCCGACATCCGGGTCGGACCTTGTTAGCAATCCATGCAATACTCGGGTGGTGTTTGGCCCGAATATCTCCGACGATCCTTTATTCTGCTACTCGGACTATCCGTGCCCTAGCCCGCTTACTTCTATACCCTATTGCCAGACGCTCTCGTCCGATCATCAACACTCAACCGCTTCGACGGCTATTCTCATCTCGATGGATTCGGTATCCTCGGGGGATGCCTCCTCTCTCATGGCTGGTATGTTTCCTCTCAGTGGTGCTATGCCTTCTTTCACTAATCGAAGGTCTATGTTTGATGGCGACGCTATGGCCTCCTCTTCCAATATTCCTTCGGCGTCCCCGCCTTGCTTCGCCTCTTCCTGGAGCTCTTGGAACGACTTTTGTGCGTCACCGGCGAGATATGGACTCGTTTATTCTCGACGTCTGGACTTGCTACCTCTTGATCCCATCTCGCCGATTCGCGAGGCTGTTGCAGAAGCGGCTGGGCTTCGCCGGGCTGGCCAGCATCGTCCCCAGCTGCAGCCGCTGTCGGCTGTTTACTTTTGTTGTTTTTTGGGGCCAAAATTTTGTAATTTTAATGAAGATACTATCTTGGAACGTTCGTGGATTGGGAGACCCGATTCGTCGTCAGGCCTTGGGCTCGCGCGTACGCGATTGGGATTGCGATGTTGTATTTATTCAGGAAACTAAGCTTGCGGGAATCGACGATGCCATGTGGAAATCGCTTGGGGCTGGACCGGTTGATGCGTTTTACTCTTTGGATGCGGTTGGCGCCTCTGGTGGCGCTATTATTGCTTGGCGCTCTTCAAGATTCTCGTTCGTTTGTGCCCGATTGGGACGCCACTCTATCACTGTTACACTTCTTCATGTGGACTCGAATACTTCTTTGGCTTTTTCATGCGTATATGCGCCGCTTTGTCACCTCGAACGGCGATTCTTATGGGAGGATTTGAATGCTGATGCTGTGGCCCTCGGAAGCATCCCATGGATTGTGGGGGGGGGATTTTAATGTCACTCTTCTCGCTTGCGACCGCCCTCGTGGTAGAGGGGGTCGGGATCCCGGCTCGAGTGATTTTTTGGATTTCATCCACGGCTTGGCTCTCGAAGATTTGGTGGCAAATGATATTTCTTTCACTTGGCGCAACTCTTCTTCTCGTTCTCGTCTTGACAGATTTTTTGCTAATAATGGCTGGATGGAAGCCTTCCCCCTGTGCTCCGTTTCTTCTAGGCCGCGATCCTTCTCCGATCACTCTCCCATTATTTGGGAGGCTGACGAAACCTTCCGTCCCCATGGTATTTTCCGTTATGAGAGGAGCTGGCTACTGGAATCAGACTTTAAGGATTTGGTCCGCAATCATTGGTCTCAGCTCTCTTTCCCCGGTCATGCGGCTCGTCGCTTTGATCTTAAGCTATCCTCGCTTCGTCGTGCCCTCGCAGCTTACAAAGTCTCCACCCGCCAGGCTAGGCTTTTGGCTCGGAACAACGCGGAGGAAATCATTCTTCGGTTTGATCGATTGGAGAACGATAGAGATCTCTCTCCTCATGATTTATCAGAGCGATCCTCGGCTTCTTCTGTAATCTTGGAGGACGACAGGAAGAAGGCGATTGAGTGGAGACAACGCTCTCGTATTCGTTGGCTTAAGAGCGGAGACGCTAACACTGCTTTCTTCCACCGGGTCGCCAGTGCTCGCAAGCGTGCTAATCGTATTTCCTCCATTGATATTGGGGGCGTCTCTGTCCAGGGCTCTCGTGAAATCGGCCCCGCATTGGTTGATCACTTCAAGAACTTCTTCGATCGCCAGCCCTCCTCCCCCTGGCGCTGGTCTGCCTTCGGGATCCCCTCCCTAGCCTCCGCGGATGCAAATATCTTAACTCGGCCTTTCACTCTTGAGGAGCTTAAGAGGGCGACTTGGGACCTTAACGCCGACGCTTCCCCTGGCCCCGACGGCTTCCCTATCTCGTTTTATAGGGACTTCTGGGATGTGATCTCTAATGATGTTTTTGAAGTCGCGCTCGAATTTTGCAATGGTAATCGGGGGTTCGACAGGATTAACAGGGCCAACATGGTTCTTATTCCTAAATCTCATGGGGCTTCTCGTATCGAGGATTTTCGTCCTATTGCTATTTCTAACGGGATCTACTTGATCATTGCGAAGGCTTTGGCTATTCGACTTGCTCCCCTCCTGGACTCTCTTATATCTCCCGCTCAGGCCGCCTTTATCCGGGGGAGAAACATTACCGATTGTTACGCGCTGGCGTCTGCAATCATTGACGGTTGGCATAGAAATGGCACGAAGGGGATTCTATGGAAAATAGACTTTGCCAAGGCCTACGACTCTTTGGACTGGCGCTTCCTTTGGAGGGTTTTAAAAGCTCGGGGCTTCCCCCCGCTGTGGATCTCATGGGTTAGACGATGCGTTACTACTGTGTCTTTCTCCCTCTCTATTAATGGCCGACCGACCGGGAGTCTTTTTCAGCCTCGGAGAGGGGTTCGGCAGGGCTGCCCCCTCGCCCCTCTCCTCTTCGTTCTGGCAACTGATGTTATGCCACGCATGATCCATGGTGTGGTTAATGCTGGTTTTACTCGCGGCTGTGTCTTGGATAACCTTCATATCCCTCTAATTCAATTCGCGGATGACACCCTTTGTTTTATTGAGGGAGGCCGGTCCCAGGCATTGGGGATGGTCACTACGATTCAACTTTTTTGCGAAATCTCGGGACTCCGCATCAATGGCGCTAAATCAAAAGTGGTGCCTTTTGGCTTATCGGCTCTTGAGGCCGGGGAATGCTCCTCTCTTTTGGGGGCTTCCCTCGGGGAGCTCCCGCTTGAGTACCTGGGTCTGCCTCTTTCTCTTGGCCGGCCGCGCTTGCGGGACTATCAGAGGGTAATTGAAAAGGTGGAAGGCAGATTGGCTGGTTGACGTTCGTCTATGCTCTCCAAAGGCGGTCGATTAGTGCTTATCAAATCGGTCCTCTCGGCTATCCCCATCTATTTCTTCTCGGCTCGCGGATTGCCCAAGGGAATCCGCCTCCGCCTGGAGAAAGCAATGAGGCATTTTATGTGGGGCAAGAATGGTTCAGACAGAAGAGGCTTGCACTTAGTTGGGTGGGACGACATCTCTAGGCCGAAAAGCGACGGGGGTCTTGGCGTTAGGCGCTTGGAGGTGGTTCGTGATGCTTGGCTCCTCAAGTGGGCGATGAGGCTTCTTTGCCGGGACGAGAGTTTCATGTTGCAGTGTCTACGCGTTGCCGCTGGACATGCCTTTGCAACCGTTTTTGGCGGCCACTCCCTGGGTCCCTCCCATCCTTTCTGGCGCGATGTCCTGTCTGTTTTCAACTCTAAACGCTCGCTGGTTGCTCCGGTTATTGGCGATGGGAGATCTTTTCGATTCTGGACTGTGGATTGGTCCGGGAAGGGCATTCTTAAGAATCTTTTTCCTCGTCTCTACGCGATGGCCGGGGATAAGCTCGCTTCTGTGGCCTCTTGCTGGGCCGATGGCGTCTGGTGCCCTATTTTATTGGGCACGCTATCCGACCAGCGCCTCACTGACTTCACAGTTTTGATGACTCTTCTTGCGGACGCTTCTTCGCCTTCTTCGGGCCGTGATCATTTTGTTTGGTTGGACGGGACCTTCTCCTCTCGAAAGGCTTATCTCTCTGTTCTCCCCCCTGTTTTGATTGCGGATGCATCTCTCATTCGCCACTGCAAGCTCATTTGGGATCTCAAGATTCCGGAGAGGATTGGCGTTTTCCTTTGGATTCTCAGACGCGGAAGACTTCTTACGCGTGACCGATGCGCCACCATATTCCAGAATACCTCATCTTCCTGTGGTTTGTGCGGTCTCGACATTGAAACCTCCAGCCACCTCTTCTTGCTCTGTCCTTTCGTGCAGGCCATCTGGGATGGCGTGGAATGGGTGAATCGCTCCTCCATGCTTGATTTCTGGGAGAGCCTTGCTGCTGCTTCGTCTCGCCCTAGATCGGTTAGAATTGTCCCCATTGCGCGTATTTGGAGCATTTGGCTGGGAAGAAACAACTTGATTTTTTCGGGGCAGCGTTTCTATAAGGAAAATATATGTATCGCTGCAAATAACTTCTGTACGGACTGGCTAGCCATGTAACGTTTTTCTTTTTGGGTGGCTGATGGTATCTCTTGTTCCATCAACCTTGACCCTCGTTATTTTCCCCGCTGTAAGTATTTTCTACCTTCATTATTAATAAATTGGGGCGAACACATATGAGTGTATCCCCCTTTTTTGAGTGTCAAAAAAAATTTTTTAATTTCAAAATTAGTTAATTAGAGTCAATTAGAGATTTGAATTTATTTCAAATCAATTAATTAGTCAGTTAGAGTCAAATTAGGATAAGTAGTTTTGAATTTGAATTTTGGTTTCTATTTTTGTAATCTCATCCCTCCTATATAAAGGGATGATGGTCTATTGTTTTAAGACAGTTCAGAATATATTGAAATTTGAGTTTATCTCATTATCACTCTCTCTCTCGTTATTCCTCTCTATCTCAACGTGATCTTCACGATTCTCATCCCAAGTCTCGCGCAACCGGCGCGTTATCTCCTTCTCTCTCTCCCTCTCTAAATTTCTTCTACCCAAAATTTGTATTTTCCACCGTTGGGAATCTACTAAATCAAGAGCAGAAGTACAATATTTTACAAATTACAAATTACACATTGGATCGTAGGGAAACGAGTGCCCTATAGCATCCCGGAACACCCTCACAAAGAAAGGGGCGTCCACGAAAGGTCATCTCATTTATGGTGCACCAAATATCCCAAAGCAGAGCGAACAAGCCACATCCATATGAGAACTACCACAAGCCGTCCTAATTGAACTCTAGTATGACACACTGTCCACAACCCGATGCCAGGGAACATCCACTCCCGCCCATATCGCATTTGAGGTCGAGCAACCGAAAAAAAGGCGGTCAAAATTCTTCTGATCAAGCCCACATCTATCACACAAGGTCTCGTTGATATGTAGCAATCTGGTCTTGCGCACCTTAGAGAGTAACCGCCTGAGTCTCACCAACCACAAGAAAACCTTGATCCGCATAGGTACCTTGCTAGCCTGAATAATTATGTAGTCCCAGGCGAACTCGTTCTGAACTGCCTCATACACCCTGGTGAAGGACCGATACTCCTTCACCGAGAATCTCCCCTCCTTCCAAATAAAGTGGTCCCTGCCCTCACCAAGTCCTCCTACATCAACCAGATATCCTAAGAGTGCCACAACCTCGTTACATCTCTGGTCCGACAAAGTAGATGCGAAAGTCAGGCACCAAGAACTCGTCAACCAAAGCTGATGTGCCGTAGTATTCCTTCATTTGCAAGGGCAAAGAGGCATGTGTATCTCTCTCTAAGTAGACCCAAACCCGTCCAGTCATCCCCCCTAGAACCCAAAACCGTGGCCGTCATCCATCACCGACCTCACTGAGGCATCCAACTCTGATAAAACCCTGGAAATTCCCCTCCATAGTGATGACAGCAGGCGGATTGCCTCCACTTCCATGAACCACAGACCCCGTAAATGCTCCGCACCACCTTGCAAACCTGGTCATTGGACTCTCCCCAAATTCTGAAGGTCCACTTAGCTAGTAGCGCTTGTTCGTGTGTTCCAAACTGCAGACACCGAGACCGCCCTGTCATGACCCCAATTCCAGGTCGTTGGATCCTCCCATATCCGGATTTGGTTAAAAAATGACAAAGCTTTCTTCCACTATAAGTAAGGTCAGCTATATGGATTCTTGCTCAAATCCATGTTGAAAGATTCAATTATTATTTACGCTGGCTTTCGATTACTTAACGCAACCCCCACAAGCGGGATTTGAACCGTGGTCTTTTGGGTGGTAGGCACACTACACTACCATAGTATCGCCAGACCATTTAAGTAGGTGCATATCCGGATCTGGTTACTGAGCAATAATTTATTCAACAGTCGCAACTAACATTCAGAAACATACTGTAATTAAAGATATTAAGAAAGATGTATTTCAACACTTTCTATTCACAAAAATAAAGTTGAATGGCACATTGCCCCACTATAACTATTTGCATATACATTAGCTAGAAAGGAAATAAACAAAAAGATTACCAACTACCTTATAGAGTAATGCTACTGTGGCTTGCTAGATGACTATTATTGTTAGCTGGCTAGATTATTGAAGTCCTTGCCATGGCTCACAGACACATATTGGGTTTCCAGAAATCATAGGATGATGATTAGTGAGTGCTAAGTAACGAAGAAGAGAAACGTAAACAAGTAGTGTAGTTTAGCTAAACTTATTATACTAGAAAGTTTGTTTTCTTCTCATTAGTTTAAGTCCTATTCCTTCTATTCCACGTCAGGGATTAGTTTAGGGAACACCTTATCATTCATGGACTCCGAAGCTGTGGACACTTTAGGATGAGAGATTGCGTTGATCTGGTGAGCTTATGCCACCGCACGTACCAATCATCCAATACTACATTGACAATTTTTTTCTTTTATTATCTAGGATTTTAAACCCTCAACCTGACAAATAATGAAGCACACTGTTTTTAAGGATCCGGTAACTTAAAATCACATGCTAACCTTTAATCACATAATTTAGCGGCTTTAAAATACATGTTATCGTGTTCTAGCCGCTATCCAACCACTCGTGCCTCCACATGGCACAACCATATCTTCAGTCAGCCAACCTGCCTAATGGCAGTCGAGTACCACACATTGCAAATCATTCATTCATTTTGTGCGTACTTATCATATCAGGGCAATCGTGTACCACCTAAGTATTGCCTGCTAATATGGATGTTCTTCTGACAACCTACAAGTTGCATGTCTGACCTGTAGTATTTATTCTAAGTCATTCTTATCGTAAAAGATAATGCAAAAATCGACATCGAATCCCATTTATGCCATGTCAATTTCCATATAATATTAGTGTAATATTGCACATAAATCATAACAACTTCAAGGATGATTCATTACACCAACATTACACCAACTCTATTATAGAAATTATTTTAAAGTAAATCATGGAACAAGCATGTGAATATTCTTCAAAATACAGAGCATGATAAACATATATTCTTATCCAATTTAACTTGAAAATCCAACAAGAAGAGACATGGTATCGTTACCTAATTGAGCTATCTCTCTCACGTATGCAGTGTTTATCATGATTCGTTTTTAAAAAGGATGATTTTCGGCTCGTGAAACGATCGAATTTCACTTTCGTATCAAGAACACTAAGATCGTGCCAAGAACTGGAAGAATGAACGAAGAACACGAATAACACGACGAACATATTCTCCTGCAATTTCAACAGTGCTTCCCCCCACAGGGGGTTATATTTTTAGTAGAATTCCAGCGGAGTTTTCCCTTATATCGGTTCATATTTCTATGAAAATTTCATATAGTTTCCCCTTATATAGGGACATATTTCTATGAAAATTTCAGTAGAGTTTCACCTTATATCGGAACATATTTCAAAAGAAAAACGGAAAGGGTTTCCTTTATAAAATCAACGAGAGGAAAATAACAATGAAACATAAAGAATATAATAGAACTGCAAGCGATGGAGAATCGATAGACACCACGCGTCTTAGGTGAGTGAAGCATGTGACGAATCACAGGGCTAACTGATGTGCCTAGATGCCCACACCCAAGTAGGACGTTACACAAATTTCTCCATCGAAACAACTATAAAATCGAAAAAAACTGCTGAATCGGCAAGTCTCTTGTGAAGGATGAATGAGTCATGCGAAGAACATGTATGCTCAGTGAAGGTCGAGCCACCTGCACTAAGCAGGGCTATGCTCGGATTTCTCCTTGAACCACAACACAAAATGAATCGGAAAGGAAAATGAATTGAGAATCTATCTCAAGTTAGATCTTTTTACCTCCTACACTAAACCGATTAGGAGAGGATCGTACCGTCCTCCTCCTCGTCCTCCCAGCAGTGCTTCACTGGCACTTCTTCCCGTCTCCCTCTCTAACCATGGTTAGTAAACTATGATTCAACCCTTAACTACGGTTAGCGGCTCATGGTTTTGGCCTATGGTTTTAGCAAGCTTGTCCAAAATTTAATGCTTGAGTTATAACCTTCCAGAGCTCGCTTTCTTGATTCGCTAATGATGCTTAGTTAGCGCTAATTGAGATTAACTTTTGCTAATCGTGATTTAACTTTCATGACTCGCGCTTGAGTTTTGCCGACCTCTAATTAGTGTTCGCAAATGGTAATTAGCGGTCTATAATCACCATTAGTATCCTTAACTACGATTAACTAGTCTTAATGACAATCATTAAGAGTTGATGACATTTTAAGCCTCCTTACTTCTTTTTTTTTTCCAAAAATCATAACTATTCGAAAGGAAGTCCGATTTACACGAATCAAATTCCGTTGGTTTCCTCTTGACTAGTCTGATCTCATGATATATGATCTGAGAGGTGCCTAGTTCATTGGTTTGGGGCAGGTACCTGTGCCTGTTTCCAGCCCTTGTTAAAATAAATAATGGGGTTTTATCTGGTCAAAGGTGCATAAGTTCCTTTCTGCATTGGTCGTTTTTAATCGGGGATATTTACACATGACTGCAAGAAATTTTGGAGATGGAAGGTCTTTTTCTTTGACTTTGAGGGGGGTGGGGGAGAGTGTGGTGTTTGACTCGAATTTCTCGCCTTGCCATGTTTATGGGGGATGTAGACCACTTGATTTTTCTTGCTCAAGCTCAAGAGAGACTAGGATGCATCTTCTATCTATAGTATGGACATCGATAACACGTTAACCTTTTTGGGTTTCTCGTGCAACCAATTGGTCTGGTTGGGAAATCGGTAAGACTATGGTCTCGACCCTTGTTTTGGCAGTTTGATTGGGGAGGTATGGTGTAGATTTCCTCAGGAGAGAGTTTGCCTTAAGAATTTGCTTGAAAATGCTAAGGCTCTCAGGGAGACGTCGTCTTTGTAGCCTCCTTGCGTGTGTGCTTGATAGGGCTATTTTTGAGCCCTTCTATTTGCAATACTTAAACTTGTAGATGCATGGTGCACGTCTTTACTGAACGCCCTTCTTCCTTTAAAAAAAGGAAAAAAAGAAGTGGTCAATGCTTGACTCTCTTTTTCTCTTCTCTAACTTCTTTAGTGGTCAGACAAATGTAGAAAGGGGAGGGGATCAAGCAAGTATGGGGGAGTAGTCTGGCTAATACAAGAAATAAGGAATAGGGGATGGAGCGCGTGAAGGGAGTGAAGACGCTCTGGCGAGTGAAGGGCGACAGGGGTGTGCATGGGTCGGCGGTGAATGGGAACTCCGGGGGGGGGATCGAAGCGGGTCGGTGGCGCTTTTTCGCTGCCGGGTGGAAGTGGAGCTGGGGAATCGCGGGTGGTTGAGCTGGGAGCGGAGAGGGTGGCTGGTGTTGAGGGTCGGGAAGATGGTTGGGTGATGGTATCGCACAAGAAGTTGGGGAAGCGTTGCTTTCATTGCGGCGTGCATGGGCATTTGGCGGCATCTTGTCCTCATCCTCCACGATGTTACGCATGCGGTGGAGTGGGCCATCGCATGTTCTCATGCAAGGTTGGTTCTTCTTCTCGTGGATTCCCTTCGGGCGATCGGTCTCTGCATGGGCCAGGAGTGCACGATCGCCGTCCTGTCTCCGTTGCTGGTGGTTCGCGATCCTTTGCTCAGGTGGTGCGTGGCGGTGATGTCGAGGGGTTGGTTGTCAAGGGGGTGGATTTCACAGTGGAAGGTTGGTCGCCTTCGCTATTCGATCGAAGTGGTGGGAACGAAGTTGGGGGGCCTTCGCATCGTGTGCCGTTGCATGGGCTCGAGGTGCCTGGGGTGGTGGCATTTGGGGAGAAGGAGTCTGGGGAGGAAGTGACTCGGGTGGAGCTGACCGGGGTGGAGGTGCCCACGTTTGCGGAGCATGGGCTGGTGGAGCCTGGCCTGCCTTGTGGTGGGGGGCCGACGCGGGTGGACGTGGAGCGTCTTCATGGTTCTGGGGGACCCTTCGCTGTGGCGGGGGTACGTCAGCGGCCCGGTTTGGCCTGGGAGCAGATTCGTGACAGCACTCTTGCTCAACTGGGGCCTTCCTTCGGCGGGGATTTCGTCGTGCTTGACTCTGGTCGTTGCTGTGTTCGTGGTCTATCCCGGGACCAGCGGGAGAGGCTCTTCTCTGACGTCGGTGATGGCAGCGTTCTTTGGCGGCAGTTGCGGGTTGCTGACAGTGCTTCCTTACCTACGGAAGTTTGCGTGGTCGAAGTTCGGGGAGTTCCCTTCCTCTCTCGAACTGTTCCGGTTCTCTCGCAGGTCGTTGGCTCGTGGGGGACTGTTCTTGCTGTTCTGGAGGATGGGCTCTCGCCTGGAGCAGACTGGGAATGTACGAAAATCCTCTTGGAATGTTCTTCATCATTCCTCGCAACTGCGGCAGACAAAATTCTGTTCGAGACATTGAAGATCGGACGGTGGTCGTTCAAGGTGGAGTTCTACTTTCTATCTCCGGTGGCGGCGCCGGCGGCCGCTTCGCCTTCCCCGGTGGATTTCGCTGCTGGTTCTTCCCTTAGGGTGGGGGTGGACGCTTCGACTTCTCCTTGCCACGTGGCATCGGCTGGAGGGGTTTACGAGGGGTCGCATGCAATGCGTTCCCCCTCGGGGCGGTCCCTCTTCGATTCTCGGATGACGTGCTCAGATCCGTGCAGGCACGATTTGTTCTCCTCGGGGCCCTTCGAAGTCGATTCGCCTTCGCTGCCAATGCCCCCTATGACGGCTGTCTGTAAGCATATCTCCTTTTCAGGCCACGTGGGCAATCATGCTAAGTTCTCCAATATTGGATCTGTGAGATTCGGATCATAGCCTCGATTTCGGGACATTCGGGTTGTTGAGGATCCAATTATGCCTCCGGATCCCTTTATTGATTTGCCTCAAGGGTCCGTTGCTCAGGATCCGGTCTTTCTGGCAGGTATCCATGGGGGGCCCGATGCTTCCATGAAGGTCCACTCGGGGATTTTATTCGAGGACTTCGACTCCTCCGCTTTGTTGGCTCCTCCTCCTCCTCTGCCTGCTTGGTCGCCTCCGATTGTTTCCTTGATTGCTGTCGCTGATGACGCCCCCTGGGACGCGGCCTTGCATATTGTGGTCAGCTCGGGGGCTGAGGGTGCTCTCTCCTTGGGGGGGGGTTTCTTCCTCTCGTTTTGGCAAGTATTACAATCGGCGAATGCTTCCTCGACTCGGGTCCCCCTTGGTTTCCTCTTGTGCGACGCTTCGCGATGCGGTGGCGGAGGCGGCTGGACTGTCGCCTATTGGGGGACGTTCCCTTGGTTCTTAATGAAGGTACTCTCTTGGAACGTTCGGGGACTCGGGGATCCCCTCAAGCGTTGGGCCTTGGGCTCGCGCCTCTCCGAATGGAATTGCGATGTGGCCTTTCTTCTCGAATCAAAGCTTTCTGGTGTTGATGCGTCCCTTTGGCGATCTTTCGGTGCCCTTGTGGTCGATGAATTTCGTTCTTTGGATGCTGTCGGTCCTTCGGGTGGCATTATTATAGCTTGGCGCTCGGGGACTTTCAACTTCGAATCCATGCGCGTGGGGAGACATTCATTGACTGTGGTTTTGTCTCGCATTGACTCCAATGTTTCTTTTGCTCTCACGGCTATATACGCTCCTACTTTTCATCTGCGGCGCAGGGATCTTTGGGAGGATTTGAGGAACATGGCCGCCGATTATGCGGATGTGCCTTGGCTATTGGGAGGCGACTTCAATGTTGCTGCTCTGTCCACGGATAGGCCGCGTGGCCGCGGGGGGCGGGACCCCAGCTCGGAGGAATTTCTTGCGCTCATTTAGGATTTGGCTTTGGAGGCCCTTGTGCCCAATGATATTTCTTACACCTGGCGAAATAATTCATTCCGTTCAAGAATTGATCGGTTCCTTGCAAATGGTAAATCCTTGGATCTTTTTCCACTGTGCTGGGTGGCTTCAAGGCCACGTTCTTTTTCGGATCACAACCCTATTATTTGGGACTCCGGGGAAGGGATTCTCCCCCGGGGTCTCTTTCGCTATGAAAGGAGCTGGCTCCTGGAGTCAGGTTTCAGAGATAAGGTGCGCGATCATTGGTCCCAGGCTTTTTTTACGGGCTCTGCTGCTTCTCGCTTGGATCAAAAGCTTACTTCGTTGCGTCGCATGCTGGCCTCTTTCAAGAGGGAGACATGTCTTAACCGTGTGGCTGCCAGATCGGCGGCGGAAGATATTATTATGCGGCTGGACCGTCTCGAGAATGACCGAGATTTGTCCTCGGTGGAACTCCATGAGCGTGCCTCGGCACTTGATGTTGTTAAGGCGGAGGACAAGAAACAAATTACTGAATGGCGACAGCGATCTCGCTTGAAATAGATTAAGGAGGGGGATGCGAATACTGCATTCTTCCACAGAGTGGCTAGTGGTCATCGGAGAATCAATTCCATCCGCTCAATTATGGTGAATGGCTCCCGCATTACCGGTGACAAGGAGATTGGCGATGCTTTCGCTAACCACTTCAAGCTTGCGTTCGGTTCCGGCGCTCCTCGCCGCTGGCGTTGGCTGGGGCGGGGTGCCTCTTCTATTTCTGTCTCGGACGCCTCGGCCTTGGTGCGGCCTTTCTCTTTGGAGGAGCTTAAAGATGCGGTCTGGGATCTTAATGACAATGCCGCGCCGGGTCCGGATGGTTTCCCCGTGGCTTTCTACCGTGATTTTTGGGATGTGGTGGCCGGCGATGTGCTGGCGGTTGCTCATGAATTTGCTGCGGGTAACAGTGGGTTTAACAAAATTAATAAGGCTCTTATCGTGTTGATTCCTAAGCTTCACCCGGCCACTCGTATTGAGGACTTTCGCCCGATCTCTATGTCCAATGGGATATATCTTATCATCGCTAAGGCTTTAGCTAGGCGACTTGCTCCCTTGTTAGCGTCGCTGGTTTCCTCTACTCAGGCGGCCTTCATACGTGGTCGTAATATTTCTGATTGCTATGCGGTGGCCTCGAAGATCGTTGGGGCGTGGCGGAGGTCGAAAACTCAAGGAATTCTATGGAAGATTGACTTTGCCAAGGCGTATGATTGCCTTGATTGGAGATTTCTGTGGTCTGTCCTGCGTCGGCGGGGCTTTCCGGTGGTTTGGATTTCATGGATGCGGCGATGTGTTTCCACGGCTTCTCTCTCTGTTATGCTGAACGGTAGCCCTGTTGGGGGCTTTTTCCAGCCGCGTCGGGGCGTTCGTCAGGGGTGCCCTCTTGCACCTCTTCTTTTTGTGCTGGCGGCGGATGTCCTGCCTCGGATGATCGAGGGGGTGGCTGCGACTGGTTTGACGCGGGGCTGCTTCTTTGGGGATCTCCATGTCCATTCTATCCAGTTCGCCGATGATACTCTATGTTTTGTTGAGGGGGGCCCTGATGCGGTGGCTGGGATGGCCGCGACTGTGCATCTATTCTCCGAGGCATCCGGTCTGGCGATCAATGCGTCCAAGTCTAAAGTGGTGCCTTTTGGCTTGCCGGAGGCGGAGGCCCTGGAATGTGCTCGTTTGCTGGGATCCAATACGTCCTCTCTTCCGTTTGATTATCTCGGTCTCCCTCTTACTGTTGGACGCTCTCGCCTGCGCGATTGGAGGCCTCTTGTGGAGAAGATGGAGGCACACCTTGCGGGTTGGCGTGCGGTGCTGCTTTCCAGGGGCGGGCGGTTGATTCTTCTTAAAGCGGTTCTCGCCTCTATTCCCATCTATTTTTTATCGGTTCGTGGTTTGCCAAAAGGGATTCATTTGAGGTTGGAGAGATGCATGCGTCGTTTCCTGTGGGGAAAAAATGGTGGTGAAACAAGGGGGATTCACTTGGTTGGATGGGACAACATCACCTGTCCTAATCGTCTGGGGGGCTTAGGGGTTCGACGGCTGGAGGCGGTTAACAATTCTCTGTTGCTTAAATGGGTTGTGCGTGTGTGGGGTAATGACGATAGCTTTATGATTAATGTTCTGCGGGCTTTGCTTGGTGCGGAATTCTCGGCCGGCTTTAGGGGCAATTCCGTTTGCTCCATCTCTCCTTTCTGGCGCGGTGTGACAAAGGTCTTTGGGTTTAATCGGTCTCTCTTTGCGCCTGTGCTGGGCAATGGGAATTCATTCAGATTCTGGACAGATGACTGGGCTGGTACGGGTGCTTTCAATTTGATGTTCCCGCGTCTCTTCGCTTTGGTCGAGAACAAGGAGGCCTCTGTCGCCTCTTGTTGGGATAACGGCTCCTGGTGTCCGAGGATCGCTGACAGCCTTTCGGAGCTTCGGCTGGATGACTTCCTTTCTCTTATGGCTCTCGTTGTTGATGCCCCTCGGCCGTCTGGTGGGCGTGATCACTGGACCTGGAAGGACGGGTCTTTCTCCACGCGTAAGGCGTATTTGGCTCTCTCTCCGTCCTTGAATGCTGTTGACGTTCTCTTGACGCGCGACTGTCGATTCCTTTGGTCCCTCAAACTTCCGGAGCGCATAGGTATGTTCTTCTGGCTCCTTCGTCGTGGAAGGCTTCTGACTCGCGATCGATGTGCTGTTTTCTTGCCGAATATTACCCCGACGTGCGGTCTCTGTGGTGCGGAACGGGAAACTATCACCCATCTGTTCTTCGAACGCCCTCTTGTTCGTTCGGTTTGGGTTGATGTCCCTTGGCTCAATGCGGTCTCCTTTCCGGCCGTGTGTGAGAGCTTGGTCAATTCGCGTGGTCGGGACAGGAAGCTTCTTTTGCAAGGATTTGGAGTACTTGGCTGGGGAGGAATGAGGCAATTTTTTCGTCTCAAAGGTTCTACAGGGAGAATATCATTATACGAGCATTGCGGCTTCTGGGACTGGTCCTAGGGGTAGCCTTCTGGGATTTCTTGGGGATTTGCACTGTATGCGGCCTTCCTCTAGGATGGTCGGTTTTATTACTTTTTCTATACTCTATGTAATTATTTTTTTGCTTTTTCTCTTTTAATATATTGGGGTGAACACCGCCGAGTGTCTCCCCCTCTTTTAAGCTTCAAAAAAAAATACAAGAAATAAGCGAAAGTGGGAGCATCTGAATACAGAATTTCCATTATAATCTCTACTATTGAGATCTCCCTGTGGGAGGCTCATTTGACGTCTCTGTGTTATAGGGACCAGCTTTATCTCCAGTCTTGTTTGTTCCATGGACCTTATACAAGAGCTTTTTTAGGTTGATGAGGTCCTATATCAAAGAGATTTATGTTGAGGGTCACATACGAGAGAGATGCACGGTAAGAGGATCACCTTCTGTTTTGCTACATTTTAGAGGTGGAGCCTTCCTTATGTAAGGGACTAATTATACATCAAACAGTGGATTTTGTTCAGTTCTCATACGAATTATCATCTTGGGTTTTACAACCAACAGTTTGTCTACTTACCAATATGATTTGAGATGTGTCATTTTCATCACCGGTTACAATAGGAGCTTGTTGATAATCTATGTGGTCGTATAATATCTTGTAACAGGGCAATTTCAGCATCCAACGAAAGTAAGAATTGCATATTTTTGGTCTGACAGGAAAAACGTGAGAGGAAGCCCTTCCAAAAAACTTAAGAGAGAAGCTTAAAAAAAGCTAAAAGAGAAGCAGTGTTGGGTTGATTGGGAAGTTTGATATCATCAGAAATGAGAAATCTGTCTAGAAGTGCTAATTTGTTTATGTTTAGTATCTATGACCAGTTGGGAGGAAATTGATTATTTGCAGCTCTTATAAATGGTCATGTCCTACTGCTAGATCCTTTGGGAACAAAAAATTGGACGCATCTGGCTGCATGGCCACTTCTTATGTAGATCGATATGGTGCTCAGCCTTGTTGAATATGTTTTTATTAAGATTTACATTATAAAGGGCTTAAGCCCGTCCAAACCCCAGATACCAAATATAGGAAAAATAATTGCTACCTGAAAAGCACAAATTCTTAATAGAAATAGGTCTACCACAAGTTAAAATCACAATATGCCCGAGGTTAATTCTGGCTTGTTAAATATTGCAGTGTATGCTAATCATCAATACTGATTTCCACACAACGGCTCAGTATATGTTTTTGGATGTCATGATCTTGGTTGTGCTAGTTCTTCATCCTAGAAATAAGTAGTTAGTTTTGGTCATGCAATCATTACCTTGAAAGGTGGTATTCATACTGCTATTAGTATTTCCAATTCTGTTAAGAAATAACAAGATCTCCTTTTTTATCCTCTATCAGATGTAGGAAGGAATACGAGATTGCATTTCCATCTACTTGCAGCCTCCGGAATCTCCTGAATGCTGCATTACTATCTGAAAGTGGTCCTCCACTAATAGAATTTGAGGTCCTGTTGCTAACTATACACTCTGATTTGGTTATACTGATGTTTTTTTCATAGACTTGAGTACGGGACTAGTTTGATAACTTTTTTCATGTTTTTCTGTGCAAGCAAGCTTGATTATTTTCCTACAGTTCTTTTATCCCTTTAAAAGCTTGCTTGTCCAGTTTTAGGCAGTGGATCAGAAAATTTTTTAACCTAAGATTCTTGAGAATATTTTTAATGTTGTGGCCTTTTTCAATGCATTTTTCTTAAATTTTATAAAATTAGGTCATCCACGAATTAACATTATTAATTTAGCATCAAATTGTATTGTCAAAGAGCGCTCGGACTTCCCTTGAGTTGTTAATTTTGATAGCATGTTGACCCACACGGATAACGAATGGATGGACAACAAAATGGACTGGAAATATAAAACAATGATGTGGAATCGAGAGCAAAATGAAAGTATGAATTTTTGTGGAACTGTATCCCCTAAGGAACGAGCTCTAAGGAACGAGAGAAAGCCTCAAATTATTTGAGGATTGCTTTGACTAAAATATATTATTGTCCTCGAACATTTTTCTTCTCTTCTGTCTTTTGATCCCCAATTTGCGATTATACCCTCCCATCAAAATACTTTGTTGATTTCATGTTCTGGTTGGATGATTGTTTTTTTTTTGAAAAAGAAGAGGGTGAGGTCCCGAGCCGGGACTCGACATAGGAGTGTCATTGATATATTAGGAAGAGACAAAATTATACTTAAAGCCAAGCCGAAACAAGTGCTGAATAGTGACCCAGTACATTATCCATATAAAAACACTGTCCACGGAAGATGTTTTCATTTCTCGCACACCAAAATGCCTGTATCAAGGCGAAGATAGGAGAAGTGTCCTCTTGCGAGTTACCACACGTGGATCAAATAGAGGCCCAAAATGAGTCAACATCAACCGTCTGAAGTCAAGTGAAAATTTGTCCTTTCCCATATTGGAGTTGATGTTCTGCATCCGAAAAAGAGGTGATTCAAGTCTTCATTCTCCTTTCCACATCTGCTGCAGATGATATCATCCGATTGCAATATCCCGCTGTGTCACACCCAAGGCCTTAAATGTCGGTTTTGGTCACCATTTCGGTATCGACCAAAACCGAATTTCGATGGAATTTCGACCGAAATTTCGGTCATTTCGGTCATTTTCTGTACTAGGACCCCCCATATTTCGGTCATTTCGGTCATATCAGTCGAATTTTGATTTCGACTGGATATCGATATTCGACAGAAATTCGACCGAAATTCGACCGAAATTCGCTGAAATTTGAGGCCATGGTCACACCTTAGTCATCAACTGACCATGCTTGGCTGTCCAAAGGAACACCTTTATCTTCTGCAGAATTTTACAGCTCCAAATAAATTTGTAGTCAAGAGATAGTGTATCGTGTGGTAAAGTTTGATGTTGAACAAAGAAGTGATATGCCTTTTTGATCGTGAACTTGCCCAGTGACCAAGAATAATGATCTCTCATATTAGTGAGGCCCTGAAAGTCCGAGATCTTTCCAAGAAGAGCTACATATTCCGTGATCCTTTGTTCCAAGAAGCCATCAAGAAAGCATGGATTCCACGAGCCATCCGACCAAACCTGTTGTAGGACCGCATTGTGCTGCTGAGCCAGGGAAAAAAGGCATGGGTAACGCTCACGGAGACCGCCATCACTAGACCCGTTGTCCATCCAGAACCTAAATGTTTCACCATTGCCTATCACCGGTGTCAACATATGTCAAAGCTCCTAGAGAATCTGCCTGATACCTTTCCAAAGAGAGGGCGAGAATCGAATATTGCTGCTTTCAAGGGAACCTCCAATGTCATAAATTTGTCTCAAGACTCTGCAAACCACTTCCTCTTTTTATCCCCATAATCTGAGCACCCACTTGGCCTGGAGAGATTTGTTCATGCATTCCAACTTCATGATTCCAAGACCACCATGCTTCTTAGGGCGAGTCACAACGTCCCACTGGATAAGATGCATGCCTCCTTTCTCCTGTCTGCCATCCAACCAAAAGAAACGGCTCATCAAAGTTTCTATCCGCTTGCGTACTCCTACCGGCAACAATCTAGTGGAACAAAAGAAAATAGGAATCACAGAGAGGGCGTGCTTGAGTAGGACTAACTTCCCACCCGTGAAAAGTTTTCTCGCCTTCCATCTAGCCAATCTGCTCCCTAGTCTATCAATAATCAATCTCCATGCGCTCGAGCGAAGGTGCCATCAACAAGGGGAAGCCCAGGTATGTGACAGGTAAAGAACCATACGGGCATCGAGAAAAAGAAAACTCCCTAGCTTCCTCCTGACTAAGATCGAAAGGAATAATAGTAGACTTATCTTTGTTAAGCCGCAAACCTGATACGTTACTGAATATGTCCATAATGGTGGACACCCGCCGCATGTGATCCAGATCTCCATTCGGGAAAATCATCGTGTCATCTGCATATTGGAGAATGGGAATGGAGATGCTGTTCTTGTGATACCCCATGCATAAGAAATCTTCAGAGGCGAGCCTCATCATTACTGACGGCGCATCCCCAACAATGACAAATAGAAGTGGGGCCAAGGGGAAACCTTGACGAACTCCACATAGAGTTTGGTAAAAGCCGCCCTTTGGTTTGTCATTGACAAGCACCACATAAGAAGTTGTTCTCATGCATCTTTTCTTCCATGCAATCCACATGTTCGGAAAGCCCCTTTGGTTTACCATTGACTTTACCATCGTTGGATGTTTGGTTTGAGAAAAGGATGATGGTAAAGATCTTTCCCGGGTTGTTTGCAATTGCAGAGGACAAACATGCGATGGTGACAAGGTATGTGGATGGGCTCATGCGATGGTGAGTTTGTATCTGGATGTGATTCAAGGTTGTTGCATCGTTCTTAGATGAGAGGATCGTGAATGTCACGTTGTTTGTCTTGTTGGAGGGAGTGTTCTTGTAGATCATGATTCATGAACGTGACTCATAGAGAGGACTTTACCATCTCCTATGCATATGAAGCATTAAGGGTGAGGCCTTGCAATGCTTAAGGTGAAGTTGCATGGTTAGTCCAGGAGATGGAAGCGCTTGTTTCCTGTGATTCTTAGAAGCAAGTGAAGAACATGCTCCAACTATACATGTCTTGGCTATGGAGTGCTTGTTCTTCAGCTGTTCGTGTGCAACTGTACTTTGTGGAGAGATGGGTTTCTTGTGCATAGACACGAGTGGATGTTAGGTGAGGCTTAGATCGAGTATATTTTTGTGTTGATTGGGTGTACAAATTGCATCATGAGAGGAGTTCCTGATCCTTTGGGAAACATTCGGAATGAAAGAAATGCGACAATATTGAAAGGGGGAGGTATTTTGTTGAGTTAGGGTGCATAATGCGAGGGTGCTTTGTGCATGGTGGGTTTCCTTATGTCTATGAGAGATTGTAAAAGGGCTGTGTTTCACGTTTTTGTAATAAAATCTGGATGCCTACCCGCACCAGATGCCCTGGTTCAAATTCGCTTGGGATACGGTTGTCATCCGCACTATGAAGATACTTTCATTTGCAGCCAACTTTGATGTTCCCTTGTTCCCTGCTGTGTTATATGAAATAAATACACATGGCTGTAATCCGGGATATTACACTATCACATGGTAAAATTTAGAAGGTACTGCAGTTGTGATGGGGACATTTTAACACAGTTCTATGAGCTTGAGGTCGCAATTTTCAAAACCCCATTGTTAACGCATTTAAAGGTTCATGTTTTCCTACGTTGATGGATTAGAATTTAAGTTTCAAAGTTTATTATTTTTAAAATGGGAAACATGTTGACGCATATAGAGTACCTCTTCGTTATTTTATTTTATGTTTCAGTTGTCTTCTTTATGTAATTTACCCATAGGCTACTCTCCTATATAAGAGAGCCTAGGGCTTATGGAATAAACTAAGCCATTCATTTTTCCCAACATGGTATCAGAGCGACGGTCCTAGACCGGAGTTCTCGAAACCCTAACCCTAACCCACCCACCCGCCGGCCTCTCTCTCCTCTCCCTCTACTCGGCGCCGCCCACCCCCGATCTACTGCGGCGGTCTTCTTCTCCAATCGCGGCGGTGCTCCAGCCCTAAGCGCATCGCCTGTGCGCATCACCTGTGCGCATCGCTTGTGCGCATCGCCTGTGCACATCGCCCCATCGCCTGTGCGCATCGCCCCATCGCGTAGCCTGTGCGCGTTGTCCCAGCGCCTGTGCGTGTAGC
Source organism: Ottelia alismoides (assembly GCA_037367405.1). Lineage (NCBI taxonomy): Eukaryota > Viridiplantae > Streptophyta > Magnoliopsida > Alismatales > Hydrocharitaceae > Ottelia > Ottelia alismoides. The sequence continues at coordinate 693,553 of JAZKJV010000762.1, forward strand.
CCCAACGCACAACGCATAGCGCGTAGGTCTGCTGGCCCCAGCGCATAGCGCAGACCCGCGCGCTCCTGTTGCGGTTCTCCTTGCAGTACTTGCGTGTGTGCCCTAGTTGCACATGCACGGCGTAGGTCTGCTAGTCGCACGCGCACGTAGCGTGATCTTGCCGCGCGCAACTGTGCGCCCCTGCGCGTGAACATCTGTGCGCCAGCCCACAGTTTGCGTGTGTCATTGTGATTGATTGCGCGTGTCAAGACCGTAGCGCGCACATATTCATGGGGATAGTTGCTTGACGTCTACACATGCAACTAATCCCGTCTATGTCATTGTAGACAAAGATTATCTTCTGTCAATCGCTCCAGTCTTCCGTCTCCAGTATGTCAGAAAGCAAGACAGATATCCCGTCTATTGGCGCATTTCGTGGTCCAGCGCCCATTGTCAAGATGGATGGTACGAACTATGAATTGTGGGCAATGCAATTCATGAGTATGATGAAGTCTACAGGTAAGAAGCACATTCTTACCGAACCTGAGCCTGCAGAGAAGACTGGAGTCCATGCCTCATGGGAGGCCGATGATGCATATGCCAAGGTCTGGCTATCTGGTACATTGGCTATTGAAATTGCCAATGACATTCTACATCAACCCACAGCCAAAGACATGTGGGATATCCTGGCGGCGACATATTCTCAGGCGAAGAACGAAACGAAGATCCTGCAACTACAACATGATATATTCACAATAAAGCAGAATGGCCGTCCTTTACATTCTCTCTACACATCACTGAGAGGGATGTTCGAGAAGCTCTATAGCTTCATGCCTCTTACCGCCACGCCAGAACAGCAGAAGACATACAGGATTGCGACGATGGTGGGTGTGTTTCTCGCTGCACTTGATCCAGAGTATGAGGCAGCACGGTCTCAGATTTTGGCAGACTCGACTATTCCTCCCATGGAGGAAGCCTTTCACAGATTGAGTAGGATCACAGTGCCTTCAGCAGCTGCGAGTCAGAATTCCTCAGCCATGGCGGCAAACAGAGGCCGCGGATTTCATCAACAGGGCCGTGGACGTGGACCTCGTGGAAGGGGTGGCCGCACTAGGCCAACATGCACATATTGTCACCGAGTCGGACACAATGAAGACACATGCTATTCGAAGCACGGATTCCCTGCATCTGCACGAGCCGCTGAGCAGATAGAGCCCCCATCTGCTGCTACCTTGGATCAGCGATTTGATGATCTAGTTGCCCGCCTCAGGGGCATCATCCCACCATCTGGTCCAGCACCGACTACAGAGAGTCATACTGATGCTGCTGTTTCTGCCTCTGCATCTACTAGTACTTCAGGTAGCACACTTGCACTCCACAGTAGTAGATCTGATACACTGCCATGGATCATGGACTCGGGCGCTACACATCATCTATGTGGCGACCAGAGTCTACTTACAGGATATACTCAGATCCCTCCAGGACAGACAGTAGTGATTGCTAATGGCACACATTCCCCTATCACTGGTCAGGGGGAGATTAGATTAACATCTTCTATGCAGCTCAAGAATGTCCTACATGCACCAGACTTTTCTATGAATCTGTTGTCAATTAGTCAGATTACGAAGGATCTCCATTGTCGAGCTATTTTTGATCCATCTTCTTTGATTTTTCAGGACATCCGTACGGGCAACGTGATTGGTCGTGGCTATGAGCAAGGAGGCCTTTACCGTCTGAATCAGACCCCATTTGCCGGAACCACATCCTCTCCTGCTGGACAAGTATCTCCTCTCCTGTGGCATCTGCGTTTTGGTCATTTACCGCTTCAGAAGTTGCGTCGAGTTCTACCCTATGGTCTCTCTCACACACCTATTCAGTGTGAGGCATGTCAGTTGGGAAAGCATCACAGGTCGTCCTTTCCCAGTCGTCCAGGTCGGAGTAGTAACTCCAAGTTTGAGTTGTTTCATATAGATGTCTGGGGTCCGAGTCGTGTTCCCGATCATCAGGGACACAGGTTTTATATTGTATTTGTGGATGATTTCTCGAGAGTGTCATGGGTGTTTCTTATGAAAAATAAATCTGAAGCAGGAAATATTATTATCCATTTTCTTAATGAAGTTCAAAATGTTTTCTCCACATCTGTAAAACTTGTGAGAAGTGATAATGCTTTAGAGTTATGCACCCACATTTTGGCCAATTACTACTCCTCAAAAGGGATTATTCACCAAACCTCTTGTGCTCATACATCTCAACAGAATGGGATTGCTGAAAGAAAACACCGTCACCTTCTTGATGTCACAAGATCTCTTCTTATACAGAGTCATGCTCCCTACTCCTACTGGGGTGATGCAGTTCTTACTGCATGTTACCTAATCAACCGTATGCCCTCGTCTGTCTTGAATGAACAAATTCCTTTTTCACTCATTTATCCTGAAAAGGATTTGTTCGCTCTTACTCCTCGTGTGTTTGGGTCAGTCGCATTCGTCCATCAGTTGTCGCCTGGTACTGACAAGCTCTCTCCTAGGGCTGTCAAGTGTGTTTTTGTTGGGTACTCCAGAACACAAAAGGGGTACAAGTGTTTTGATCCAGTGCGTCGGCGGTATATGATCAGTGCAGATGTTACATTTTTTGGATCTGTTATGTATTTTTCAGCATCAGGAGACATGCAGCTACCACCTATACCTCCTGATGCCATATTCATGACACCACCATCTCAGTTACCACCACCACCACCGCCACAAACACCACAACCGCCACCACCACCGCCACCGCCACCACCACCGCCACCGCTAGTCTCACCACTACCATTCCATTACACCCGCTGGCCTCCTCCAACTCATGGTCCTGACCCGTCAACTAGCTCGCCTATGGTATGTAATGAAAATATTAATGTTGATGGATCTGACGACATTTCTCAGCAGGATGTATTGCAGGAGCATGATGAGAATACAAATGACTTGGATGTTCCAATTGCTCTACGGAAGCCGAAGAGAAGCTGTGCCAAATATCCTTTATCAGCAGCCGTTTCTTTTGAGAGGCTATCTGGAGACTTCAGGACATTTGCATTGGCACTTTCAGCCACAGACATTCCACGGAACCATCATGATGCTTTGCAGGATGCTAAATGGCGGCTAGCAATGGAAGAAGAAATGGCGGCACTTCGGTCCAGAGGCACATGGAGCTTGGTTCATATACCTCCAGATGTCAGCCCGGTAAGCTGCAAGTGGGTGTTTACAGTGAAGCACAATGCAGATGGCTCTATTGACAGGTACAAGGCACGCCTTGTTGCACGTGGCTTCACACAGACATACGGGGTGGATTACCTTGACACATTCTCACCTGTGGCGCATCATTCCACTCTGCGGATCCTGTTATCAGTTGCAGTTGCTAGAGACTGGTCGCTTTATCAGCTGGACGTGAAGAATGCATTCCTATATGGCGAACTGCAAGAGGAAGTCTATATGCAACAACCACCTGGGTTTGCTGTTGAGGGGGAGTGTTCCAAGGTATGCAGGTTACATAAGGCCATCTATGGCCTTAAGCAGAGCCCCAGAGCGTGGTTTCAGAAGCTTTCAGATCTTTTTGAGAAACAAGGATATAAACGTTCCAATGCTGATCATTCCTTGTTCGTGCAGAAGACGACTAGAGGTATCATTGTAATCATGGTTTATGTTGATGATATCTTGATTACAGGAGATGATGAGCAGGGCATTAAGCAGGCGAAAGAAAGGCTGGGAACCGAGTTTGTCACCAAGGACTTGGAAGTCCTTAGATATTTTCTGGGGCTGGAGTTTGCTAGAAATCCATATGGATTAGTAATGTCGCAGAGAAAATATGTTACAGATCTATTAAGTGAGAGGTATGCTAGGGTGTCGACCTGCTACGACACCAATGGATCCCAGCATGAAGCTCTATGATGATGACACAGAAGAGGTGGACAAGAGAAGGTACAGAGAACTGGTAGGCAAATTACTGTATGTCACGATCACTAGACCTGATATATCATTTGCAGTGAGTCGTGTGAGCCAGTTCATGGAGCAACCACGTCAGGTCCATATGGATGCAATACACATGATTCTGAGATAGCTGAAATCATCTCCAGGTGCAGGCCTGCTATTTAAGAAGGGAAAGGAGATCGCTATCACAACATGCGCTGATGCAGACTATGCAGGATGTCCCAAGGACAGGAAGTCCACCTCAGGATTTGCAGTTTATGTTGGAGATGCCCTAGTCTCATGGAGGAGCAGGAAACAGACAGTGGTAGCTAGATTCAGTGCTGAATCCGAATACAGGGCTATGGCCCAAGCTAGCACAGAAATGATGTGGGTGAAATCTTTACTTGCAGATCTATGTCTTGATATACCGCTTCCTATGATGTTGGAATGTGACAATCAGGCCGCCTTGTTCATTGCAAACAACCCAGCCTTTCATGACAGGACCAAGCATATTGAGGTTGACTGTCACTACATACGTGACATGATTCAGAAGGGGTTCATTGCTACATCTCACGTCACATCAGAGAATCAAACTGCTGATATTTTCACCAAGGCATTACTTCGAGGCCCATTCCAGAAGTGTGCGTCCAAGCTGAGCATGATTGATATCTATGCTCCATCTTGAGGGGGAGTGTTGACGCATATAGAGTACCTCTTCGTTATTTTATTTTATGTTTCAGTTGTCTTCTTTATGTAATTTACCCATAGGCTACTCTCCTATATAAGAGAGCCTAGGGCTTATGGAATAAACTAAGCCATTCATTTTTCCCAACAAAACATGTACTTCAAGTTTAAGAAATGCAGCCTATTGGGCTAGAATGTAGATTGAAAATTGACAATGAATTGAATTAGAGATCCGGCAGCAAAGGAAGAATAAGTCTCTTTATTCTTACAGTCGCCAGACTAGTAAATTTAACTGAGACCCCCTTTCTTTTCAACAATAGAATGCTCATTGCGTAAATTGTGGACTTTGTATATCTATAGTTCTCTAGAACACTTCCCTTCATGTGAAATGGGTGAAAACCGCTCCCGATTGCTTATCATTTTATGTAAATGGTATTCCTTTGATGCTCCTATCCGAAGTTGCAAAAGGCGATACTCGGTACTCGGTCGATCGAGTCACTGACTAAGGATTAATCAGCAGTCGGATGGCTAATCAAATTTAGTCGAGCATCAGTTTTGATTTTTTTATTATTTTAAATATATAAATTATTTAACAATATACTTGAGAGGGATGTTTCTATAGGGAGTTATGGGAGATGGTTAAGAGGGATGTGATGGTGGTGTTGGAGGAGTTCAGGGAGGGGAATATGGGGTTCGGAAGATTGAAGAAGGCGCTCATTTTTCTGCTACCCAAGAGTGGTACCCCGACCAGGGTGGAAGGCTATAGGCCTATTGCGCTGTCCAATGCTATTCACCTCTTGGTAAATAAATGTACTAAGCCTTCTCCCACTATAAGGAGGGTCGGCTACATGGATTCTTGCTCAAATCCTTGTTGAAAGATTCGACTATTTTTTACGCTAGCCGTCGATTTCCTAACGCAACCCCTGCAGGAGTGGCAAGATTCACCTCTTGGTATCGAAAATTATTGTGAACCGGTTGCGGAGGGTGCTACACAGATCATCTCGCCGGAGCAGATGGCATTTGTACCTGGGAGATCTATGGCGGACGAGTTGGTTATGGCGTCCGAGATGGTCACCGATTGGTAAAGATGCGTGACTAAAATGGTGCTTTGGAAGGTGGACTTTTCCACGGCGTACGCGTGGATTGGAGATTCCTATGGGCATCATTAGAAAAGAGGATTCCCAGAGCTATGGATTGTGTGGAGTGGATCAAGCAATGTGTTACTACTACATCCCATGCTATGCTTGTTAATGATAGAACAGAAGGGGGTTTCTTTCAACTGCAGAAAGGAATTAGGCAGGGTTGCTCCTTGACTCCGCTCCTTTTTGTGATGGTGGCTGATGCTGTGGCTATGATGATGAGGTTGGCAGTGGTTGGAGACTGGTGCTTGGGTTACTTGAAGGAGCAGATTTCCATGCCGCTTTTGCAATATACAAATGATACAGTGATTTTCATGGGGGATGAGGCCGTGAAGATTATATATGCATTGCATATTATGGACATTTTTGGGAAGTATTCGGTCCGCGGGTCAACAGGGAGAAGTCGATAGTGGTCCCTTTCGACCTCACGAAGATGGAACAATGGAACGTGATGGAGATTCTAGGTTGCCTGATTGCGTCCTTTTCGGTTACGTACTGGCGCCTTCCTCTTGTGACGGGGAAACCAAGGTCTGGGGACTGGAGGATGTTGTTGGAAAGGTCGGAGTCAAGATTGGCAGGCGTCTATGTTATCTAGGGGTGGGAAGCTGGTGCTGTTGAAGTATGTTCTCTCGGCGGTTCCTATCTTCTTCTGCTCCACGAGGAGGTGCTACGATCGGAGGAGGTGCGACGATTGCCTAGATAGGGTTTTGAAGAGAGCTACTGGGTATCCGGTTTCGAAGAGAGCGTGAGATTTCAAAGAGGCGGAGAGTAACCTAAATCCTCAACAATCGGGTACCTGGATCCACTTGCAAACTCGTCCGACTAAGCCGACTTGTCACCCTGACTAGTTGCTCTACCCGACTAAGGGCTGACTATCCCTAGTCGAGTCGGCCATGCCATCGAGTTGATTAATCGGGATTCGACCGACTAGTCGGCCTAGTCGGTCGATTTTTACAAGCTTGCTCCTATCATAAGAAGGGATTCTCTTATGTTAATGGATTAGGTTACTTGCACGCCGATTCGAAAAATGTGCTAGAATGTGAGCTAATCACGTGCAACTGATCCCATGTTGTTGGACTAGATGTTTGCATCCTTCTTTTTCGAATATGCTTAGTTGCTTAAAATGGGCACAATTTCTATCCCGGAACACATTATAGATATAGCTTGAATTCTAACATATTAGTTGCAGAGTTGTTCATCGTCATCCATTAGAAGTGAGTATGAAGTCCGACTTTCAAGTTAAAAGGTGCCAAAAGTCCATCTAAAACCCGGGTCTCGTTGCCTGATCAATGGGGGGGGGGGGTTGCACCATCCACCCCTCCTCTCTTGCTATTGTCCCTGAAAAAAAAGAACTGGTCGGATTTATACACATTCCTGTGTACTGACGTGCATACTAGACTTTATAGGGTTATTGTTGGCTTTATGCTGTACGTAATCTTATGTATTCTCTTCCTTCTTTCCACATTAGGAAGATTGATAGTTGCCGCCCAAGACAACCCAATTACATGTGAATCTTGTAAATCCATGAGTTGTATAATTATTTTTGGCTCGTAATATATGCCACATGCATGATTGTTGCTGTTTGGTAGAGATTTATTCTTTTCTATTTAAACAAATGATTCCTTTTTATGGTTCGAGTGATAATGTTTGTGTCACTATAGCAACAAGTTCATGCAGTAGCATGCTTATTTTATGGGTTTTTTTCACTTGCGTCCTTAACTTCTGCCATATCATTTATGCCCATCCTTTTTTGTGATATCAGTTCTGTTTTTGACTTACAAAATTCACAATTTTGCCCTTTTGAATATTAGTTATGCCCCTACTTAACCTTAACGGTAGGGTAGAACTGTGAATTTTGTAAGAAGTCAACGCCACAACTGATATTACAAAAAAGAAGGGTATAATTGATATCGCAGAAGTTAAGAAGGGCACAAGTGATAAAAATATATTTATTTCAAGGGTATGATTTTGTAACTTTCTTGATTGAAGTTGCACGTTATCCTGTCAGCGTTCATGTTTAATGGGTTTGCATGGAAGTCCTTTCTTGAGGTGCTACCATCGCTTGATCATCTTGGTATTTATTTTTGTTAATGTTTCTGGAGGCACAATATCTATTTAAGAAATTCTTAGCTTCCTGGATTTATTTGCTACCTCTGCAATAAAATTATTTATATAAAAGGTGCCAACTTTTTTTTTGCCCGTTATCTTATTCTATCAATACAACTTGTTTTTATTTGACAGGAGCTTCTTAACACACTATTTACCCTTCTTCCGATGGCATGTGTCAATATAAAACATGATGAGCATTCAGATTTTTCCATTGGCTTGAAGGTGCTTTTCTTTACTGTTGGTATTTATAGGTATCTTAATGAGATCATAATTGTCGTATGTTTCTTTCCCTTTGCACTTTAGATAATGATTTTTAATATGTTGGAGAAATGAAAGAGTTGTTTCTTATGTGAGATACATCTCTTTGAATATAGGGGAAGAATGCGGAGATTTATGTATAACAATTACAAAGTCCAAGAAGCCTACAGGATTGTGGCTTGCTTTATAACATTCTCTATATAAATTCTTTCACCATGGAATATAACCTCATTTCTGGCCATCATACAACTGATAAAATGGTATCTACCCATAACTTGATAGGATTGAAACTGACCCAGATGAGTCACTTTGGTGCCCAACCTGCATGGGAAGCACAAGGGACTGAGGGTGATGGATTCTACCCCCTTATGGGGTGGAAGTGGCACGAGGTGGAGCGTTGAAGAAAGGTTCCTGCGAAAGAGGAGGGAACCTTGATGACTCGATCCAAGAGGAGTCTAGGTGGTCTAAGTAGTATGAAACATGGATAAATGGAAGAGGAAGAAGGTTATATGGTTTGTGTGGTCAGAACATGGGTTTAGCAGGCGGAACAGAGGCCAAAACACTAGCTTTGATGTACTTTCAATCTAGAGATCTAAGCTAAAACACATATAAATTGCATAAAATTGAAACTACACTACGTTAAAGGAACTAAAAGATACTTAAAAGTGTAAGAAAGGAGCTTGTATCTGCTCACAGAATAAGGAGTACACGAAGCTCTGTCAGGAGGTCCAGTGAGGGCTTGGATCACCTCCTCTCCAACTCACGCGCATTGAACTCAAATTTGGGTAGATATAAGGGTTCTAGTGAGAGAGAAAGGATCAATTTCAAAATGGGATGGAGGAGACTAAATACAAGCTAGGTTTGACGGGAGGGATTGCGCTCGAATCAAGGCTCCATCGATAGAGGAAGTGTGTGCGAGTGAAAGGGCGTGGATCAAGGAGAAAAAGTCAAGAAGAAGTCGAGAAAATATGGTGCAAGCATTGGGCAGAGAAAAATGGAGAAGACGTGTCGCTAACATCCTGATAGCTACAGGGCTATGAGGGGCAAGGATTTGACCGAGGTCAATGAGGACTCGCTCCTCATAGGTCCACGTCAGACGCAAAACGACAAAATAGAAAATAAAAGATTAAATAATTCAAAATAAACTTGTAAATAAATTAATTGAATAAAAATAAAAATGTTATTATTTTATCTAGTATTTAATTATGATTTTTATTTTATTTTTACAAGCTAATTTATAATGTATTAGTATTTACATGTATACTTATATGTATAAATACCAATATATGATGTGTTTTATTTTTATTTTAGATTTTAGATTTTATTATTTTGTGGATATATTCTATATATTTAAACTTATTTAATGACATATTTACATATTTTTGTTGTATTTTTCTTATGTTAACTATTCACTTAAATAATATGTGTATGTCTTATATCAGTGAATTATAGGTATAGTTGACATATATATTATTTATTATTTTAATATTTTTTGATGATTCTATTTTATTTTTATTATTTACATATATTGTATAGAATAACGATACTGAATATTGTATACATATATACTGCACAATGATGGCCCAAAAGCTAACTTTTGCATCTTAGCTCCAAATTAAATGAAACCACCTTCATTAAATATATAATTAAATTTTATGAACAATAAAGATAAGTTTTGCAAATTTTATATTTGTATGGAGAAGATACATGCCTGTAAAGTTTTTTGCGGCTTTTTATTCTGTGTGTCTCGGGCACACTATGCATTATTTTTGAAGGAAATCAGCATTGTATTTTTCTTTGTATTTTTATGTACAATATTCATGTTGAGGGTTTATTGATTTGAGGAATAAAAACAAGAAAAATAAAATATGTCCAAAAAACCTATTTATTGTCAAATCAAATTAGGGTTTTTGAGTGTTATATGCACACTTTCTCTGTCCTATCTCCTCCTACTTTATTCCTTGTCTACCAAGCCATCATAATTACTAAGATAAATATTTGTCCTTCTCCTTAGGCTCATCTTCCTTCAAGATATGCTTCTTATCATGTCATTCGACCATGTTGAGGATGCTTTGTGCCACAGATTATAGTTTGCCTTGTCAAAATTGAGAACTGGCAGATGAAGAGGGTCTTCACCTCCTCAATCGTGGTTTGTGGATGACTACCCGAATCATCATATGGAGATGCGATATAGAAGTGTTTAGTAGATAAAAAGGAGGCTGGCTGGCTTAGCTTGTCAGTTGAGAACGATTAAATACGCGGCCACACACTTGATCTGTTCTGTAGCAAAGGGGCACCTACATGCACTTGTCAGAGAGGCAACATAAGGTGACAAGGTACACAGATAAGGGGACGGATGGTTGATACCACGAGTGTTGGTGCATGAGGATTCGGTGCTCTGCACGTACAGGGGGAGTGGGGTGTTGGATGTCGCACATGGTGCTGGTGTCAAGAAGAAAAGTGTTGGTGGAGGCCTGCTAGGGTTTTGGTGAAGGGGAAATGGTTTATTTGAGTGGGATATCTGAGTAACAGTCCTTTTCTGCATTGATACCGTGCTGGAGAAAGTGAAAGAGTTTTTTCTAAGTGAGGATTGCCCTTTATTACATAGGGGAAGTGGGTGGCAAAATTAGACAAGGACCCCCGACACGTCTGATAAGGGTACATAAATAAGAAAATCCCAACAAAATCTTATGTTATCTCGATGAAGTACAATAATAATTTCTGCATTGGAAAATTAGACTGATGGTTTTTACTATATGCTTTTCTTGCTGAGTTTATCATTTGCATGCCCATGAGTGTTAATATTTCAGATTCCTCCTGCAGACCTATAATGAAGTTCAGCACTGCTTTGTGGTGATTGGTATGGTGTATCCGGAGGATCTTTTGGTCTTCTTGTTGCATGTATGTATTTATTCATCAATACTTTGTTGAATGGAATCCTCTTTTAATGTTCGGAGAACCATCGAGGGTTTGTTCTCTGTAACACATATATTTTCATATATTGCTAATATTTTTGTTTACTATGTCTGCAGAGATGTCAATCTAAGGATGAAGTTTCAGTTGTTGGAGCTTTGTGTGTCATAAAGCATCTCTTACCCAGGTTTTATGCTTTACATGTCTATCTTTTATTATCTTTGCTCAGTCATTAGCTTATCCACTTTAGTTTATTATAGACTGTCTGAAGCGTGGAACTCAAAGAGGTCTTTATTAATCGATGCTGTAAAAATGTTGTTTGATGAGCGAAGCCTGGCCATTTGTATGGCGCTTTCGGAGGTAAATTGTATTGCTTTAGCAAGATTCATAAATTTGGGATGTGGAAATTGAGATGTAGTAAGATGTGTGCGTTGTGAACCATGGTGGGGTGTTGATGTACTAATCCATTTACAATGTTGAGCTTATCTGCATCCTCGTGATGCCATTTATTTAGTACTTAAATGACTTTACATGGCCCTTTTGGAGGTAAATTACATTGCTTCAGGAATGCTCATAAAGTTGGTATATGGTAACTAATTAGTATGTGATAACATATGGTTTGTGGTAGTTGGTATTTGGTAACATATGGTCTTCGTGGGCCACCATGGGGTTTGGTATACTAATCTGGGTACTATTTTGAGCTTGTTTGTGTCCTTGTGGCATCGTTTCTTTAGGATTTCAGTGAATTTGAATGGTCAGTATTCTCTAGTAGTCATCCCTTGGCTTTAAAAAAGTAGAGGCATGCCAACAAATATGGGATTTTGCAATTGTTTTTCACCTTTTATAAGCAATCAACCATCAGTGGTTGCTCAAATATAATCTTTGGTTTTAAAGGAAACTATTTTCTTTTTTGTCTGTATCATTTCTGAGGTTGATGGATGAAGCTGAGCCTGTATTCATCTCCGTGGTGCCAATCCATGTCAGCCAACCATCTCTTATTGACATGGAAGATGTGGGTCATATTTGGTTGTTGTTGCTTTAAATTTGGTCCAACCTTTGAAGTTTGGGTCTGAGCTGATTCTGCCTGCATTTTTTTCCCTACGACCTTTCATCCTATTGCTTTTCTCATGTTTTTCATGAAGACGGTCCGCTGGAGCATTAGATTGAGATTGCTGGGTACATGCCCTTGTTCTTTGTTGCAAGGAAACTTATCGTGGTCCTACAAGGTGTGCTCCTCGATATTTGCAACAAGGTGGTCCTTACTAGATCCAATGAGTTCTTGATGAGATGGATGTCTGCTGTTAGGGGTTGGTGCTTAGAGATCATTCACTTCTTTTAAGAGTGGTTTAAGATGTCACCCATATTTTGTTACTTGGTTGCATGTGCTATAGGTGTTTTGGATAGGACATCTAATCGGACGACCAATCCCCCAAAGTTGAGAAGCATTTCTGTCCGGATCTTATGAAGAAGTATCAGTGGCCCTCATTTTATGAGATGGAAGAAAGAATAACAGGGATCTTTGAACATTTATGTAACTTCCCGTCGTAATCTCAAAGTTTTTTTTGTGATTTCATCGAGAAAGCTAATCTCCTAGACTGTATATAGAATATATAAGGCAACTTAAAAAAATACAATGGAGAAAACGAAACCAATGATTAGATTCGAATTCCAATGAGGTTATTGATTGAACCATTAACATATGCTTCACAGAGCTCCATGGTATCTTCAATATGGAAAAGGAGCAGCAAACTTACTAATGCATCCTGTTTATCTGTGAGATCGTGAAAAAAGAGAACTTCTGGGCTGGGATGTCCAAGCGTAGGTTATAATGGGTGCTCACAAAATGTGAATAGCTTATGTAGAATTACTTCTATTTTTGAAGAAGAGTTGGGTCAAGGGCCGTTCAACGAGGTGCAAGGTGGATGTGATCAGGTTATCGTATCATGGTAGCTCAAGACTGGCAAGACATCAGATTGTGTGCTCGATAGGGAAAAAATTGGTTTTGTAACGAGGATTACCACATGTGATTTTTAGGGATGTGGGATTATGAGAAAAGGATGGTCGTGGTTTACTAAAGTAATGATAGAGCGATGTTGCATTTCTTCGGGGGACCAAGTTAGGAGGCTGTTATGACAACTTGGAAAGGCCTATTAGTGTATCGAGGCTATCAAAGTTAAGAGCCATTGACTCGGTTATGGATTCCAGTAATATTCTTGCTGCATGTAATCCTGATCTCGTTCACCTGAATGAGGAAATTAGCAGGCACGTCCTTTTAGTTGTTATCAGAAGGGTGGCTGATAGATTTCTCATTCGTTTCTTGTGTATGTATGGCATAATGGTTGCTCTTCCAAGGAACGATCTCTGAAGGATCTCAGGCTGATGCACACAATGTTCCTGCATGCTCCTTGGCTCATCGGAGGCGACTTAAATGTAGACCTTTTTTCAAATAATATTATGCAATTTCATGGCGAGCAAGGTGTTATTTTTGGACTGTTTCACATTGCTAATCATGGAGCTTTAGTTGGAGGTTTTTTGTGCCTCAGATGGTAGTTATACTTGGCAGAATTTAGATACATGCTCGTATTTGCATTGATTCAAGGTGTTGTGTCCAACCCCCGAGGATCCGGGTACCCGTTTACGACACTTTGGCGGTATTTCATTCGCATGAGATCGCAGAAGCTACAGAAAAACATGAAATTTTTCGCGCTGCTATGGTTGCATATGACATTCACATTCTTTTCATATACCACAGAGACAAGAAAATAAGTGCCACCACCATTTCATTTCATAAATTTTCATATAATTACATCATGTACAAGAATATGCCAGTGTACACAGTATATCCCAAAATTTTGTACAGAAGAGAAGGGGAAGCATTTACATCATAAAGTTAACCAAAAACTGAGACAAAAGCAACATACAGTATGGTATATACCCTATCACCTGGAATCGTCAACAACTACTAAGCAGCAGGTTCTTTGCCCGCCACAACATGCTAGGAAAAAAGAGGAGTCACAATTGTGAATACAAATCCGCAGTTTAAAATAATTATCAAGTAATTTATTATGTGAAAAAGAGAGCAAGTAGATAGGCATATAAGAATGAAAATTCTACCCCTACCTACATAGCGAAAGGTTTTCAACTACTTTAAGGATATGCCCTAAGTTTTATCCCTAACTTCCATGTGTCATATTTTTTTTTTTGACGCTCAAAAAAGGGGGAAGCACTCATAGGTGTTCGCCCCAATTTATTAAAACGTAAAGAAGAGAGTACTTACAAGATGGATGAATAAAACAAAACAAGGGCTAGATGGTATCAGATAAGAGATACCACCCACGCACACGTACAACGCTACCCAGAAGTCCAGTCAAGACAAAAGCGTGCCGCCGAGATGCAAATATTTTCTTTGTAAAACCTCTGCCGAGCAAAGAGTGCCTCGTTTCTTCCCAACCAGATGCTCCACAAACGCGCAATCGGGTCCACCAAATCCACCCTCGACCGACCCCCGGAATTAATCAAGCTGTCGCAGAACGCATCAAAGTTCGAGATATTCAGCCAACCCAAATCGTCCCAGATAGCACGAACACGGTCGCACTGGAAGAAGAGGTGCCCACTGGTTTCCACCGCTGTACCACAGAGACCGCACATTTGTGAAACATTAGGAAACATCATAGCACATCGGTCTCTAGTTAGCAGCCGACCACGCCGAAGAAGTCATAGAAAGATACCAACCCGTTCCGGCAATTTGAGTCCCCATATGAACTTGCAATGAGTCAGCAAAGTCGCGTCGCCCCTCACAGCGGGGGGAAGAAGAGCGACGTACGCCTTCCTGGTAGAGAAAGGGCCGTCCTTCCAAGCCAAGTGATCACGCCCCCCAGTGGGCGTGGGAGCATCCGAAAGAAAAGCCATCATGGAAGTGAAGTCGAGCAGACGCTGATCCGATAAATTAGCAGCGAACAAAGGGCACCAACAGCCATCGGACCAGCATGCCACGGTGGCTAATTTGTCCACCACCAGCGCGAACAGCCGAGGAAACAAAGTCTGCAAAACACCCCTCCCGGTCCAATCATCCGACCAGAAACGGAAAGAATTCCCATCGCCAAGAATAGGTTTGAATAGAGATCTGTTGCGGTTAAATGCAGACAACACACCGCGCCAGAAAGATGAACGGTGGCCCTCGAGGCGCCCCCGCGAAGCGGATATTAGATCGACCCCCGCCGCCTCCCTAAGGCACTTCAACATGAAATTCTCTTCCCGACCCCACACCTTCGCCGCCCATTTCAGAAGCATAGCCTCGTTTACCACCTCCAGCCGTCTCACACCCAAACCCCCTTCCCGCTTAGGGCGCGAGACGTCCTCTCTACCCACCAAATGAACCCCCCTTCTCCCCTCGCCCTTCCTACCCCAAAGAAAACTCCGCATACATTTTTCCAATCTAACCCGAATCCCCTTCGGCAAGCCACGCACGGACAGGAAATAAATTGGGATCGAGGAAAGCACGGATTTAAGAAGAACTAACCGTCCCCCCCTTGAGAGAAGCGTCGCACGCCAACCAACCAGCCTAGCCGCCATCTTCTCAACCACCTTCCGGCAATCACGCAGCCGAGCACGACCCACCGACAGGGGCAGACCAAGGTACTCCAACGGGAGGCTGCTCGGAGAAGAGCCCATCAAACTGGCACACTCCACAGCCTCCTCCGGCGACATAACAAAGGAAAAGACTTTAGATTTGTTCCTGTTGATGAGGAGGCCCGACATTTTGCAGAATAGTTGTAATGTAGTAGCCATACCCGAGGCATTGGCGCGGCCACCCTCGATAAAGCATATAGTGTCATCAGCAAACTGTATAAGAGGAATATGATAGGGACCCAAAGAGCATCCCCGCGTAAGACCGGCCTCAGCCACACCATCAATCATACACGGCAAGACATCCACCGCCAAAACAAAGAGGAGGGGAGCAAGGGGGCACCCTTGCCGAACCCCCCTGCGAGGCTGGAAAGCCCCCCCAACAGGGCGCCCATTGAGAGAAACGGAGAAGGAAGCGGTGGTCACACATCGCTGAATCCAAGAGATCCAAATCGGCGGGAAACCCTGCCGCTTTAGCACCGACCATAGAAAGCGCCAATCCAGTGAATCATAAGCCTTTGCAAAGTCTATTTTCCACAGCAGCCCCTTGGTATCATCTCTGCGCCAAACATCGACGATCTCGGAAGCCACCGCATAGCAATCAGATATTTGTCTCCCTTGAACAAAAGCAACCTGTGAAGGTGAAATGAGCGCGTCGAGGAGTGGCGCAAGCCTTCTGGCGAGAGCCTTAGCAATGATTAAATAAATGCCATTAGATATAGAAATAGGCCGGAAATCCTCGATACGGTTGGCCGAAGGTGATTTAGGGATCAAAACAATACTAGCCCTGTTGAGTTTGTTGAAGCCTCGATTCCCCTCACAAAATTCATGAGCAACGTCCAAGACGTCATTAGCGATCACATCCCAAAAATCCCGATAGAAAGAGATAGGGAATCCGTCCGGACCGGAGGGAGCGTCCATGTTGAGATCCCAAGTCGCTCCCTTGAGCTCCTCCAGGGAAAAAGGCCGAATAATCGTCGCCGCATCCGAAGGCGCAAGGACGGAAGCCCCACGGCCAGACCACCGCCACGAACGCGTAGGTTGACGGTATGTGTCATATTCTTATAATATGTTTAATGTCATAGATATATTTTTCTCCATTTCTCCATAGCTTTATATAATATACCTTCATATATTAATTAGTGATCCATATATAGATGTTATAGACTTAAAATATGGATCTCATATTATTATAATCACATTATTTCAAATCAAACTTTATTATAACACTTCCAACCAACTCAACTTTGATTGTAAATTCTCTGAACCTCAGTATCTCTCCCTTCTTCTTTTTATATTAATATATAATGCTGGGGCAAACACCAACGAGTGTATCCCCCTTTTTTGAGCCTAAAAAAAAATTCTCTGAACCTCAACTGCAACTGTCTCAGATGTAACTGTAGATGATTTAGATGTAGATATGGATGATCTGGATGTAGAATCGCCAAGTCTGTTGGCGAAAGTAAAACTCAAGCGGTGAGGTAGCTTACAAATGGCTCTTCAGTCTCACCCTCTAATTGGAAGTGCGGTCCAATAGAGGGATAGGTCTACCCCAAAACTACGCCACTGAGACGGGTGAGAGAGACTCTCCGGAAAAGTCACTATAGAAAACAGCCCGACCGGTAACGGGCAAATGAGCTCGTACGAAAACTGAAAACCAAGGATCCCCTGCCTGGGTGTCCTAAAACAGAGGGTCAGCGGAACTGGTCCAAAGTCGTGATCCCAACGAGGTGTAAAATCAGTGCGAGCTCGCGTAAAAACTGAGAAAGGGACTGGGATCCTAGACTCGCGCACTTGGCGGCCACTGCCCTAACTGGGCTTCCTATCTCCCGCCCAGCTGAGGGTCACCACGCCCTCGCACGGTCAGGCGTAAAGGTTATCATGACCGGTACTAATAAATAGTTAGTCAATACTGATTCCCAACCAAAGATAAAATCTTGTGTTGTTAACTTTGCAGCTTTGACGCGATTTGCACGAGTACTAAAGGTTTCAAATCTAAAGTGATCCCTTCATTGGGCATTGCTACTGCCTCAAGGATCAATGGTCATTGGACTTGTACATTAGCATTCACTACTTGCCACCACTTTCTTATAATGGCAAGGTTACTAAAATTGAAGTGAAAGATAATTTTATAAATGGGGTAAGTCCTTATTTAAGTTGTTAACTTGATTTTGGTAAACAGAGAAGTTGAAAGATGCGACTCAAATATTACCATATTTACTGGAAATCAGATCTCAACATTCCAGAACTTGAAACTTTCATTTATGGAATAAATCCAAAGTTTCAATTAAAACATGTATTTAATGTGTAAGGCACATGCATGGCAACAAAGGATGGGGAATAAGTTTGTACCTATGATCTCTCCAAATTTGGAGATGATTTTACATGCAAGAGGACTTCAAGGCAACTCCAGTTGGGCAGAAAAGGTTGCTGGCCAGCAGTCTAAAATGGAAGAAACTTGAAATAGAGAGTCCTGCAACCTTAGTTGTGGCTGTAGAGAGCAGTAGGGATCTTTTATAGCTGTTGGATAGGGTTTCCAGCAACAAATTTCATATGAAATTGAGAGGAATCATAGGGCTCGGTTGGATTTTAAGAAATATGGCAAGAAATAAGGAAGGGAGAGGGGAGTGTACCTTGTAGATCTCCCAAAATGGAGATCAAAGCTTGAAGAGGCTCTTGATTAGAACTGGAATCGGCTCCAACAGACACTGCTGGACGGTAGCAAAGGAGGATGGAAAGGACCCCTTCGGCTGTGAGGTTGAGAAGAAGCGTTGAGGCAAAATGGGAAAGGGTTTTGGGCTATTTATGGGGGTTTTTGTTGATAGAACTTAGGGAGAGTAAGGCCTCTATAGTTTACAAGTAAAGAAAAATAGTCCAAGTGGAAATGGGGAAAAAAATTGCAAGTGGAGGCTGTTCGAGCAGTCTTCCTGTCTTTAATAATAATTTTTTAAACCAAAATCTCTCCTTATTTGACATGCTTCAAGTTGACCGTATTCGTGCCTCGGTCGTCAGATTTCGATGCGCAATATGTCGATGTGATCGTCTCTGCACGATGATAAAAATGAGTACAATATTGATATACCTTTGATTTGGTTTGGATACCCGAATTTTGAGATACGGTTTTTGTAGAGATAGATATTATTATATGCTATGTACCCGTTCGTCATTTATATTTTTCTCTGGACTACTTTGTATTTTACCCTTGAGGTCTCTCCCTATATAAGAGAGCCTAGGGTTCCCTTGAATAATAGATTAGTCTTTTCTCACAACATGGTATCAGAGCCCTAGGGCTTCCCCACCCGCCGCCCCCCCTCTCGTTCTTCCGCCGCCGCCGCCCAACCCCCCCTTTCTCGTTCTTCCGCCGCAGCCGCCCCCTTCCGGGCCACCTTCCAGTCTCGCAGGACCCTCCCGGGTCCCTCCCACCGCTGCTGGACCCCCCTCGGGTTCCCGCCAAGTGTCGCCGGACAACCCCCCCGGGTCCACCCCAGCGCCGCCCGACCCCCTGGGTCCCCTCCAAGTGCCGCCGTAATACCTCAGCCCGCCGCCTCGTCTTCATCTTCCGGCTTGCCCTAGCCGGACTCTTGCTACCTTGATCGTAGCCGTCTTTTCCTCCAGATATATGGATTTGGGTGCGTAAAGTCTACATACTCACTCTAATCCTATGAAGTTTGTGTAGACATCTATCACTTCGTCTACATACCCTAGTTCTTCTTCGGCAGTAATATGTCAGAATCAAGGGTTGATATGCCCTCCATAGGCGCGTTCAAACTTCAAAGGTCCCGCGCCAATAGTAAAGATGGACAGGTCGAACTATGAGCTCTGGGCGATGCAGTTCATGAGTCTCATGAAGTCGAACGGTAAGAAGCACATTCTTACCGAGGATGAGCCAGCAGAGAAGACAGGGATATATGCCTCGTGGGAGGCTGATGATTCGTATACCAAGGTCTTGTTGTCAGGAACACTGTCGATGGTGGGTTAAGGGTTGGGAGGGTTTGTGTGATGTGATTGTATTGGAATTTGAAAAAGTTGGTAGTTATTATGGTATGATTGTATTGAAATTTGAAAAAGTGGGTGGTTGTTGTGATGTGATTGTATTGAAGTTTGGAATAGTGAGTAGAAGTTGAGTATTTTATGATTTTTAGATGATATGATGGTATAACATATATTTTTTTGGTTGGAAAGAGAGTGGACCCCACTAGTGGGTTGGGAATATGGGTTTTGGGGGGTAACCCCCCAACCAAACGCACCCTAAAGGAAAATTACATAAAGAGACCGAAGAAATTAGTAACTTGTAAATAATAATATAAAGAAATATAATTATTTCAACATAGTGTGAGTTGAGTTTTCTTTCTGTTTGTCCAAACCGAGCATTGCATGCTCCAGCTTGAGGGGGAGTGTCAGAGTATTTGGTTGTGCGTCATCTATGTGGGAGGATCGATTTATCCCATCCAGTTGTTTAGTCTCACATCTACTAGTTTGGAGATATGGAGACTCCGTGGAGGCTATATATAGACCCCCACACCCATTGTATTTAGATGAGAAAAGCAATAAGACTGTCAGCCCTTTTAGGCGTTCTCCCGTGGTTTCATACCACTCCTTAGGATGTAGGGTTCCACGTTAAAATCCCTTGTTCTTCTATGTTTTATCTTTATTGCTCTGATACGCTTCCGCATTCCTATTTTAAATAGATCTGAATTTAAGTTCAATTCTATGTAAAATCTCCAAATTTTCTTCTTTATGTTGAGATTTAGAGCTACTCATAAGATCTGAATTTAAGTTCAATTCTATGCACAATTCCCAAATTTTCATCTTTAGTCATGAAATTTAGAGCTACTCATTAGATCTGAATTTAAGGTCAATTCTATGCAAAATCCCCAACTTTTCTTCTTTAAATCATGAGATTTAGAGATACTCATTAGATCTGAATTTAGGTTCAATTATATGCAAAATCCCAACTTTTATTATTTAAATCACGAGATTTAGGCTCAGTGCATGAATAATTCTGTGGCCTAATCGTTGGTTTGAATCAAAATTAATTGCACGCCAAATTACCCTCAAAATTTTCTCTGTAGGCATGACATTTGTAGCTAGCAATGGTTTGAAATTATATCAATTGCATACCAAAATTATCCCCCATTCCTTCATTCTTATGGCATGAACTCTGTAGCTAATTAATGGTATGTGTTGAGAAGAGGAACTAATGGATGAGATGTTTATTCCATAGAGTTAGGGTCTCTTATACAGAGAGAAAACCCTAAAGAGTACAAGAGTTATGGAACCCGAAGGGTCACGGGGGGTTACAGAACCCGAAGGGTCACAGAGGGTTATGGAACCCGGAGGGTCACGGGAGTTACGGAACCCAAAGAGTTACAAATATAAATGTAAATATAATAACTCATTAACTCTAACACTCCCCCTCAAGATGGAGCAGAGAAAGCCGCAGCTTGTAACAAAAAGAAAAAGTATACACCACATCTTCACACGATGCATCATAAGAACATATGTCCGCTGTTGGTAAAAGACCTCGCTCGAGGACGGGTCTGCGGTTTTTAGGTCACCGAAACGTATCTCTGTCATGCCTGTAGAGTCGCTGCGATATCAGGTCACCGGAACGTATCTCTGTCGTGCCTGCAGGTCACCGGAACGTATCTCTGTCGTGCCTGGAGAACAATCGCTGTAGAAGAAGTCCAACATGGAGTAGTAGTCGGATCGTAAAAGAAGAAGTATACGCCCTGACGAAGAAGTCGGTGCTCGGTGAAGACAGATGATCTGAGTAGTAGTCCAGAGTGTCTGTCTGTTAGTCGTGGTCGGGTAGCAGACGTCCTGAAGAATCATCTCTGATGCAGGAGGTGCAGTTGGAGCTGCTAGAGCCTTGGGTGGCGGTTTAGGTGCCGTTGGAGGTGGCAGCTGGTGTTGCTAGGGACTCGAACTGCCTTGTGCGAGACCATCGAATCCATGAGCGATGCAGGAGGTCCAGCCCTCTCTCCTTATCGGCGGAGAGAGGGCTGGTGGTGGCGGCAGATTTAGGGTATTAGGCTTCGATCTAGGATCGTTGCTCTGATACCATGTTGAGAAGAGGAACTAATGGATGAGATGTTTATTCCATAGAGTTAGGGTCTCTGAAAACCCTAAAGAGTACAAGAGTTATGGAACCCGAAGGGTCACGGGGGGTTACAGAACCCGAAGGGTCACAGAGGGTTACGGAACCCGAAGGGTCACGGGAGTTACGGAACCCAAAGGGTTACAAATATAAATGTAAATATAATAACTCTAACAGTATGAAATTAGACTCAATTGCATGTTAATTACCCTGAATTCTCATCTTTCGAGCATGAAATCTGTAGCTAATTTGTGATATGAAATTAATGTCAATTGCATGTAAAACACCCCTATTTTCTCATCTTTCAAGAATGAAATCTGTAGCTTAACATTTGTCTAAAATTAAAACTGATTGTATGCAAATCACCCCCAAATTTTCATCTTTCAAGCATGAAATCTGTAGCTAATTAGCTGTCTGCAATTAGACTCAATTGCATGTAAAACACCTCCAATTTCTCATGTTTCAAGCTTGAAATATGTAGCTTAACAATGTTCCGAAATTAAAGCTAATTGTATGCAAATCACCCCTAAATTTTCATCTTTCAATCGTGAAATCTGTAGTTAAATAAGGAGTTTTGAATTGGGTCTTAGGAAGCATAGATGGCAGCGGGAGGTGGGTTGGATTGTACCTCTTTGATCTTCAATTTATCGGAGAAGAAGGCCTGGATCAATATCAACACTTCCAACTGCTTGACAGCAGCCTACAACCCAGCTGCTTGGAAGCAACAGTGTCAAGAGTTTCTTGGATAACAGCTCCTGTAGCAGCAAGAGCAACAATGACTGCTGCTAATGTCAAGAGCAAAAGCTCCTTCCG
Source organism: Ottelia alismoides (assembly GCA_037367405.1). Classification (NCBI taxonomy): domain Eukaryota; kingdom Viridiplantae; phylum Streptophyta; class Magnoliopsida; order Alismatales; family Hydrocharitaceae; genus Ottelia; species Ottelia alismoides. The sequence goes on from JAZKJV010000762.1 coordinate 716,109, forward strand.
TGGAAAAAAAGAAGAGAAAAAGGGAGGAAGAGTAGAAAAGATGGGAAAAAGAAAGGGAAGGAGGGTGCTATAAGTAAGGAGAGGGGGGATGTTTTGGTGTTGCCAAGTGGAGGGGGGAAAAGCCACTTGTGGGCTGTGCTGGAAATTTTGATATAAATTATTATATATATATATATTTATTTCTAAGTTTATGTGAAATATCAAAGTCATCCCCATTTCCGCCATGAATCTCCGATTCTGATGAATAATAGCTTGTTTTGACTATCTCAGAATGACGATTAAAATGAGTATAATATTCATATACTTCTAATTTAAGATGAATTCTGAAATTGTCGAGTACAATTTTGATTTGTGATTAACATTTACGATTTTAAATGGTGAAACGATCTCTGATTGACGAACGATCGATTTGTTGGTTTTGTTTTGACGATACAAATTTTATGACAGTCTCATTTTATTTTTACGGTTCCGATTGCGTCACAGCTTTTCCATTGATACACATTACGATGCAATCGATTTTTGGTCTATTGATCCCAAACAGAACTTTGATTTACGATTTATGGATTGGTTTAGATCAGTTGATATCGAGCGATAGTTTATCGGATCATATGAACCCTAATTGGATGGGGTTCGATTTCAAATCTGAGTGTTACACGTATATACTCTTTTACAATCAAGGTTTGAAAAAACGAAAGGCGGAACGAGGCGGTCTCCTTGGAATCGAGGCGAGGCGTAGCCTCGAGGCGGTCGAGGCGTAAGCCTCAGTTTATATAGAAAAATATGTATAAAAATACAATTATATATATCTCTATGTAATTGTATGTTCTCTGCCCAATATATAATAATTTACACTACAAGATATGATGAAATAATAAAGATAAGAACCCCAAAATAGAAGATAGAACAACATCATACACATTTCTACACATTTTCATCCAATCAAAGAGGAATTCATTGACTATAGATATCGTGAAAGAATTAAACAATGCATATATGTTTATGAAATATTGTTGTAATTAAAAGTATGACTAAATATACATCAAAGAAATTTATGTTATGTGTCTAACATATAATATATGATCGCACGAGAAACCATGAATCATATCCATTTCGAGCAAATCTTTGAAATATTGTTGTAATTAAAAGTTCGATTAAATATATGTCGAAGAAATTTATGTTGTGTCTAATATATAATATAAGGCAACATGAGAAACCATGAACCTTATCCATTTTGTTTTGCTTGATATATTGCAAATCTTGTTAAGTTACAAGTATTGTTTAATTTAATATTTATGAATTCATTCATTAAGAGTAAAATAGTAAGAGTTTGCCAAAATAGTTGGATACATTAATTGTATATATGAAGTTATAGGCATGAAATAAACATCATATTTAGGCATTCATCTTATATAATCATTATCCTAAATAAACAGATATTGATAAGCTTCTCAAACTACTAAGGAAACCATTAAAATAATAAAAAATACTTCAAAAAAAGCAAAAACGCCTCACGAAACGCCTCGACCGCCTCGACCACTCGAGGCACACGCCTCACAGGACTGGTCTGAGGCGTAAGCCTCGAGGCTAAAAGGGACCGCCTCGCCTCGAGGCGTACGCCTCGACCGCCTCGAGGCTAGCCTTTTCGAACCATGTTTACAATAACAAAAAACCGGGAAGAGGCCCTTTAAGCGGACTACAAAAAAAAGGAGGGGGTGTGATTGAAAAAGAGGCCATGAGTTTTTTCAAGAAAAAAAGGCTTTGAGAAAGAAAGCGGTTGTATAGAAATAAGTCATATGAAAAAAAGTTGAGAAAACTGGAAACAACTATGAAAATAAGAACGGAATGATTTGTCTAATAAAAAACAAAGAAAAAGCACAAAAAAAAAATTTACATGCTTTGTTTTGATTTCTCTCAACATGATGATCCATGCTCTTATTCTATCAAGTATAGTGCAAAGGGGGAGTTAGATAAGACAAATATTCTTCTTGTTGAGAGGTATCTACATGATTTCTACTGCCCGTCCATGATTGATAGATTGAAACTCTAGACTATTACTGCTACTATCGGTCTTCAATGAGCATCGGCTACTTCGTCGAGGTGTCTCTATCCCCGATTACTACTATAAGCTGGTCTTTCTTCTTTACAGTGACTCTACTCCATGCATGATCTGGTTATCGTAGCGACTATTACATATACGACTGATGTTCTTTCCAGGTGACCTGATTGTCGCAAACTCGTCTTCAATCGAGGTCTTCTACCAGCAACTGTTACTTCAAACGGGGTTTCTCTATCCCCATCGGAGCGGGGTATTTCTATCCTTGTCTCTCTCAGATGTATCGAGTGAAGATTTGTTGTATATTTTCTTTTATTGCAAATTGCAGCTTTCTCAGCTCCAACTTGAGGGGGAGTGTTGGAGTATGTAATAGAGGGTAATTGGATCTTGGATCTACCCTCCACTCATGTTTTGTCCTACATCTACTATTTTTGGGACTCGATTTGTTTCTGGGGCTATATAAGGAGCCCCACACCCCTCTACTCAGAGATTCATTACAGAAGATCCGACCTTTTGAGGCCTTTTGCTATGGTTTCATCCAGCTCCTCATGGAGTAGGATTCCACGTAAAATCTGAGTGTCCACTTTTATATGTTTTTATTGTTTTTTTTGCTCTTGATTATTGATTTTGCTTCTGTATTTATATTTCAACATGAATATATCTTTTATCACGATTCATTGGGATTTCATTCAACACTGTCACAAAAAGTCCCAAATATGTGCTTAGTGTACTCTACTTCATAGTAGATGTTGAGGGCATTGCTGCCCACTTGGTGTACTTGCTATGGGTCCCTTGCCTCTGCCTAGTGAAAAGTTTGTGGTTGACTAGGCTAACTTTCTGAAAACTGTTGAACTGTATGCAGCATTTTTTTATTATAGGGCTGACTCAGTTAATTTTACTATGAAGTTCTTTGTTAAATTCATGAAGGCGTTTAGCAAGGTGCTCTGTTGATTTGTTTGATGACTAATTTTGGGATGCGTTCCAGTTACTTGTAGTTATGGCTTCACATTGTTACTTATCTGGTGCTTCTGGGGAGTCATCAATTGAATACCTTGTGCACCATTGCGCAATATCGGAGGAGGAAATCGATGATTTTAGAAAGGAAGCTGTCCAGAGAAGTGGGTCTTTCAGGCCGTTTCAATATAAAAAGCTCGAGGTTTGTAATCACTTTCATTCAGAACATCCCACTAATCTTTTTTTTTTGGTTTCATGTGGTTAATCCATGTTATTTAATCAGGTAAAATTTGGGTCACTTTCTCCTCTAGAGCTAAGGGCAATATGTGAGAAGGGTCTTCTCCTGTTAACTGTTACGATCCCCGAAATGGAGGTAAGTATTTGCGCTTTCAACTTTGAAATGATTATGAATTGGATATTGAGTTTTTAGTCGAGATGCTTCAATAAGATGTCAGCCAATGTACTTTCTGTTATTCCCAAAACATGTATTTCTCGCAGCATATTTTATGGCCTTTCGTACTGAAGATGATTATACCAAAAAAATATACTGGTGCAGTTGCAACTGTAAGGGCCTTACAAATCAAGTTTTTGAATAATGTGACATGGAAGCATATCAATTTTACTCTTTTGTAATATATTTTCAGGTGTGCAAATGCATTTCAGAACTATCTCGGCACAAGTCTTTTTATGGTGATTCCATGATGAATGAACTGGTCACTCATAATGATTTTCCGAATTCTGTGGTGAACTTTTCTTGATATCTTTCTTGCTTTTTTTCAACAAGGTCTAGTAGTTTCTATTTATAGGTCTTATGTTTGAATGCAGGATCTTTTTGCACGTTTAATAGTGCTTTTACATGATCCTTTGTCCAGAGAGCAACTATCTACTCATATTTTGACAGTATGTGCTTTTAACATTCTTGGCATTCTCTTAAAGAAAAGCGATCTTTCTCGTTTTCTTAGTTTATTGTTACCAGCTTATCTGTTTCATTCCTTCTAAAGAATATTTTTCTGCATCTGTCCTCTTAGAGAGGGACTTCTACCTTCTGTGTATTTGAATGGATAATGATCTTTCTTAGTGTCCTCTTGTGACTTCCTCTTAAAATGTACAAACTGTTGATTTCGAAATACTCAGAGGTGGTTGTATTGACATTAATCTGTCTCGACAAAGATGTCAGTTATGATTGTTTTTATGGATTGTATGGTCATTTACATGAACTATATTATCTGTTCACTTTTTATCCTATGGTAATCGTGCAGGTTTTATGCCAGCTGGGGCCATTATTTCCTAGGAACATGATTTTATTTTGGCAAGATGAGGTATTAATTCATTTAATACACTTTTTTTATCTTCTTTTCCTTGTCTCTTGTTCTTTCTCTCTCTCTCTCTCACTTTTGTGCATTTGGATAAGCTTGGAGGAAGCTTTGATGATGAGACACTTATCTTACAAAGGAGTAATTAGGTTTATCACTGGGTGCCGAAACGTTTGTCAATCAATCAATGAACTTGCGGATCACAACATGTCCAATGACAATGATAATCATGCTGTCACAAATGGACACATGCATCTTTATGATGAAACTCAATTGGCTAAAAAACCCGATCAAAGTTTTCACTACTTGTGATTTGAACTAATTAAATCATTTAATCCTACTCACTATCAAACTGCTTCAAAGATGGGCAATTTTAGAAAATCTCTAAAGTAAAAACTTCTTTTTGTATGGAGGAGAGCGGAATCCAGACACCCTTTACATTATAAGTACATGTTTATTATCACTTTTCAACAAGTATAAGCCGCCAAAGGGATTTATTGAAGCATGAGCGGACGAGCGAGGGGGTGTGTGAAGGAAAAGAGCGGGCAAATGAGGGAGAATGTGGAGGAGAAATGCAAATGAGAGAGGGCCAATGATTGAATGGAAGGGTAGAGCAATGATTGGTAGGGATTCATAGGAGGGGATCGACAACGAAGGGAAAGTATGCAATCATGGAGGATGGACACCAGGTTCTCGCGGTGGCCTGGTCTTGATGAAGAAGGGTGACAACAGCCCATGCAACATATGCGGCATCCCGTTTCGTGGATCTCTTCAAAGTGGTCGTTGAATGGGGTGGATGGTCCTTGCCCGAAACTATAGCACGAAAGAGATGTTTTGCTTCTGATGTAGTTTGTCGGCCGTTGGAAGAAAGATTGCAGGTCAAAGGCATCATGGTTTGCCATGGAAAGGAAGCATGTTGGGTCACTAGAGGACCTCCATGCGATTATGGATTTCGTGCATTTAGCAATAGGGTGAAGATGTATGGATGGTGGAGTCTGATTGAGTGACTTCTTACTTTTCATGCATAACATTCATGAGTTGCCTTCATTTCTTGGTGGTGATTGGGTTGGGGGTGGGGGAGTCCCACAATGGTGAAGTTGGTGGAACTCCCTTCAGAATAGGGCTACATGCCTTAGATCTAGATGATTGATCTTCAATAAAAGGTTAACCTCATATTTCGAATAAAGAAATTTTTTCCAGGATTCAAAAGTATAAGTTAAGGTAAGTTTGTATATTAAATATATATTTTGATAATAAAATCAGGTAAACGTAGCATATATTTGGACATTCTTCTTATCAATACAAGTTATAAAAAAAATACTTGTAGAAATGAATATTATAGTTTAGCTTATATACCAACTCTATCTAATGTGGATTGAAATATATAGTGTTGCAATAATCTCCTGAGACTGATTATTCAGTTCAACTGTTCTTTCGATGTGGTTGTTGAATAGAATAACTCGGACCTGACTAATCGATCGACTAATATATGAAATAAAATATTTATGTTTTTAAGACCAAAAAGGAGGAATACATGTTCGCCACAAATATATTAAATCAACGAAGAAGAGAGATACTTACATAACCCAAGACTCGAGAAGAGTCCTGGCATAAAAAATTACATTGTCAGGATAATACCATTTCACGAAAAGTTACCCCATTTGTAGCAACCCATATAGCCCATACTTTAACAATCAGAAGGAGGTCCCTAAGATACCGATGCTTAGCAATATGCATAGATTCCCAAAATATATCCTTGCCCTGAAGAGTCAGCTAAGAGATTTCAATTTTACGCAAAATCAAAGATGTTTTATCACAGTGGATGAATACATGGTCAATAGTTTCTATCTCAGTGTCACAGAGCGAGCCAGTATCAGAGTTAGCCACGATGAGTCAGGAGCAACACTTCCTAGTCAGAATATGCCTCCCCCCAGCAACCTAAGCATACACAAATCCAGCTTCGTTGCTTCAGGTCCCAAATAATAAAGAATATTTATTATTAACTTTTTTTTCTTAAGTGTAAATGAAAGTTAGATGTGAGCAGTTTGATTGTAATTCATCCAGTACTAATATCTTGTTAATTAATGACCATACATGTATAAATATATAAGATTATATGTCCTAAACATACTTTTCTATTTAAAATAATTAAACATGCCTAACCGAATATTTCTGATTACATTTTTTTTTAATTTATTTTAGTTTGTGGTGGGTCCTATCTTGAGGATTACAAATTATCTTTGGGTTGGTTAGTGTTTCTTCAAAGGGACCTTTCAAGCAAGGAAGGCCATATCGATATCGTATAGATCCGTCCGGAAAAGGATATATTGGGATATATCGGCGATATCATTGGAAATTTCGAAAATGGCTCAAAAAAGCCAATTTTTAATCATTTTTTTCAGAAATTAAGATCATCCAAGATATTAGAATAACAAATAAGCTACAAATACGCACTTATATCACACTTATCAGCCACTTATACCCCATATATCACACATATTGGTCGTATCGAATATATCACTGTTAATGTTGATTCCTGACTTGTAGGTATTGGAAAGGGATTTCATTGAAGTTCCTATAACATTAATTAACTTACAAATATACACTTAGATAGCGCATATAGTTCATCTTTGATCCTTATGTCACACATGATTCATATCAGTGATATCCAGCACATAGTGAATGACATTGAGATGAATCAGTTGATTTGATTCAAAAAATTTACTTAATAATTAATGAGACAATGCTTCTTTGATATAAAGATTTATCTATTCACAAAATTAAATGAAGAAAATACAAATTAATGCAATATTGTAAATGATATTACCTAGAATCAAGAATTCTGCGGAGGATCTCAATGTAACTCAAAAATCCCAAATTACTTCACAAAATATCTCACTATTCAAATCTTAACAAAAAAACAAAAATATGCATCACCTACCAACTATGAACATAAACACAAGAAATCGGAGTAGATCTTGAATTATACTTGTTACCTCAAAGGTAGGAAGACAAGCTCTTCGAGAACTCCTTGCAAGTTTGCAGCATGCAGAATATACAATATTGATTGTTAGAAAATAAACACGCTGGAACGAACATGGAAAAAGAATAAAGAAAAACAAGAACAACGGGATCTAACGTGGAACCCTACTCTGTGAGGAGCGGGATGAAACCACGGGAGAAGCCCTCAAAGGGGCATGTTACGCATTGCACTTTCTCAATGGTTACAGGTGGTCTGGGGCTCCTTATATAGCCTCTCCAGAGCCTCCAAGCCCCACTACTGGACAATGTGGGACTAAACACTGGATGGGGTAAATGGATCTTCTCCAGGATCCATTTACCCTGCTACAACTCAATAGGCACACATAACAAATACTCCAACACTCCCCCTCAAGCTGGAGCATGCAATGCTCAGCTTGGACAAACAGAAAGAAACTCAACTCAACGCTACAAGACACTACGGACAATATCAACCCAACGCGCACAACTGCTGCTGTCGAGGACGTTGCTTCTCATGCAGTGCAGGTGAGGAGGACGAACGGGCTGGAGTGTGAGTCTGTTGAATCTCCTCGTCGGAGAGCATGTGCTCTGAACTGCGCCTGTCAGAGTCACTGCAACTGGAAATAAGTCTCCTCGTCGGAGTACTCTGGTCCGCCACAGTAATGTGGACAACTGCTCCATCTCTGAAAAGGGTCGAACTGAAAAGAGGCTGTGGCTGTGAAATCCTCGTCGGAGTCCACGGTCTCTGGAGAATGGAGTCTGAAAAGTCTCCTCTTCAGAGAACTGGGTCTCTCCCATCTGGCTCAGAGAATGGTACACTATTCTGGTGTCCCTATGATACCACATGAAAACCCTTACCAACATGGCTTAGGGAATGGTCCTCTACTTTGGAGTCCCTATGGCTTATATGAAAACTTTGGCCGACAAAACATGAAGAAGATGGGGACCATGAACAAATGATGGCATACATGTGCTCATCTGAAAAGACCGCATACTAGTGCATGTCTGAAAATGAGTCTCTCACTGGAGAACTCGAAAATGAGTCACTCAATCATGAAGTGTCTCGAACTTGGACTCTGACCAATCTGAATGTCGAGTCTGAACAACTGCTGAAGAGTCTGAACAACCGACCGGTCATCTGGAATATGAAATCTGTCTCTGATCCGGAACTGAAATAGGAATTTGAATTGTCAGAGTGATGATGCCAAAGAACTCTACACAATACTCTCCCTTTCTCCTATACTTGTCGTAAAATGACATCGACAACGTTGGGAGAACGACAAGATAATAGGGGTAAACATGAATATCCACAGAAATTTATTGCGGCTTTCAATTTTTTTAAGCCGCCATTTTTTTAAACATTTTTAAAGTGGTTTCAACCTTTTTTTTACGGCTTTTCTTGCATTTTTTTGCGTACAGCTTTTTCTTGTACGCGCCTTTTTCAATTTTTTTAACTCCTCCTTCAAACAATTTTTTTTGTAAAAACCGGACCTATTTTTTTCTTGCCCATTGGGCCTGCTCTCTCTCAAGGTTCCCTCTTTTTTTTTTACGTTGAGCATGGCCCACTTAGGGCCTAAAGCAGATGCAGTCCCCCTCTATTTCTAGGGTTCCCACGAAGGGACCCTTTCTCAAAAGACCCCCCGCCCCCGATGGGGGTTCGTGCACTTGCCGTTGCCTGGAGGAAGGCCGCCTGATGGAGATCGAGGTCGCCTTGGGCTCGCAGGAGGGTGTGCGCGCAAGCGCGTGATCGAGTCGCTGCTGGGGAAAGGCAAGAGGGTCGGGATCTCGCGCCGATGTCGCCGCGCGGAGTCGCGCTTGGGCCTGCGCGTCGCGACCTGCTGTCGCGCCTGGTCCTACGCGATTCTGCAACTGGCGCCGCCTTGCACGGGGTCTGCGCTGCCTGCGCGAGTGGGCGCTGCCTGCTGCATCACCGAGGAGGAAGGTTGGATCAACGGAGCGCATGGCAACACCAGGAGTACGCACCAGAGGTTCCACGCTTGGAGCATGATCATACAAGAGAGAAGGCAGAGATGAGCTTCGATTGCATCATGCGCGCGATGAATCGCGTGAAAAAAGGTGTCGCCAGGGGGTTTGGGACACGCGCATGGAGTGCGGCGGTCCTTTGTATTTCGCCTGGGGAGCCTCTTGCCCTGGTGTTTCGCCGCCTAGGATTTCCTTGTTGAGATAGGATGCATTCGATGGAATGAAGCAGCACCGCTGTGCGTTGCCTGGATCTGCATGAAGGGGAAGTCGCGAAGGGTTTCGCGTCGCCATCGCACAAAGCTGGAGCCATCTGGGAGAAGGTGTCGGTTGGATCTGCGCCACTTGATGTTGCGAGAACTGAAGGCCCGAAGGAGCAAGCCCAACCAAAATTAGGGTTTCACAAAAGCCTAGAACTTCATGAACAACTTCCAGGACTTCAAAAAGAAGTAATCTTCAAGAATCGAACATCTTAATACTCGAATCAAAATAAAATCATAATAACGAAAACTCGAGAATCGAACCCGCTCTGATACCATGTTAGAAAATAAACATGCGGAAGCGAACATGGAAAAAAGAATAAAGAAATACAAGAACATCGAGATTTAACGTGGAACCCTACTCCGTAAGGAGCGTGATGAAACCACGGGAGAAGCCCTCAAAGGGGCATGGTATGCATTGCACTTTCTCAATGGTTACATGAGGTATGGGGCTCCTTATATAGCCTCTCCAGAGCCTCCAAGTCCCACCACTGGACAATGTGGGACTAAACACTGGATGGGGTAAATAGATCTTCTCCAAGATCCATTTACCCTGCTACAACTCAATAGGCGCACATAACAAATAATCCAACATTGACGAAATGGACCGATACAGGCCGAAATGGGACCGGTTTGCATGCTTTTCCACACTGAAAGATGCCTTATGTCGGCGATATATTGCCGACACCCATTATATCGTCGACATATCAGTATAATATCATCGATATCCTTGTATAGTGATATACAACCTGATATTGATACCCTTAATTTCTCGATATCGATATGCTGGCGATATATCGTCGATATATAGGGAAATGGCCGTCCCTGCTCTCAAGGGATGTACCATGCAATAAAGGTAGTGGCAAGGAGTTTGGCGACCTCGTCTAATTGCACATGATGATGGTAGGCTGAGGTGGGGTGCTCTGCATCCATGTGTTCAAACTCTCATTAAACCCTTTTTCTTATGACCTCTCGTAAAAGAACAAAGACAATGCCTTGACAATTTCAAGATCTCTCAACTTCAGGCTACTCAAGAGGGATTAGATTGTGCAAACGTGGATAGAGGAAGTGTGCTATAGTTTTTGTTGATAAAGGAGATCGATGAGGTATAGGGGGATGATCGTACTCATGTGGCTGACTGTGTAGGGGTGAAGATTGCTAGGATGGCCCATCGGTTGCAAAATGAAGTTTACCACTTTTAATTTTAGAGGTATAGTCCATCGTAAGAAGATGATACAACATGGATTCATTTTGGTTCATGGTAGGCTGATCTTTCTTGTACACATGAGAATAATATTAATGGTTGGGATGAGGCCACGTGAAGGCTAGTTTCTGATCCTTAGTTGATGGAGTTTAGAGTACGTGATGCAATGGGAAGTGCGGGGGCATGGGGTTGTTGGGATGGAATCATCATATGTTTAAGTTGGTGTAGGTGGTGATAGGCTCCATGGGTGGTGACTTTTGCCATGATATTATGGTGATGGTCTATTGTTACTTGGACCTACGAGGTCCCCAGGTAAAAGGAGCTTTGGGATGGCCTACGCCGTGCTCGGGGTGCTTTTCTGACGCTTTCATGGATTGTGGAGGGTGACTTCAATGTCACTCTATTTATTGCAGACTCGAGTGGTGGGAAGTCCCTAAATTCCATGCTTCATTTCGCTAGTGGCTGATTTATCACTTAAGGTATTAGACCCCGGATATGGTGCTTTCTCTTCATTGGTGGTTGTGTTGTCACTGGAGGTGTTGGACCTTGGATCTAGTTTTTTCTCTTCATTGAAGATGTGCAGAGGGCTCGTTTAAAACTCCCACCATGGTGCACTTCTCGATGTTGTACTTCATAGGTTGATGTAACATCCTGAGCCCCAGAACCTAGTTCTCTATCAGGGATTACTGACCTTGACAACCTGTTGTTCTTGGGTCCAACTGGAGCCCTTGACCACATGCCAAAATGCTTAAGCCTATGTTGACTAGTAGTAGTTGCACTACTTATAAGCTTCTACCGCACCTTATGATTACAAGATGTGGTATTATGTTTGGGATGCTATAATCACCCTCACTTATATTTGCGATGAACTCGTTGCGTAATGGCCCATGTGCTATTCCCAATAATAGTGGCGGCTTCACCTCTTAGGTAGCTCTTTCCTCATAACTCTATGGTAGGGGTGGCTCTGCCTCTTAGACAACTCTTTTCACAATTAGAGGGAATCTGCTCTGATATCATCTGTAACGTCCCGGACCCCAGAATCCAATCTGCTATCGAGAATTACTGTTAGACAACCTGTTGGGTAGGTCCAACTGGAGCCCTTAACCATAACCCAAAATGTTTAAGCTCATGTTTACTAGTAGTAACCCCACTACTTATAAGCTACTACTATACTTTGTGATTACTAGATGTGGTACTATATTTGATGTGCTACAAGTGAGGTATTTTGATTTAGGGATATCCTCATCCTCATTACTTTCCAATCCTTTTTTACAGATATCACAACCACCTTGGCCACTCTCTACTTAAGCTACCTACATCTAAAGAACCCTTCGAGTTCTGTACAGTTGGACCGTCACCTCTGTTAGAGTGAGTTTATTTTTCTTATTATTGAGTTGTAACCCTTCGGACCCCTTTATGTAATTTCTCCTTTTATGATCTCTCTAGGGTTTTGCACTATATAAGCACCCCTGGACCTCCTAAAAAAATCATCTCATTGCTCTCATATTTCTCCTCATGCAGGGATCCTAGATCGATAATCTGACCTAGATCCCACCGCCATCACCAGCCTCTCATTTCCCTCATCTATGAAATCCTTATGTGTGCTCTTATTCTCATCTGATCAAGGCTCTACGCAAGGCTCCATGCCTTCCACGATAGTCTGCGACGACCTTGGGAACTCTTGCGCACCACCAGTACCCCAACACCACTCCAACACCTCTAGGTGCTGCTGCAACAACCAGTAGTGGCTTTTGTGTCCCCCCATTGCATTCATACAGCTCCTGTGTGCATCCATAATGCTACTTGTGTGTTTTCTACTACGGTAAACCATTGTTTGTGGCATCACAGCCACTGTTTGTCGCCTAAGAGTCCCGAGCTAGGTCACCTATATGTTTGATTAAACAACATCTTCCTCTTCTAGATTACTTTTTGACTACGATGACATCTACTCTTGAGACTAAGCCCATGTACTCTACTTTTTCTATTATGGTACATGGCACATCAATCGAACTTAAGGGCACAGAAAACTATGTGCTATGGTCTCGTTTGTTCAAGGTATTCGTCAGTGGTTAACGAAAGAACTATATTCTGAGTAAGGATCCGTTGAAAGAGACAAACAAGGATTATGAAATGTGACCTCCTGCCTGCGGATCCGGGTTACCTGTTTACACCGTATTCACAATATTATTTTCAATATCGATCGCATTATGTTATCGTAATTTTTGGAAAATTTCTCACATTTCGAAGTGACATTCACAATTATTATAAACAACCACCGAACCAACAATAAGTGTCATCAATTCATATTTTATTAATTTCCATATACAGTTAAATGTAACAAAAGAAAATTGCAATATTTACATGTATCCCAAAATGTAACGGAAACGAAAGGAAAAGCACAAACATTATTCTATACATAAACTGTAACATGTGTATCGATGAGTGTAACAATGGAAGTTCGAGATCATCTGTCAGTCTACTGCGATGCATGCGCTTTTCTTGCCACATATGTTAGGAACAAGAGAAATGCCAACTATTGTTGAATACAATCCGACATATTTAAAAATAATGGGTAATTTAGTGTTTTTAAAGAAAGCAAGTAGATAGGTATTGAAATTTAAATTTAACAAGCTACTTGCATAGAAGTGAGTTTTCAAGAAATTATGTATGTAAATTCCCTGATCACCCATCGCCCAAAACTTTCAATATTTAACAATTTTATATATTAATTAATGATCCATATGTAGGTTATTACCTTTTTACCACATAGTGATCATGTTGATGGATTTTGGTATTGAGGATGATGAGTCTCCGATATGATTTTTATTACGTGTAATTTCTCAAATCTACTGGATAGTCTGTGGTCTTGGTCTAAGTTTGACCTTATACTATAACTCTAAGGCGTGAAGAATACCTTAGGGTTCAGGTGCCTCCGTAGGCATGCAATGGAGTATAGTGCATCCTAACTAAGTTCCCAACGCGTCCATTAGATTCTCCTGACATCAGTATTAGTAGTTCGAAGATCTGATTAAATGTGTCGATGATTGATGATGGTTAATGATTTCTGTACCAAGCTCAACTGTAGCCAACTCAACTGCCACCAAACCCTCAACTGTAGCTCATCGCCAAGACTTATGGGAGGAATGCTAATCAAAACTCAAGCAGTGACGAAGCTTCCTAAGAGACTCTTTTGTCTCACCCTGTAAGTGGAAGTGCAGTCCATTAGAGAGCTAGGTCTACTCCAAAACTACGTTCCTGAGACGGGTGGGAGAGACTCTCCGGAAGAGTCACTCCAAGAATCGGCCCGTGCGGTACAAGAAAACGAGCTCATAAAGAAAAATTAAAACCGAGGGTCCCCCATTCTAGGCACCCTAAGAATAGAGGGTTAGCGGAACTGGTCAAAAACCTGGGTCCCAACGTACCTTAAAAACACTGCGAGCTCGTGTAAAATCATAAAAAGGACCGTGATCCTAGACCTGCGCACTAGGCGACCATTGCCCTATCCCTCCCAACTGATGATCACCGTGCCCTCGCATGGTCAGGTGTAGGAGTCATCATAGCCAATACAGTTAATTGTCGTTACTCATTCACCGTCATATTCATTTTCTTGATTATTCATTCTTTCCTCGGTCCTTTATGTGGTCAAGTTTACATATTTGGATCTTTTGGTCAATGATCTTATTGGTATCACTGATTCGTGCAAAGGGTTTTGTGAGGAGAACTACCTTGAGAGCTCTATGGAAATATCTATGCTCAGAGCTATTATATGGATTGTAGGACATCCACAACAACGTTGTCACCTCTGCTATCTCCTTTATGATCAAGAGACACCTATTTGTCTTCTTGAAACCAAAACAAGTTTTACGAAGAGAGCTCAGTATACTCATAACCTCTGCTATCTCCTTTATGATCAAGAGACACCTATTTGTCTTCTTGAAATCAAAACAAGTTTTACGAAGAGAGCTCAGTATACTCATATTTTCACATTTTACCGTATAATTTGTGATTAATAATTCATGTACATGGATGTGTTAGTCAATGTTAAGGGATTATGTGCCATCACATCTTCCTGTACAAATAAGATGCAACTTTATATTCGAATAAAGTCCAAGAAAAACTTTCTAGATCCTTGCTGTTGTTGATACTGACATGATCCAAACTTTTCTCCCAACATAAAAGAATTCCTTACAAAGACCACTTGGCATACCATCCCACAGTTATTCGGGATGTCCGACATAATTGATCCTTATAGTGGGAAAGAAAGCCATTTCAAATAAGAATTGCAGAAGACAATGCTAGTGTGTTCAGAAGAATTGTAATTGAAATTCAGTATTATATTATACTGAATTGCAGGAAAAAGTTCATGACTAATTCTATGACCATTGCCCTTTTTTTAAAAATATTTGTAACACAGAACCTTGAAACGACATGCTTATGAAATGGTATTTATTGGATATTATCTGATTTGATAAGAAATTATGTTAATTAGCTACTTTCAAATATTCCATGGAATTTAGAGTTACTTACTAATATGAAAACTAACATGATAACATAGTATATCTCAATCATGTGGCAATTTGAAAAGCTATTTAAAGTGTATATATCTCTTACTCACTCCTAAATACCAATATCCAGATTTGCATTATTAGTCCTTGTTGGAGTATTTGAGTTATGCGTCACTTGAGTTTTAGATGGATAAATGGATCACTCCAGGATCCATTTACCTCATTCAGAGTTTAGTCCCACATCTACTGTCTGTGGGAAGTGGAGACTCAGTGGGAGTTATATATAGACCCCCACACCCATTGTATCCAGTGAGAAAGTGCAATGAACACACCAACCTTTTGAGGCGTAACAATACAATTAGCTAGTTTGATTAAGAAGAAGAAAGTGTTATGTTTAATTGAGATACAGAGATTTCAGCACAGTCCCATGACCTTTTATGCAGAACTTTTCAAATTAGAATCATATAAATTAGTAATGAAAACTATATAATATCAGGTAAGGAACAATTCTCTCATAACCCAAAGAATGATGTTCTTGATTATATTATCTAATGTGGAATTGTTTGATCCCTCTTAATGAGACAATAAACTTAATGATGTTTGCAGAAATTGCTATATGATTTATTATTAAATGTTACTTTGTTGGGTTATCAAAGGAAGAGGGATGAAAATCTCTACTGACGTGTACTTGAATCGGGAAGGGAGGAAACAAAAACAATAATCATAATTAAGGAGAAGAAAGTTTCTAATGTAGTTGAGATGTGATGATTTTACTGCTAGCCTGTGTCCTCCTGAAACTTCAGAGGGCAAGACTTGAGATCATTCAAATTACTGGATTGAAATAAAATTTTTTATGTGCAATTAGCCAGAGAAAATAACAGTACAAGATCAGTATCCAATTTAAAAAATACAGTTCATGGTAAATTAGAATCTCAGTACAGACTTTTGTACTAATCTTTGTAAAAAGATAAAAGAGAACTAAATTGAAGAGATGATCTCAAGAGAAGTAAAAGGGCATCAAGAGGGGGTCAAAAATATATGGAACTACATGCATGGCAGCAAAAAAGGGGCTTTTTGAATCTTCAAGTTTGGAGATCCAAATGCATGTAGCTGAGCTCTTGAAGGAGCAACAGATGGCTGTAGCAGGTGTTCCAACACCTTCAAATCTGTTGAAAATTCATCTCTGGCAGTAGAGTGGCTTTGGTTTGCTGGAGAGGAGCAACTGGGGGCTGCCTACATGCTGCAGCAACAACAGGAGCTGCTTTGGAGCAGCTCCAGGCTTTGGATGTAGCAGCAACTGCTGCAGTCCTCCTTCGAAGCTGTTGAGCAGCAACTCCTCCAGCTGTTGTGCAGCAAGGAGGTGGAGGGACCGAAGCTCCTTGGTTGGAGCTTGAAGAGGTGCTTGTGGCTTTCTTGGTGGAGGGAGTTGAGAGATTTC
Organism: Ottelia alismoides; assembly: GCA_037367405.1. Lineage (NCBI taxonomy): Eukaryota > Viridiplantae > Streptophyta > Magnoliopsida > Alismatales > Hydrocharitaceae > Ottelia > Ottelia alismoides. Next base: position 732,816 of record JAZKJV010000762.1, read on the forward strand.
GGGGGAACATTCTAAGGAAATAAGGCGGGGTTTGGGATTGATATAAATAAGAAAAGAAGGCTTTATTTGTTTGTCAAATGGAGAGACTTGGGGGGGGGGAGGACATGTGGAGGAAGAAAGGGGAGCCAAGTGGCTGTTTTGTCTGTTGTACATAACAACTGATTTTTTTTTATCATTTTTCTCTCTTTTATTTAGAATACCGAAGTCATCCACATTTGTGCCTCGAGTCTCAGATTCTGGTGCACAATATCTTGTTTCGATCATCTTTGTATGACGATCAAAATGAGTATAATATTCATATACTTTGGATCGAGTATGAATTCCTGAAATTCTTGAGATAGTCTTAGTTTGTGACTAAATTTTGTGATTTTTAAATGTCAGATGACCTCCGATTGATGAATGATCAATTTTGTTGATCTTATTTTGTTGAATTAGATTTTGGGTGGTCTCGGTTTGTTTTGCGGCTTTCGATTTTGTGTCGCGGCTTTTTCGATGGCACACATTACGATGCGATCGACTTTTGGTTGATTGCGTCCGATTGAGATTCAGTTTGTGATCTATGGATCGAACTGAAGTTATTCAATATTAATTGAATATTAAATTAACTTTTGGTCTCTTAATCGGGTCAGATTCGATTTATTCAGATCTGGATGTTACATGAAACTTGGTATGTGGACAATTACCATGCTATCACTTGGATGGCCAATAGTGTCGAACTTGATATTGCTACGAATCTTCTTTACAAGGGCTCGATCAAGGAGATGTGGGTAGTTCTGGAACAAACATACTCTTAGAAGACGACCAAGTCTTGTCTTGCAGACATTTACATACGGATTTAGTTCGCAACTTAGGGGGATTTCAGTCTTGGTGAGTACTACTGTCATTTAACCAGTCTATTCAAGGAGCTTCTGACCTTTCAGCTAGCATGTTGTACTAAACAAGTGTAAGAACGATCTGAATGGCGTGACTATCATTTTTCTTTCTAGACTACATATACGATACTAAGTAGTGAAGGAGCAATTTCTCATAGATGATACCCTACCACCGATCTAGACTATCTTCAGTCGTCTTCAGGAACTAGAGACCTATGCTGGACGTATCTCTACTCTGCCTCTTATAGCGAATTTTGCGCACTTTGCATCATCTGAGAATAGAGGACGATAGAGCTTTCACGGAGGTAGAGGCCATGAAAGGCCATATCGGTATCGGTATCGATATCGGTACTATGTCGATACGATGTATCGGAGTCCGACCACAATGATTGAATTTATTATCTTCATGCATAAGGATAATAGATTACCTAGTAGAAAAGATTTCAAAATCATCACAAACGTCCTTTTTTTCTTTTCTTTTGCAATTTCTCGATTACTCTATGATGATTTCTTAACTTTCCATATATAGAAAAAGAACAATCTTTATATTGATGCCGTATTGACGATATCAAACGGATTTTGTGAAAAAAATGGCCTTGGATGGCCAAATATCGGCCATATCGACGATATATCGGTCACCTGTCGATACCGATATATCGCCGATATATCACGATATAACCTTCCATGGTAGAGGTTGTGACTTTGATCGTAGTCATGGACGCGACTCAGGAGGTGGACGAGATTTTGCTTAGTGCTGTAGCTATGGCCATGAGTAAACTTCTCTGTAGTACTCACAATACATTCATTGTGGCATTGGAACCATCCATCAAAGCGATACTGGGCAAAGTTTGGCATTTAACTGAATGCCAACAATGCCTATGAGACAACTTATGATACTATCGAGGACTCTTTTGGCTAACATCCTTGTGGATCGACATTACAGTTCGGTGCCTTGATTACTCCCGTCTAATGCAGCTCCTACAGAATTCCAGCACCTCCGACAGTGACTGAAAGTACCCCTACTGCTACTATTGTTAGTCTGGATACAACTTCAGGTACAATAGCCTAATCTGTCATTGCTTCTGCTCCTGCATGGATTATTGGCTCCGAGGCATCTACACATTTGACAGGACAAGGTACTTTTCTAATCCTTTGTGAAGTCGGTTCGTGTTGCCAACGGGGAACACTCCATTGTTGCTGCTATCGTAATTTTGGAGTTCTCCAAGCTCCGACTCACTAGAGTCCATTGTGCACCTACTTTTCCTCTTAGCTTATTATCTGTCCAGAAGCTCTGTACTGAGCTTAATTGTCATGTGATTTTTGATGAGATCTGCTGTTATTTTCAGGACATCCAGAAGATGTGGATTTTTAGTGGGGGACATGATAAAAATGTCCTCTACTATCTTGAGGTTCCCTTTGCTTCGAGTTTTGTTGGCGCCTCGTTTATCTCCGATGATCCTTTTCTCTTGCATGCTCGCCTTGGTCATCCTTCTGCCAAGGCTATCTCCATGATGCTCTCTGAACTTCTACGTTGAAGCGCTTTGAGTGCGAGGCGTGTCAGTTGGAAAACATCATTGAGCATCTTTTCCTATATATTCTGAGATGCGTCGTGTTCCTTTTTCATTAGTCCATTGTGATATATGGTAACCCTGTCCGATCCGAACTTAAAGTAGATACACATATTTTGTTGTTTTTGTTCATGACTATAGTCGATCTTCTTGGGTCTATATTATAAACAAACGTTCAATGATTAATGAAATTGTCAAAAATTTCCTTAGGACATCAAAACATCATTTTCTTCTTGGGTCTATCTAATAAATGCTATGGACTTTTACCTAACAAGACTTGATGGCTTTCTTTGCTTCTTAGGGGACTGTTCACCAACCTTCCTATCCTTATTACCTTGCAATAACATGGAGTAGCGGAAAGGAAACTTAGACATTTACTTGACATTACCCGGTCCCTTCTCACTCAGATGAAGCTCCCAAAGACTTTTAGTGGGGGTGATGCCATTCTTACTACCGACCATGTCATCAACATAGTCTCATCTTCGGTTCTTAAGGAGAACGCTCCATTCTCTTTTCCTTTAAAAACACTTTATTCTCTTTACTTTGCCCCAATGAGTCGCCTTTCTCTTTACCTATGAGAATTTCTAGGTGTATTGCTTTTGTCCATAATTTTCATGCAGCTGATCAGTTGTCTCCTAGGGCGCTAAAGTGTGTTTTCCTTGTATATTCGTGCACTCAAAAGGGCTATAGTTGCTATGATCCCGCTGGCACCGATATTACATTATTTCTACTGATGTAAACTTCTTTAAATACACTTGCTTCTTTACTCAGTCTGTCACTTGTATCTCATTGGATCTACCTCCCCCACCGATTGTCTATAAGCGCAAACACATTTCTTTACCTTCTTATGTGCCCTTGCCTCTTTCTCTTCTGCGTGATGATATGCCATCTTCGAGTGCTTCTACCATTAATGCCCCAGATTTGCCTCAAGAGCTTCCTATAGCTCTCTGCAAGATAAAAGGTAATGCAGTTTTCACCTTATGTCACATTTCACTTCTACTGATGGTTCAAGAGATACATAGATGCTCTCATGGCCATCTCTATTCCCCGAGATCATTACATTTCTTTACAGGATTATGGCTGGTGATAAGCAATGAACGAGGAAATGGATGCACTTACATCCCGGGGAACGTGGGAACTTGTGCTATGCCCCGTAGGAATTAGCCATGTGGCTTGTAGATGGGTCTTTAGGACTAAACAATCACTTGATGAGTCCATTGATAGTTCGAAAGCCCGTCTGGTAGCCAAAGGGTTCACACAAACTTAAGAGGTCGATTATTTTAAGACTTTCTCTCCGGTGACAAGAATGGGATCAATATGCACTACTCTTTCAGTTCTAGCTAATAAGAGATGGCCTATCTTTTAGCTCGATGTGAAGAGTGCTTTTCTCTATAGGGACCTTGAGGAAGAAGTTTACATGATGCAACCTCTAGGTTATGAAGTCAAGGGAGAGTGTGTGTGCTGGTTTCACAAGGTAATCTATGGCCTAAGAAGAGTCCCCAGGCATAGTTTGACAAACTTATCACTAAGATAAGCATTCTTGGCTTCCAGAGGATGACATCTGGCTACTCTATTTTTGTTAGATGACAGTCCACTGGCACTGTCATACTTGCAGTCAAGGTTTTAAAAAACGTGAGGCGGATCGAGGCGGTTTTCCATTATTGAGGCGAGGCGTAAGCCTCGAGGTGGTCGAGGCGTAAGCCTCGATTTATAGAGAAAATACATGTCAAAATTATTATTAAGCATAATTATATTATCATAAATCTGCCAACTTCAAATATTGACAAAATATATGATCATAAATCCTAAATTTGAATATTTTAAATTTAATAGTTGTACAAATAATACCATATTAACCATATATGCTAGTTTTAATCTGTGATTAAGTAATATTAATATTGTAAATATGTGAAATTCTAATGTTCTTACAAAAATATACAGTTTCTTAAACATATATTATACTCATTGTAGCGATATAAGCAATCGAATATCAATTGTTGACATAAAATTTGTTCATACTAATTAGAAACAATCATTGTACACTTGCATGCTTTCTTTGATGCAATAGTGATTGTAATATAAATGTATATTTGTATATTTATGAAATGTTATGTTTTGAGAATAACATATGATGATACTATAACACAATATTGCGATTGTGACTTGTATGTTTGTAACTAAAATATGCTTTATAACTTTAATATTATTATAAAAGTACAACTTTATATAGTTTTTTTATTTATTTACCTTAGAAAATGCATAACAGACCGAGGCGGCGCCTCGGGACCGCCTCACCGCCTCGACCGCCTCGATACCACCTCGTCTCTAAGGCTTACGCCTCAGATATCCAGACTGAGGCTATAGCCTCGAGGCGATTTTCTTGGAAAACCACCTCGAGGCTTACGCCTCGGCGCCTTGAGGTGCGTTTTTTAAAACCATGCTTGCAGTTTACGTTGATGGTATGGTTGTCGTAGACGGTGACATAGAAGATATTCCAGAGACCAAGACATTCCTTTAGAAGGTCTTCGTCACAAAGGACTTTGGCCAATTTTGTTATTTTCTTGGCATTGAGTGATATGTACTGCAGATGGACTCCATCTTTCATAGAGGAAGTATTGCCTAGCCATTCTAATTGAGGCTGGACTACTTGGATGCAAGCCATCTGAGTATCCCTACAGACCTGAGGAAGCACTCTACTTCTGTTGATCCTACATTTGAAGATACTGCACGATATAGGAGTCTAGTGGGGAAATTGCTTTATCTTACTGTTACTATGCCAATTATATCGTATGCTATGAGCAAAGCCAGCCAACACATGAAGAAACCTCTCTACGACCATTGGCGAGATGTCTTTTGATCCTTCGCTACATGAAGGAATCTCTAGGGCGATGCCTTTTCTATGGGGTTAATGGTCACAACGGTGTCTCTGCTTATGCTGATGCATATTATGTGAGTTCACCTGAGACAATCGATCCGCTAGAGGCTATGCTATGGTTGTTGGGTGAACCTTGTCTATTGGCGGAGCAAGAAACAGTTTGCGGTCTCTGGATCGAGTGTAGAGGCAGAATACAGGGCAATGGCACATGCCTCCTGTGAGATTACTTGGCTTGCATCTTTTCTACAGGACTTGAAGTTCCTGTTACCAAGGTTGCAAAAATCGGTAGTCGGTACTCGGTCGGTTGGGTCACTGACTAAGGATTAATCGGCAATCAGACGACTAATCGGATTTAGTCGGGCTTTAATCGGTTTTGAATTTTTAAATTATTTTAAATATATAAATCATTTTTGTATGTATATTCCTATATATTTATATTGATTTGTACATTTTTGATATTATCAAAATAAAACAAAAGAAGAAATTGAATTTAAATAAATCATTAAACATATTAGAACAAGTTTGCTTTAAAAAATAAAAAATAAATGGTATCTTCAAGCAAAAATCGATCGACTAGTTGGCCTTAGTCGGAATTAGTCGGGTACTCGGTCGGTCACCCCACCGACTAGACTAGTCGGACCTACTAGTCGGGCCAGTCGGGGGATTTTTACAACAATGCCTGTTACTACTCCTGTCCCTTTATATAGTGGCAACAAGTCCTCTACTTACATTGCCATTAATCATGTTTTTCATGAACGGACCAAGCACATTGAGGTTGACAGTCACTTTGTTCGCAATGTTGTACACGGATGGAAGATTACTACTCCACACATCTCCACAGATTTTCAGCTTGCAGATCTATTCACGAAGGCGTTACGAAAGAAACGCCTCTCGTGGATAATTTTAAGTTGGACATGATCGATAGATATGCTCCAACTTGATGGGGAGTGTTCGAGTGAGCTTTTTTCCTTATATTGAGTTGTAACCTTTGGGGCCCTTTACTTAATTTCCCCTTTTATGAGCTCTCTATGTTTTGCACTATATAAGCACCCCTAGACCTCCTGAATGAACCATCTCATTGCATTCTTTCATATTTCTCCACAACCTCCATTACTACTGCATTATAGTTCCTCGTAGGAGTGAAGTAGGTTTGTACATGATAGTTCCTCGTAGGAGTGAAGTAGGTTCGTACATAGTAATAGTGGGGAGATCGTGGAGGTCATGGAGGAGGTGGAAAAAAGGCGAGGTAGATAATGGGAAAAGAAATAAGAGAGGATGAAGCATGTTAGGATATGACAAAAAAATACTATTTTTACTTTCCCAATCCATTGATAATGTTACCGTGCAAGAGACATATGAATATACACGTAATGAAGTAACTTTATTGGGGTATTTCTGTACATTCGAAGAATGCATGAGAAATGTTTTTAGGATTGTGAATGTAAGGAACTCTTATTTTTGCACCTGTCGTAGTAAGTTTCAATAAAAAAGAGTTAGTATCCCAGACATAACATGTTCTCAGGAAACCGATTATATAATATATTTTATGCTTGGTTTGGAAAATTGTTTGATTGATTTTAGCTATAACAATTCTTAAACGTTGTGTTTTATTCTGTCATTCTTTATTTTTTATGTTTTGCTTTCAATGATCTCATAAGTGGTTGCTAGCTTTAGGTTCCTAAAATGAAGGCATATATTAGTGATCCAGATGATCTAAAGCAAGATTGTTCATACTTGGAGACGTGGGACAATATGATCATCAATGTAAGTATTTTGCTTTATTTGAAGTTTGAAAGATTATAAGCAGCCTGCAATTGTAATTGTTGTTTGCAGAATGTATTAAATCCTTGCAAGTGTTATAAATGATCATACCAAAATTCCCACGCAGCACACACCCACACCACGACACACACCCCACCTCCCTTGTCAGGTATCACTAATAGATGGTCTTTGTAATTGTTCTCCAATCCAATTTGAGCACACATCATTCCCAAGAGTCATAAATCCAGTTTTCCTTTTATAGACTTTCTTATGTTTTTCTTCTGGTGGCAGTAATATATCATTCTATTTATTTCATGACACGAATGAATAAATTCAATGAAGATATTGCCTTCAGTCTTATGAAGACTTTAACCTGTTAATGAGTAAAACAAAATAAGGAATACAAGAGTAATATCACCAGGAGTTTGGGAAATGAAGCTGGCAGGCCCCTTTGCCTCTCATAGATTGATTGGTTGGTTAAACTGTTGATTGTTATTACTCGCTACCTTGGTCTTTACCTGGTAAAGTTGTACTATCCTAGAATGACTGAAGAGGAATATCATTTAAATCTATAAGGGTATGCTACAAAAAAAGGGTCCTGTCTATGCTTCGATTTCCTATTTGGTTACTCATTTTCGAAACATAATAGTAATAATACTAAACTTTTAACTTTAAGGTTTAGCGTCTACATTAAAGGGTTGCGCTATATTACAGGAGCAATTAATTAAGACAAAAAAGGATAGGAACTTTCTTTGTTATGTTTCAAAAGTGAGGCCCATAGCTGGGATTTCGATGCATAAGTGTGTCTCATATTTTAACCAAATTATATTAAATATTTGTTTATTTATCCTTGCTTTCCGATGGTATTCCAAGTTTCATGTCACTTTGGATTTTAATGCATACTTCCTATGTTATTGACGCCCATTGTTTGCAGTTCCTAGCGGAGTCTTTGGATGTTGTTCGTGATTCTGATTGGGTTATTTCATTAGGAAAAGCTTTCTCAAGACAATACGATTTGTATGCTGTTAATGGTGGGCATTCAGCACTTCTTCATAGGTACAATACGTGTAATTTAGTTTCCACTTGTTGAAGCTATTTTGCCTCACCATCATTATATTTTTTTAGCTTCCCCGACACTTTATTTTGGGAAAAGGTATTTTGAGAATATTAATTTTGTAAAAACATAAGTCGGTCATGTGTGCCGACCCTACTTAATTGTGGGAAAAGACTTTGTTGTTGTTGTTGTTGTATAAGTCGGTCATGTGTGTCTACATGACAATTGCTGGAGCTATTTTTCTTTAATCACATAACAATTTATCAGTTCTAAATGTATCCTTTGTCCTATCCTTACCCCTGCATCTCCCATTGTTCTCACCATACTTCAGCTTCTAGACCACCTCCTCTTAACGTGATTTGTCATCTGTTATTTTGATTGATTCCATGCAAGTAAAGCATCTTTATCCCAACTTGCATTTTTTTGTGATGTGAACCTAGGAGTCCACCCATTATCCTTCGCCACTGTATACTTGTACTTGCGTTTTATAGAGAAATGTGTTGAGAGATATAGTTATCTTTGTCTATTTTATGCATTTTCTTTTCTTTTTTTCTTTATTATGTAATTTGCCGAACATGGTTTCTCCTCTCTATATAAGAGAACCCTAATGCCTCATGACTATGCAATTCATATTTTCTTTTTCACATGTATCAGAGCGACGATCCTAGATCGGAGCCATGTTGCCCTAGATCTCTCCCCACCTAACGTCCTTCTCCCATCTCTCTCTCTCGTCGTGCCACTATTACTGCCGAGATTCCGCCGCACTGCGTAACACCCCCTCGCGACGTCGCCTTCTTGCCTGCAAGCCCTAGCGCGGCCGCCGCATTTGCATGGTGCTGCAACTACGTAGCGACACCGACTCGTGCGGTGCACCAACCACCTCCTTTGGTGCTAGCGTCTCCTGTTGGCACCTACGGTCTGACTTGTAATCCTCCATTATCGCCTGCAAGCTTCCGCCAGTGATGGTGGTTACCATGGACCCATCCAGCAGCCGCCACCACCGTTAGGGGTTCCCCTTGTAGCATTCTCTAGCTGTTGCACTCTTCCGACGGTTTGATTGTGCCATTTTTGGTGAAATCAGATCTCTATATTGACTCTAGGGTGCGAGAGTCAATGTAGATCTGAAAGCAAAGGAAGCAACAGAATTGAAAGCATTGACACTGAAATCAAGCTCCCTTTACGTATCTATCAAACTCTTTTGAATTTCCAACTTTAACGTACCTTGTAGATAATGTGTGAGACTAATATCAAGGGAAGATAGGGACTCAACAACGGTTACTTCTATTTCAGCATGGTCGAAAGAACTCAGGCATCTTATTTAATTAATGTTCTCAGGATAGATTACGCAAAGGATAGATTACGCAAAGCCCCTGCCATCCTAGTTGGGGAGCACGAATTGCCATCATGAGTGTAATGTATTATTTTTCAATGGAATCGGCCACCTTGTTGAAACAGAGTGGCTTGTCTTGATGATGGAGAAAATTTTGACGGCTCGTTACTCAATTTCGATAAGTTTGGGCTTGAACTCATTATCCAAAAGCACATTTATCGACGTGACATGCCTATGTAGTTTGCACCTCTTTCATAGGCATAGTTTTGTTGTTACTCAAGATTGCCATCGTCGTTGTCGAATGTCTGAGGGAGCGGAAGTCGGACTAGTGCTTCATGAGGAGGCGCATGGATATAGAATGCTTGGAGTCAACATCAGTGTAGGTAGTTAGGATGGATAGATCGGAGAAATGAGGGGCTCGTGGGTATCAAGGGAGTTGCATAAATCATGTATGTGTAGATGAGGGGAGAGTGGGAAAAGGGGATATGGATGGGTCCAGGCGACGCAGCTCCCCGAAGATCAAGGTTGCAGAAAGCGGTAGTCAGTACTCGGTCGGCGGGGTCACCTACTAAGGATTAGTCGGCAATCGGGCAACTAGTCGGATTTAGTCGGTCATTAGTCGGTTTTGAATTTTTTAATTATTTTAAATATATAAATCATTTTTTATACATATATTCTTATATATATATACATTTATTTGTACATTTTATATACCATCTTAATGAAACAAAAGAAGTAATTGACTTTAAATATAAAATTAAGCATGATAGAATATGTTTACTTTTAAAAAAAAGTGAAAACTAAAAAAAAATGTTGTTGTAAAAGTCGACTAAAGGCCGACTAGGCCTAGTCGAGTCAGCTACCCCCTCCCCCCCCCCCCCCCCCCCCCCCGACTCGACTAGTCGGCCGACTTTTGCAAGCTTGCCGAAGATGTTAGAGGAGAAGGATTGGAGGTCGAAAAGATCATTATCATCTTAGGGAAGTCGAGGAGGGGGAGGTCGTTGGAGGGATCTCGAGGGTAGAGGAGATCTGCCCAGGTGAGGTTGTGGAGGTCCATGAGGCATGCTATGGGGCGAGACGTACAATGTGCCCTCGTTGACCTTCATGAACCTCTAACTCGATCTTGGGCAGCTCTCCAATAAAGAATGCATGAGCATCAGGTCCGTGTCATGCATGATTGCAACGGAACCTAGAAATAAATTAGAGCTAGTAGTCCTTGGGGAAGTCGAGGCTGCGTTTGAGCTCAACGAGCTTGAAGATGTTTAGCATGCAGTCATGGAAGATCGTAAGGAGCTTTATGAGATGATCGACGATGACAACCTCCTGAGAGTTGATGGAGTTGGCTTCCTTATGGTTGAGGGTGGCCATGGGCTTGGAAAGGGTGAAGTGGAGGAGGTCGAGTGGGGGTCTGGGGAGTGGGGGTCTGGCTAAGTGCAGAAGCCAAAGGGGGATTCTGGCAGAGTTCTGATGGGGAGGCCATTCATTGTCACACCTTGAGGCTGTTGAGAAAGGGAGGGGTAATGTGAAATGGCAACGATTGGATCTATGGAGTTTAGATTAACCTGAAGAGATGGTTAGGTTAATGGACAAAACTAACAAATTGCCTTTGTTTAAACAAAAGTCTGTATTCAGGGTTCTACATGCAATTCGGAATTACGAAGGGTTAATCCCACATAAAAAGTAGAGGGTTCTGCGTGTAAAAATTTGGAGGTAATGGAGAGAGAAGAAAGAGGGAGCTCTACCGCTGGGTGGTGCATAACATAGAGAAGGTTTGAGTGAAGTTGGGGGACATTGAAAAGGGAGAGGGGAAGGTGGGGACAGCCACCATCCATGAATATGTAAGGGAAGATGAGGGATGGACATTTGTTTCCATCGTAAATGTGGCTAGCGATTGGGTTGTTTGGTCTCAGGCTAGCCGCTTACCTCTACGTTGTTTTGGGTGTAACGACTAACGATATCAGTCATCGAAAGGTGGCTTACCGCAGACCGTTGAAGGCTCAAGTTGGACACGACGCAGGAAGGACTTCACAACCGGCACCTCGGACCTTTGCATTGGTGGTTGCTGGATCTGCCAAAGCTTTGTCTAGAGATTTCTTCCTTATAGGTGATTGTGTCGGATCGTGTTTGGAGGTTCTCTCGGACTGTGGATTGCTATGGAGAATCCTGGGTCCGTTGTTCTCGAGGGACATGGTTTCGATCGTAGAGAAGATGGTTTGTGCTAGAGGCCTAACCCACATCGATGTTGATACGACGTTGGTTAACAAGCAACTTGAAGGTGTGTTTTGCTACCTTCCTCAATTCGTGGATGGAGAGTTCTCACCTTCGCAGAGTATTGGGTTCGAGTTCTTGGAGTACCTTTTTCCTCGCGTACAGTGGTCGCATTGAAGTCAACACTTGCAAGATTGGGGGTGGTGTCAAAGATTCTAGCCGATGGTCGCGAGCTGGGCTCTAACCCGCTAGTCACCTTGGTTGCCCTAGAAAGCATAAGTTTCATGGCGGCTGAGGAGTGTTGCTCCCTGAAGGTGGGTCGTGCCGTGTTTCACTTGTTCCAGGTGGTGCATCATCCACCACCTCCAGGTAGGGATCCTACCCTTACAACAAAAGCTTCTAGCTCGTCTCCGAGCACCTTGCCAGATGTGGCGGCGGAAGTGGAGGTGTTTCGGTTGCTTCGGCAACACATTCCAAGGAGACGCGTAAGGAAGTTGCGCCTTCTCAGAATTCTTAAAATTTGATTTTCATATGGGGTCCAAGTTTGGAATGGAGGAAACACACACCCTTATCTTATGGTGGAACGAGTCTCCAACGACGCCTTAACTTCTAGAGTGCATCAAGGAGACACGTAAGGAAGTTGCGCCTTCTCAGGATTCTTAAAATTTGATTTTCAAATGAGGTCCAAGTTTGGAAAGGAGGAAACATCCCCTATCTCTTAGTGGAACGAATCTTCGACGCTGCCTTACCTTCTAGGGTGTGTCTATCTTCTCAACGCGATTCTCTCGCTAGAAGACTGTTTAACGTGTGGATCCGATTAGAGGAGAGGTACCGTTTCACTTTGTTTCGGATCTTAAGGATCCTTCTTCAACTTTGTAGCTATCAGGTAACGAATATCCTCTTATTACGGCTACAAATGACCAAGGATGCAAAAAACGGTCTAAACGGCCGTTTAAACACATGTAGTGCCTGACCGCATCGTTTAATGAAAAACAACCCATAAATGGCCAGGACGCTTAAATGGTCTTAAACAGCCGTTTAAACGGCCTTAAATGGCCTTTTAAACGGTCCTTAAACGATGTTTTAAACGCATTGATCTATTTTCTTCAAAGGATCACCATTATTCATGACTTTTATGTTGTCTATTTCGACATTTGACTATGAACTCTTGTTGTTTATGTTATCTATTTTAAAAATTGGATGAAGCATTCCTTGAATTTGACAATATTTGATCTATATTGTGAATCTATGATTATATTTCTTATTTATTTATACTTTTTTTATTAATTATATATATGTAATAATTTTTTATTAATTAAAAATGTAAAACCGCATAACCCGTTTAATTTTCGTTTAAACTCCCGCATACCGTTTAATCAGTAATCAATGACCCTACCGACTGAATACCACATACCGCTTTTTGCAACCTTGCAAATGACGTTTCAGGCGCAGTTCAGGTAGGTCCTGCAGCCTGCTAGTGGATTCAGGTTGCTGGAGCTAGTCTCGAATCTGAAGCCTATTCCTAACTCCAATTTTGAATGGCAACCTAGGGCTTGGATTTGGAATAAAACAATGCTATGGAGCTTGAGCTTTTGCTGGTAGCGAGCCTCGAGTTGGAGGAATTGGAAACCCCTATTGCGCTTCCCTACACAACTGTTGCAGAAGGTCCTCTTGAGGACTCAGCTGTCCAAGGTTTGGGGGACAAGTCGCCGAATGCCGAAGGGAGTGCCCTTGAGTTTGTAGAGGCATGATCGTGCTTCCCTTGTTGGCCTACTTCTTCTGTTCTGGTGGCTTATGCTGAGTCTCTCGATGCTTTGGTTAGAAATCAAGAGGTTCTGTCTACTACCTCATCGCTACTGGAGGCAAGGGGCATTGAAGGGAGAAGAAGAGATACATATACCATAAGAAGGCAGCGACACAAAAGGCCTCAATAGCGGTTTCAGACCACAAGGCTCTTGTCACAACTACTGCAGGTGTGATCTCAATCTTGGGAAACAAGCATGTTACTCAATGAATGTTCTAACATGGAATTTGAGAGGTCTGGGTAATCAAGAAAAAAGAAGGTCGATTGGCGCTCGAATTAATGAGTGGAGCTATGGCATTGTCTTGTTGCAAGAAACACACTGGAGGTTGGTTTTCTTATAGAGTACATAATGATTGATGTTGAGGGTAATGCAGGTGGAGTCCTTATTGCGTGGAACACCTTTAAGTACACTTTCACTTGCGAATTTAAAGCAAAGCATGTTCTGATCGTACTTGCCGCTTTCTGCATCTGTTTGCCTTGACCGCGGGCAAAGTTGTCTGCGTTGCTGGTTGTTGGGACAATGGTAACTGGATGCATGGCCTCAAATTTCAGCGAAATTTGATCGAATTTCTGTCGAATATCGATATCCGGTCGAAATCAAAATTCGACCGAAATGACCGTAATATGTGGGTCCTAGTACAAAAAAGGGATAATTACACCCATAACCCTGAGTAATTCCTCAATCTCAATCATAACCCTGCATAATCACGAATTACATGTGAAACCCTGAATAGTCTCTCCGTCTTACATTCATAACCTTCCGTTAATTTAATACCTTAACTCAACCATACAAATGAGTTAATCTAACTCATCCTCAATCCAATGGTTAGAAATAAACAAAGAAAATACTAATCAGGAGGCGGGCTATGAGAAAAAAGGAAGGAAAAAAACTCGGATCGGTGGGGGAGGCAAAGCTCGTCGCTGGGCGCTGGAGCTCGATGAGGAGCTGGGGGCGGAGCGGTGGGCTTGGAGCGGTGCTGGGTCTGGTGGGCTCGGAGCGGTGCTGGGGCTCGATGAGGAGTTGGGGGTGGCCCTGGGGGAGGCCTCGAGGACGGGCAACAGGGGAGTTCGTCACGGGGGGAGGGGGTTGTGACTGGGGCACCGGCAGCAGGGGAATGGGAGGGAGGGGCTCGCGAGCTTCGTGCAGGGGAGAAACTCAGATCGGGGAGGGGGGGGAGGGGGTTTGGGCGCGGGCTGCAGGGGAGCTCGGCACGGGGGGAGGGGGTTTGGGTGCGGGCTGCAGGGGAGCTCGGCACAGGGGGAGGGGGTTTGGGCGCGGGCTGCAGGGAGCTCGGCACGGGGGGAGGGGGGCTCAAGGAGGAGCTGGGAGCGGCGCTGGGGGGGGGGGGGGTTGGAGGAGGCCTTGAGGAGAGCCGAGGAGGGGGAGGGAGGGGGGGCTTCGAGGAGCGCAGGAGGACAGGAAGAGTGCGGGGCTGCAGGGCTTCGAGCAGCTACGTGCGGGCAACAGAGGAGTGTGGGGCAGCGCGGAGTTGTGGCTCGAGGAGGAGCTGAGGGCGGCGCTGGGGGGAGGGAGCTTGGCACGACGGCGACGGCAGAGGCGGGCGCTGGTGTGGGGGCTCGAGAAGGAGGTCGGCAGGCGGGGGCCTTGGAGCAGTAGCTCGGCACCAAGTCAATGGAGAGAATGGCTCGTGGCGTGCAGAGGTGCGGTGCGGGGGAAGGGGGTCGTGCAGAGGCAGAGGTCGACGCGGGGGAAGGGGGGAGTTGCGGCAGAGGTGCGCGCGGGGGAGGGGGGAGTTACCGCAGCAGAGGTGCGGCGCGGGGGAAGGGGGGAGTTGCAGCAGCATTGTGGGCGTGCGGGGGAGGGGGGGTGCAGAGGTGCGGCGCGGGGGCGGTGGTTGCAGAGGTGCAGCACAGGGCGGGTTGGGGGGTGGTGTTGCAGAGTTGCGGCACCGGGGGGGGGTCGCGTGGGGGAAGGGGGGTCGTGCATAGGCAGAGGTGCGGCACGGGGGAATGGGGGGAGTTGCAGCAGCAGAGGTGCACCGCAGGGGAAGGGGGGGAGGTCGGGTTCGCGTCGCGGAGGTTGGCACTGCCGGTTGGGGCTGCGGGTGGGGGGCAATGGAGGTCGGGTTGGCGCCGCGCTGGGAGGGTGTTGGCGGTGGCTGTAGTCAGGGGAGAGGGGATGTAGTTGGAGCTGCAGGTGTTGGCATGTTTTGCAAATTAGAATAGATATTAGGGTAATTTTGTAATTTTTTAACGGAAACCGTCAAACATAACGGGCAACTCAAACGGATCTTGACACAGGGTTATGTCATGTAAGAGTTAAGTATTACTCAGGGTTTCTCATGTAATTCGTGATTATGCAGGGTTATGATTGAGATTGAGGAATTACTCAGGGTTATGGGTGTAATTATCCCTACAAAAAATGATCGAAATGATCGAAATTCCGGTCGAAATTCCGCCGAAAATCTATTTTGGTCGATAACGAAATGGTGACCGAAATCGACATTTAGGGCCTTGACTGGATTCCGCTTTTCAGAGCTGCTTTTTTGGACCAGCGCATGGAGGACCTTCTCCGTCTTCTGGATGTGCTCGGTTAGGCTAGGAAACGCACTACTGGGGCGGATCATTGGATCTGGAAGGGCTCCTCTTTCTAGGTTCGGAAAGCATATGGTGTGATTTGTGTTGGACATACGAGCCCACATCGAGCCATTATGCAATAAATGTTATTGCTAATATCATTCCCTGATCTTAAATGAAGAATAAATAATTTGCATAATAGGTCCCTTAGTACAATTAGGGTTATGTACCATGGCCATCTTAATGATCATACAACTGTTGATTCAATTATTGACTCATAAAGGCTGGTGCTTAGATGAATATCTAAAGAGTTAGATTGAGGACTCATCAAGTACCGTCAAATGATTGTTAAGAGATGATCTCCGGCCTAAGTAGGAGATGGCAATCCTTTCTCACATGGCTGATATCTGACCGACCTCTTGATGCAGGTCCTCTGCATGGAAATAGAGATTCGGAGGTGTTAGATAAGTTAGTTCAAAGAGTTGACTTAACGAGATCGAGATAACCAAAGTCCTATATCGTATGCTGTCATGATATAGGCACACATCCTCTGACCGGAGACAGATGTGTTACTATATGTCTGAGTATGTATATTTGGTAGATCAATAGGTTGATGACCTAATGAAGGTCTATACACCGGCGCGCTGGTGTGCATATAAGGGCATATGAGTAATACGATCTCTCAAAGGGATCATACAGGTTTATTACTGGACCAGAAGACATGAGCTCACTCATGAGATATTGGGAAGAATCAAATTCCGTGCATGGTCGTCTCGCTTTGAAGCTTGACTGAATTTGTTGGTTTGATATATACTTTTGGAAAGTATATGATCAACACCTCGGTATGATATATGCTTTTGGAAAGTATATGATCGATACCGACTTCTAATAGTCAAATGAGAAACTTAATAATAAATCCCTGAAGTAGACAATGTAAAATTGATCTTATACTTCGGGATTATTCTGTGTCTTCCAGCATGCAGGATGTACAGGTATTGGGAATACCTGAGGGTGATGTGATCATAAACGATTGTATAACCATAACGCTTCCATTCCTGGGGAGTGATGAAATGGAGTAGAGAAGTAATCTAATCTTAGTCCAAATGTTGGACATTGATCTGAATGTGATTCAGATGCAATGAGAAGAATAGATTTGCGGTCTTGATTTAATCAAGCATCTATGGGAGGCCCGAGATCTGAATTTGAGATGTGATCTCAATATCCAAGTCACTATACGTGGAACAATACAATCGCCTTGTCCTTATCTCCAAGTATTCGCGGAGAAAGCGCATTATCCTTGAAAGAGTTCAGGATAATTTCATTGTTGATATAAGTATCCGAGCATTGAGAAAATTGATAGTTTAATGTGATTTATATATCATGAATAATATGAATTTGATTCATATTATAAAGAGAGTTATCTAAGATAATTAAATGTGATTTATTTATCAAAGATGTGAATAATGTGAATGTGATTCATATTATTTGGGCACATGAGAATAAGAGATCCAAGATGATTAAATGTGATTTAATTATTATGGATATGAATAATGTGGATAGTACTATCTATATTAAACATATATATTATAAATGTGATTTATAATATATAAGAGAGAGCTATTTGTAATTTACATTTGTTAATTAAATGTTGATGTGAATTGGATTCACATTGGACATTAAATTGAAAATGTAATTTACATTTTATTTTGGGTTGTGAATGTGATTCACAATTTTCCAATGGAAAGATTGCAATATTCACAAAATAATTATGAATTATTGTTGTTGAATTATTTACAACAAGTGTTGTTGTAAAATTATGGAGATTTCCAAGGAATACTGCAATCTCACAAGATTGCATGAGATTTCCAAGATTGCATGATATCTCCATCCAAATATCTCCATGTATGCTTGATTGATTTAATTTGAGATTAAATCATATTGATTTATCAATATATATTTAATCTAAATTAAATTAATTGTTGTTGGTTTTTTACCAACAAAATCTTGACCATTAAAAGATAAAAGAAACACAAATCATTGAGAGCCATTGGATTTTTGTTGCCCATGGATTGAGATCCATGGATCCCAAAATATTATAAAAGGAGAGGCACCCCTTTGCTTTTCTTTATACACAAGAGAACATAAGTCTCTCTCTCTATTACTCTCTACACGTTAGCCCTCTCTCTTTCTCTCTCATGGCCATCCACCTTGGATGCCCTGGAGAGAGTCTCCATTGCCACAGCGTCGTTGTTATGCTGCTCGATCGTTTGCTCGTGGATCTCTGTCTCCTTTGGTGCGCCTCGCTCGTGAAGAAGACGTTGGATCTCGTGTGTCGAGATTAGGAGATCCGCCGCTTGGATCATCAACATGGATTGCGAGAAGCACGCGTTTCATCAACATGCTCGCAAGAGTCTCCTCCGTCGGATCGGACTTGAGACAGGAGGTCTCTTCGTTTAGAGACTCAATCGCAACCACGCTTCAAGAGGTAATCCTATTACTTGTTTGTGTTTTAGACGAAACGATCCGAGAAGTGTTCTTGGATCATGTGGTTTCGTCACATGAAAATTTTTTAATTTCCGCTGCATAGAACAACTAGTGCGACTAGTCGTTCCTCGTCGTATTTGATACGATGCTCACGCTTCCGTGATGCGCTTGTGGATTATCCCATATCCTTCAAGTGGTATCAGAGCCAGGTTGAAGTTTTTGGATACGATCCGTAAACCTAGGACGACTTGGGTTCGTTATGGTTGCGAAAGTTTTTGTCGCATTTCATTTTCGCACATCTATTGAGTGAATAAATTCGGCCCTGTTTAAAATGTTTAAACACGAATTAATCACTTGGATTTTGTTCCCCATTAATCATTTGGATTTCGTTTGCTCGAGATATGGTTGTTTTAATGAACATGTATTCACTGTTGCGGGAACTGCGATTCTTAACATGATTAATGAGTTATTTCTGTTTTGATCCTCCTTGAAATGCGTGAAATATCACTTAGGTTCTGTCATAAATCAAATTAACAATCTTAGAAAACTGATTTTGCATAATTTGGATTTGTTTTGATTGAGATATGCTAATTTTAGTAAGTAGGGGTCACTGCTGAAATTACATTCCTAATCATGAACCAAGTGATTGTCAATTAGTGAAATTTAATTGTTAATTTCATGAAATAATTATGGAAAATATTTGAGAAATATTTAATTATGATTATTTCCTTAATTTACTTGACCTCAACCAATAATTGATTAGATTTGATCTAGATCATAATTGGAAACACAATCAACAAACAACTTGCTTGAGTAGGATTGGGAATTTCGTTAGCAAATTTCCTTATAATCAAAATTGTTTTGATTATTACTATATGGTATAATTTAGGTTGAAAAACCGATGATCATCTCAAGTACAAAATGATTGGCTCGGCATTAATTTTTTTCCCGAGGCGGATATGGGGTCTAGTCGGGGAGCATTGGATTGCGGGTCACACCGGTTGCGGTCTGTTCCACTCCCGCCGGTACTGGCCATGACAACGGATAGGGAACAAATGATGCCTGAGAGATCATGATGTATTTTCTAATTATTAAAATTCGGATTAATACGTAATTTGAGATAATACCATATATTCAAGTAAAATTAAGTTTGTTGATTGAATTGGATTGATTATTAATTTAATGTGATTAAGATAATTATATCCAATTAAAACACTCTATTATGAATAGATGTGTATTTCCCTTGGAAGAATTAATTAGATGAATATGATTCATGATAATTAATTAAAATTTGAATATGAGGTGGACGATTACATAAGTGACATCTAGGGTCTCCCGTCAAGGCGAAGGGTTTCCGTCGCCAGGGATTGCATATAGGAGATGCCTGTCCGAAGTGACAGCTCCTGTATGCAAGCGCATCTGGATCAGGCTCTTTGCTTCTCGAAAGAGTAAGACCGTATGCGTAGTGACCCCAATATCGGATCTTCATATTATTGGGGTGATATTGGATTGCGCATAGCGAGTACTATTCCTATTGACGGATGGTTCAATTAATGACGGGTCAACATCACCTTAGGAGTGGTGGGCTCGGGTGTAAAAGACCGAATTGGGAGATGCAAGTTGGACTTGAAAGGCGGAATGTGTTCCCGCTTCTTTTTATCTGAGTTACAGATTCTCATATTATTGGGATGTAACAAAGATAAGGAAGGAGATCCCAGATCTTGCTGAGATATGATGGTAAGTATATCTCTTACATTGAAAGTGATTAAGGGAATGAACTTTCAATGTTGACAAGGCAAGACAACTTTGATATGAAAATTCCTAAATCAAAGTAAGATATATATTTATATATATTTATGCAAATTTCTTATTTCAGATAATCCTTCATCAAACCTACTCAATAATATACTCAATAATAACCAGTAAAATATCATGGATTGGATCCATGGTCAAGACATTGTACTTGCAGTAGAACACATAATGTATGTGGTTGCAATGTGCAAAGTTTCCTCATAATATTGAGGAATGACAATTATAATAGACAATAGGACTTCAACCCTAGGGTTTGTATGTCTCTATAGTCCTGATCTCTCATCGAATGTACTTTGGAAGTGACATGTCGACAATGATCGCAATTGTCAATTAATCCTTATAAAATCTAAGAACATGTTCTGGCATACATATGTGCTCTCGACATTTAATCATGAATGGCATGGTTCTCTGCATCATGCAGAATGGTAGCTCTAAAAGAGATGATGTATTCAAATATTTGAGTACCTATCTGAACCAATGTTTTAAGAGTTTAGATATCATGGATGTACATACGATGAGTGTCATCATTCTACTATTTATACTCTAGTCATTCATGAAGCTTCATAATATTCACATTGTATGAATTGAATGAAGAATGCACAAATGTTGAATTGCTCTTATATTGAAATCTTTTGAATTTCAACATAAGAGATCCTTTGTCGCTTATAGCAGTGGAAGCATGGGTTGGACCCAAGTAAGAAGTATAGTCAAAGAGTTGACTGTACTTCTGTGACTTCCATATGACGTCCAAAGAGTTGGATGAATGCCAATACTGCAATAAGTTGATGTGTTGATAGTATGACTATCAAATCTATCTAGATTCCTTAGAGAAGGAATCGGATAGTACATCAGAATAATCTACTTATAATCATTGAAATTGACTTACTTATTTGGTAAGATAAAGTCTAATAATTGTATCTCAATCTTCTAATGACGCCTGCAATTGGTTGCATCTGTATTAGAATATTAGAAATTTGATATTAAGGTTTAATGGTCATCCATGTTGGAAGGGATGCAATTGTTGCAACAATTTCCATTGGATCAATGGACTCCACTAAATTAGAAAATTAATGAATGGTGCATTAAGATTTCTAATACTGAAAATTAAATTTTTAAAGATCATTAGGAGGATAAAAATCATTTGACATTGATCTGGCATCATGTTTTGGACATGTCTGTTGATGAGATCAATGGACAAGTAAGAGATGAAACTTTAGAATGTCTAAAATTTCAAAACTTGCATACTTATGGATATTGTATTCAAAGTAAAATGTCCAATACACCCTTCTTTGGGAAAGGTGTAAGATGTCAAGGTATTCAGGATCTCATACATATTGATGTATGTGAATCATCTATATCATAGTAAACATTATGGATATGTGATATCTATTGATGATTATGTATGATATGTGATTTCTTCTCTTCACCTAAGAAACCTTTGAAATGTCCAAAGATTTCACAATTTTAGTTTAGAACCAAAGTTTGAAGGAAGATGAAATGAATTTGATCTAATCTAGGTAGTCCGTACCTATTAGATGAATTTATGGAATACCTTATAGAGATATGAATATTATTTTTTATCTCACTCCTAATAAACCTAAACTCAATAAGAGTTGTAGGGAGATACAATTGGATCATGTATGACATGGTATGATCAATGATGAATATTAGCATAATTATCTATTAGTTTCCAAGGTATATATGTAGTAGAGACTACAATATATATCCTTATAAGGTTCCATGTTGATAAATTGGAATCTAGCACTAGAGAGTGCTACTTCATTAGGAAAATAAAGGATGGTATTGGACACCTACTTTATGACATTGAGATTCTTAAAAGATCCCATCTTTAAGAATATGATTCTTATTGGATGACTCTCTTGAGAATCAAGATGAAAATGAAGTAAAGGAACTTATTTAGTCTTGAGATGATAATGAGGCTCCTGAAATCGGAAACAAAAAGGACAACTAAAGATGAAACACTAATACATCTTCAAATGAGTTTGAGGATGGATTCCATGTGTCAGTTAAGTCTGACAATGATCTTACTTCATGTGATGAAGCTTTTGAAGATCATGACATGGAAAGATGGATGTTAGCAATAAGGTCTAAAGAAGACTTCATATACAAATGTTGTTGTTGGCGCATATACATTAGTATCAGTACCTGTTCGTTATTTTTATTTTTGGTTGTATGCTTTATGTAATTTACCCATAGGCTACTCTCCTATATAAGAGAGCCTAGGGCTTATGGAATAAACAAGCCATTCATTTTTCCCCAACATGGTATCAGAGCGACGGTCCTAGACCGGAGTTCTCGAAACCCTAACCCTAACCCCTCACCCGCCGGCCCCTCCTCCTCCTCCTTCTTCTTCCTCCATCGACGCCGCCCGAGCTCACCCCATCGGCGCCGCCTTCTCTGTGCGCACCTGCGCACACGCGTGCTGCGCGCTGGTGTGCGCCTCCTCCTTGCGCACTCGCGCGCTTCGCTCGCCTCCACCGTGATCTGCGCATCCTTGCGCACCGTGAGGCAGACGTAGCGCATCGCCTCCTGCGCACCGCCCGTGCGCATCCTTGCGCATCCCCTGTACGCCTCCTGCGCACCTCCTGCGCATCCTAGCGCACCTCCTGTGCATCGCCTGTGCGCCTCCTGCGCATCCTCTGCGCGCGCACGCTGTAGCACCAGTGCACGCATCTCCTGTGCATCCAGCATGCGCACCTGTGCATCTTTCGTGCGCGTGACTCCTGCGTGCGCACTTGTGCCTGTGCGTGACCCCTGCATACGTAGGGCTTAGTACGAACATCTTCATGGGGATAGTTGCTTGAGGTCTACACACGCAACTACCCCCATCTATGTTATTGTAAACAAAGCTCGTCTTTAGTCAATCGCTCCAGTCTTCCATCTCCAGTATGTCAGAAAGCAAGGCGGATATCCCATCTATTGGCGCCTTTCGTGGTCCAGCAGCGCCTATTGTCAAGATGGACGGTACAAACTATGAACTGTGGGCAATGCAGTTCATGAGTATGATGAAGTCTACAGGTAAGAAGCACATTCTTACCGAACCTGAGCCTGCAAAGAAGACTGGAGTCAATGCCTCTTGGGAGGCTGATGATGCATATGCCAAGGTTTGGCTATCTGGTACTTTGGCTATTAAAATAGCCAATGACATCCTACATCAACCCACAGCCAAGGATATGTGGGATATTCTGGCGGCAACATACTCTCAGGCGAAGAACGAGACGAAGATTCTGCAACTTCAGCATGACATATTTACAATAAAGCAGAATGGTCGCCCCTTACATTCTCTCTATACATCACTGAGAGGGATGTTTGAGAAGCTTTATAGCTTCATGCCGCTCACTGCCACGCCAGAACAGCAGAAGACGTACAGGAATGCGACAATGGTGGGCGTGTTCCTGGCTGCACTCGATCCAGAGTATGAGGCGGCACGATCACAGATTTTGGCTGACTCAACCATTCCTCCCATGGAGGAAGCTTTTCATAGATTGAGCCGGATCACAGTTCCTTCCACAGCCGCGAGTCAGAATTCTTCAGCCATGGCAGCCAACAGAGGTCGTGGTTTTCATCACCAGAGCCGTGGACGCGGTCCTCGTGGAAGAGGGGGCCGCACTAGGCCAACATGTACTTACTGTCACCGGGTTGGACACAATGAAGACACATGCTACTCGAAGCATGGATTCCCTGCATCCGCACGAGCTGCTGAGCAGATAGAGCCTCCGTCTGCTGCCACTCTGGATCAACGGTTCGATGATCTAGTTGGCCATCTGAGGGGCATTATTCCACCATCTGGCCCAGCACCGACTACAGAGAGTCATTCTGTGCTGCTGCTTCTGCCTCTGCGTCTACCAGTGCTTCAGGTAGCACACTTGCACTCTACAGTAGTAGATCAGATACATTGCCGTGGATTATGGACTCGGGCGCTACACATCATCTATGTGGCGACCAGAGTCTACTTACAGGATACACCCGGATCCCTCCGGGGCGGACAGTAGTTATTGCAAATGGCACACATTCCCCCATCACTGGTCAGGGGGAGATTAGATTGACACCTTCTATGCAGCTCAAGAATGTGCTACATGCACCTGATTTTTCAATGAATTTGTTGTCAATTAGTCAGATTACGAAGGACCTTCATTGTCGAGCAATTTTTGACCCATCTTCTTTGATTTTTCAGGACATCCATACGGGCAACGTGATTGGTCGTGGCTATGAGCAAGGAGGCCTCTACCGCCTGAATCAGACCCCATTTACTGGAACCACAACCTCTCCTACTGGACAAATATCTACTTTACTGTGGCATCTGCGTTTTGGTCATTTACCGCTTCAGAAGTTGAGTCGAGTGTTACCTTATGGTCGTTCTCCCACACCTATTCAGTGTGAAGCATGTCAGTTGGGAAAGCATCACAGGTCGTCCTTTCCCAGTCGTCCAGGTCGGAGTAGTACCTCCAAGTTTGAGTTATTTCATGTTGATGTCTGGGGTCCGAGTCGTGTACCTGATCATCAGGGACACAGATTCTATATAGTATTTGTGGATGATTTCTCCAGAGTGTCATGGGTGTTTCTGATGAAAAATAAATCTGAAGCAGGAAATATAATTATCCATTTTCTGAATGAAATACAAAATGTCTTTTCCACATCAGTAAAATTTGTGAGAAGTGATAATGCATTAGAATTGTGTACTAATGTTCTTGCCAGTTATTACTCCTCAGAAGGGATTGTTTATCAAACATCGTGTGCTCATACATCTCAACAGAATGGAATTGCTGAAAGGAAACACCGTCACCTACTTGATGTCACGAGATCACTCCTTATACAGAGTCACGTTCCCTACTCCTACTGGGGTGATGCAGTTCTCACTGCATGCTACCGAATTAATCGTATGCCCTCTTCTGTCTTAAATGAACAGATCCCATTTACCATCATTCATCTTAACAAGGATTTGTTTTCTCTTACTCCTCGTGTGTTTGGGTCAGTGGCATTTGTCCATCAGTTGTCACCTGGTACTGACAAGCTCTCTCCTAGAGCTGTCAAGTGTGTTTTTGTCGGGTACTCCAGAACTCAAAAGGGGTACAAATGTTTTGATCCTTTGCGTCGGCGGTATATGATCAGTGCAGATGTTACATTTTTTGAAGATATTATGTATTTTTCATCATCAGGAGACAAACAGCTACCACCTTTATCCACTGATGCCATATATAAGACACCACCACCTCGGATGCCGCCTCCACCGCCACCACCAACTATATCACCGCTACCATTTCATTATACCCGCAGGCCTCCTCCCGCTCATGGTCATGACTCGTCTACTAGCTCGCCTATGGTATGTAATGAAAATATTAATGTTGATGAATCTAGCGACATTTCTGAGCAGGATATGATGCAGGGGCCAGATGAGACTACAACAGATTTAGATGTTCCCATTGCTCTGCGCAAGTCGAAGAGAAGCTGTGCTACATATCCAATATCAGCATCCGTATCTTTTGATAGGCTATCTGGAGATTTCAGGTCTTTTGCTATGGCACTTTCAGCTGTCGATATTCCAAGGAATCATCATGATGCTATGCAGGATAGTAGATGGCGGCTAGCAATGGAGGAAGAAATGGCGGCGCTTCAGTCCAGAGGAACTTGGAGTTTGGTTCCTATACCTACAGATGTAAATCCAGTGAGCTGCAAGTGGGTGTTTACAGTGAAGCATAATGCAGATGGTTCTATTGACAGGTACAAGGCACGTCTGGTTGCACGTGGCTTTACACAGACATACAGGGTGGATTACCTTGACACTTTCTCGCCTGTGGCACGTCATTCTACTCTACGCATCTTGTTGTCAGTTGCAGTTGCTCGAGACTGGCCGCTTCATCAGTTGGACGTGAAGAATGCATTCCTATATGGAGATTTGCAAGAGGAAGTTTATATGCAACAACCACCTGGTTTTGCTGTTGAGGGGGAGTGTTCCAAGGTATGCAGGTTACATAAGGCTATCTATGGCCTTAAGCAGAGCCCCAGAGCATGGTTTCAGAAGCTCTCAGATATCTTCGAGAAACAAGGATACAAGCAAGGTTTGAAAAAACTAAAAACGGAACGAGGCGGTTTCCCTGGAATCGAGGCGAGGCGTAGCCTCGAGGCGGTCGAGGCGTAAGCCTCAGTTTACAAGGAGAAAACCTATAAAAACTACAACAGAATATATACTAATGAAATTATATATATATTTTAACTAACATATGATATAAATTACTATAATATATGATGCAATTACAAAGATAGGAACACTGAAAGAAAAGATATACAAGTGTATATGTCTTTTTACTAATTTTCCATCCAATAATAGATTAAATCTTTTGATATTCCCCTAAATTCTAACCATCTAACCTAAGTTGAAGAACCGTCGTATGCTCCCCTTCCTGCCATACCATACCCCAACAAGGCGGGGGTCTCGCTGCCCGGTCAGCGAGCCTGGGGGGGGGGTCTAGGGGGGGAGCAGGTGCGCTCCCCCCCTGCGGGGGTGTGGGGGCAGCGCCCCCGGCGAAATTTTTTATTAAGGATTTTATTTCTATTCGGATATATTGATTTGTTTCAATGGGAGTATTACATAAACTCCCCTTGAATTATATCTTGTTTGACCTTCTTGGTATATTACATAGCTCATTATTTGAAAACTCCTTAAAAATAATTTTACGAGTAATTTTTTCTATGATACTTGTGGATTCGAATATTTAAGGGCATAATTTAAGAGTTTCTTGACATGATTGAATATGTTTAATAGTAAATATGAACATGAAAGCGGCCAAATTTAAGCATTCATCTTATATATTATATCCTAAACAAATACATCTTTATAAACATCTGAAATTGCTAATAGGATAATTGAATTAACATAAAAAAAATAATTTGAAAAAGAAAACGCCTCGGTGAGCGCCTCGCCTTCGCCTCGACCGCCTCGACCGCCTCGACCGCCTCGACCAACTGAGGCGACCGCCTCTTAGGACCCTGTCGAGGCGGTCGTTCAGAGGCGATTTCTGACCGCCTCGCCTCGAGGCGTACGCCTCGTGCGCCTCGAGGCGCGTTTTTTCGAACCATGGATACAAGCGCTCCAATGCCGATCATTCCTTGTTTGTGCAGAAGACTACTAGAGGTATCATTGTAATCATGGTTTACGTTGATGACATCTTGATTACAGGAGATGATGACCAGGGCATAAAGCAGGCAAAAGCAAAATTGGGAACCGAATTTGTCACCAAGGACTTGGGAGTCCTTAGATATTTTCTGGGGCTGGAGTTTGCTAGAAATCCATATGGATTAGTAATGTCGCAGAGGAAATATGTTACAGATCTACTGAGTGAAACATGTATGCTAGGGTGTCGACCTGCTACGACACCAATGGATCCCAGCATGAAGCTCTATGATGATGACACGGAAGAGATGGACAAGAGAAGGTACAGAGAACTAGTAGGTAAACTACTATATGTCACGATCACTAGACCTGATATATCATTTGCAGTGAGTCGCGTGAGCCAGTTCATGGAGCAACCACGTCAGGTCCACATGGATGCTATACATATGATTTTGAGATATCTAAAATCATCTCCAGGTGCGGGCTTGCTATTTAAGAAGGGAAAGGAGATCTCTATCACAGCGTGTGCTGATGCAGATTATGCAGGATGCCCCAAGGACAGGAAGTCCACCTCAGGATTTGCAGTCTATGTTGGAGATGCCCTAGTCTCGTGGAGGAGCAAGAAACAGACAGTGGTAGCTAGATCCAGTGCTGAATCTGAATACAGGGCTATGGCTCAGGCTAGTACAGAAATGATGTGGGTGAAAGCTCTACTTACAGATCTATGTCTTGATATACCGCTCCCCATGAAGGTGGAATGTGACAATCAGGTAGCCTTGTTCATTGCAAACAACCCAGCCTTCCATGAGAGGACCAAGCACATTGAGGTTGATTGTCACTACATACGTGACATGATTCAGAAAGGGTTCATTGCTACAGTTCACGTCACATCAGAGAATCAGACTGCTGATATATTCACCAAGGCATTACTTCGAGGCCCTTTCCAGAAGTGTGCGTCCAAGCTGAGCATGATTGATATCTATGCTCCATCTTGAGGGGGAATGTTGGCGCATATACATTAGTATCAGTACCTGTTCGTTATTTTTATTTTTGGTTGTATGCTTTATGTAATTTACCCATAGGCTACTCTCCTATATAAAAGAGCCTAGGGCTTATGGAATAAACAAGCCATTCATTTTTCCCCAACAGTTGTATATGGACCCTCGAGGATCCACCTATATGGGTAAGACCCATTAAGGTGTTAACGGATCTTCAAGAGAAAGAGGAAACCTGATGAAAAAGTAGAGACCTTCAAAGCACGGTTCGTGGCCATGAGCTGCACACTGAAGAGAAGACATTGCTTGCGATGAGACTTGCTCTCCAGTGACCTTGCTTTAACCCGTCAGAATATTGCTAACCATAGCTACACAACTTGATTATGACATCTTCATGATGTAAGTCAAGATTGCATTCCTCCATGAATACCTCTTTGGGGATATTCACATGAAGTAGCCCCGGGGCTTCATGATTGAGGAAAGCAAGGTGTGCAAGCTAAAGAAACTCCATCTATGGACTCAAATAAGCTTCTTGTAGTTGGAACATTGGATCTGATGAATTCATAAATGTTATGATTTCAGATAGAATCTTGATAAACCATGTGAAGCTTAGTGGGAGTGCCATTGTTTTCATCGTGCTAAATGTAGATATCCTAATCATTTGGAATGATCTAAGGATGATAATAATAAGTGTTTTATAATCTGGATGTTCCATACCTCGAGATATGATCTCAAGGATACCTCTTAGATCTTAGTTGTGAAGTTGTTCAGAAGCAAAGAAAAGAGGGTATTGGGACCGTCACATTAATAGTATACCTTGGACATTTCCATGGAAAATTCAAAGAAATGATTCTTTCCCTCAAGATATGGTACTGACCTATCTAAAGGAATAGCACCACAAAGAGTTGAGGATGTGAATGCTAAAACGGCTTGCCCTTGTGCATCAGTTTCAGGAATCCGGGTGTATGCTAGATGTGTATAAAGCCAGATATCTGACATGCAGTGGGAGTAATAAACGGTTACTGATCCTACTATGATGATTAAACACTTCATTGCAGTAATAACAATATCTTCAAATATGATGAAACTTAGAGATAGTGATCTCAAAGTCTTATCTTCAAAAGTTTAAGACCTTGTAGATAGTGATCTATAAGGGTCTTAACTGTATATACCTTAGGAGATAGAGATCCCTAGTTATAAAGGTATTCTGATAAGGATTATGGGCATACTGGTTATAATAATTATCGAGGCATTATGCAATAAATGTTATTGCGAATATCATTCCCTGATCTGAAATGAAGAATAAATAATTTGCATAATAGGTCCCTTAGTACAATTAAGGTTATGTACCAAGGCCATCTTAATGATCATACAACTGTTGATTCAATTATTGAATCATAGAGGCTGGTGCTTAGATGAATATCTAAAGAGTTAGATTGAGGACTCATCAAGTACTGTCAAATGATCGTTAAGAGATGATCTCCAGCCTGAGTAGGAGATGGCATTCCTTTCTCACTTGGCTGATATTTGAACGACCTCTTGATGCATGTCCTCTGCATGGGAATAGAAATTCAGAGGTTTAGATAAGTTAGGTCTAAGAGTTGACTTAACGAGATCGAGATAACCAAAGTCCTATATCGTATGCTATCATGATATATGCACGCATCGTCTGACCGGATACAGATGTGTTACTATATGTCTGAGTATGTATATTTGGTAGACCAATAGGTTGATGACCTAATCAAGGTCTATACACCAGCACGCTGGTGTGCATATAAGGGCATATGAGTAATACGATCCCTCAAAGGGATCATACAGGTTCATTACTGAATTGGAAGACATGAGCTCACTCATGGGATATTGGGAAGAATCAAATTCCGTGCACGGTTGTCTAGCTTTGGAAGCTTGACTGAATTTGTAAGTTTGATATATACTTTTGGAAAGTATATGATCAACACCTAGGTATGGTATATGCTTTTGGAAAGTATATGATCGTTACCGACTCCCAATAGTCAAATGAGAAACTTAGTGATAAACATGGCCTCAAATTTCAGCGAAATTCGATCGAATTTCTGTCGAATATCGATATCCAGTCGAAATCGAAATTCGACCGAAATGACCGAAATGACCGAAATATGGGGGTCCTAGTACAAAAAACGATCGAAATGACCGAAATTTCGGCCGAAATTCCACCGAAATTCCATCGAAATTCTGTTTCGGTCGGTACCGAAATGGTGACCGAAACCGACATTTAGGGCCTTGGTGATAAATCCCTGAAGTAGATAGTGTAAAATTGATCTTATACTTCGGGATTATTCTGGGTCTTCTAGTATGCAGGATGTACAGGTATTGGGAATACCTGAGAGTGATGTGATCATAAACGATTGTATAACCATGACGCTTCCATTCCTAGGGAGTGATGAAACGGGTTTGGATTTTAGTGACTCCTCTCAGTAGAGAACTAATCTAATCTTAGTCCAAATGTTGGACATTGATCTGAATGTGATTCAGATATAACGGGAAGTTTAGATTTGCGGTCTTGATTTAATCAAGCATCTATGGGAGGCTCGAGATATGGATTTGAGATGTGATCTCAATATCCAAGTCCCTATACGTGGAACAATACAATCGCCTTGTCCTTATCTCCAAATATTCACGGAGAAAGCACATTACCCTTGAAAGAGTTCAGGATAATTTCATTGTTGATATAAGTATCCGAGCGTTGAGAAAATTGATAATTAAATGTGATTTAATTATCATGAATAATATGAATTTGATTCATATTATAAAGAGAGTTATATAAGATAATTAAATGTGATTTAATTATCAAAGATGTGAATAATATGAATGTGATTCATATTATTTGGGCACATGAGAATAAGAGATCCAAGATGATTAAATGTGATTTAATTATCATGGATATGAATATGTGGATAGTACTATCCATATTAAACATATTATAAATGTGATTTATAATATATAAGAGAGAGCTATTTGTAATTTACATTTGTAATTAAATGTTGATGTGAATTGGATTCACATTGGACATTAAATTGAAAATGTAATTTACATTTTATTTTGGGCTGTGAATGTGATTCACAATTTTCCAATGGCAAGATTGCAATATTCACAAAATAAGTATGAATTATTGTTGTTGAATTATTTACAACAAGTGTTGTTGTAAAATCATGGAGATTTCCAAGGAATAATGCAATCTCACATGATTGCATGAGATTTCCAAGATTGCATGAAATCTCCATCCAAATATCTCCATGTATGCTTGATTGATTTAATTTGGGATTAAATCATATTGATTTATCAATATATATTTAATCTAAATTAAATTAATTGTTGTTGGTTTTTTACCAACAAAATCTTGGCCATTAAAAGAAACACAAATCAATGAAAGCCATTGGATTTGTGTTGCCCATGGATTGAGATCCATGGATCCCAAAATATTATAAAAGGAGAGGCACCTTTGCTCTTCTTTACACACAAGAGAATATAAGTCTCTCTCTCTCTCTCTCTATTTCTCTCTACACGTCCGCCCTCTCTCTTCCTCTCTCATGTCCGTCCACCATGGATGCCCTAGAGAGAGTCTCCATCACCGCAACATCGTCGTTATGCTGCTCGATCGTTTGCTCGTGGATCTCCGTCTCCTTCTTGTGCGCTTCGCTCGTGAAGAAGATGTCGGATCTCGTGTGTCGAGATCAGGAGATCCGCCGCATGGATCATCAACATAGATTGCGAGATGCACATGTTTCATCAACACGCTCGCAAGCGTCTCCTCCGTCGGATCGGACTTGAGACAAGAGGTCTCTTCATGTAGAGACTCGATCGCAACCACGCTTCAAGAGGTAGTCCTATTACTTGTTTGTGGTTTAGACGAAACGATCCGAGAAGTGTTCTTGGATCATGTGGTTTCGTCACATGAAAAATTTTTAATTTCCGCTGCATAGAACAACTAGTGCGACTAATCGTTCCTCATCGTATTCAATACGACCCTCACGCTTCCGTGATGCGCTTGAGGATTATCCCATATCCTTCAATTTGTCGTTTGCCTCCATCTCTCTCGCCCCTATTATCCGCGACTGTGAGCTCATTTGCGCATTGGGTTTTCCGGAGAGGGTTGGCTTCTTCTTATGGCTCTTTAGAAGGCAACGCCTTATGACTCATGATCGTTGTTCAAGGCTTTTCGAGGCTGTCTCCGATAGTTTCTTACTCTGTGGTATTGAAATTGAGACCTTGGAGCACTTGTTTTTCCGCTGCCGAATTTCTGCTCCTGTTTGGGGTGAGGTGGGTTTGAATTGGTTGAAGCCTTGCGACTGATTCTTTTTGGTCTTCTCTGTACGGGGCCCACAAAAGGCAAAAAAAAGAGACATTAACTCCGGTGGCAGTTCTTTGGGCCATCTGGCTTGCCCGCAATGCAACGGTGTTGGAGTGGTTGTTCATAAGGATTTGAAGGATTGTATGGTTGAGGTGAAAAGATTCGGGGATCGAATTATTTTGCTAAAATTGGTGCTTGAAGAAGAAATTCTGAAATTCATCTCAGTTTATGCACCGCAAATTGGTTTAGATGAAAGGATTAAACAAGCTTTTTGGGAGGATTTGGATAAGAGTTTACAAGGAATCCCACAAAGAGAGATAATTTGCATCTGTGGAGATCTTAATGGACATGTGGGAAAAGATGCTTCAGGGTATGCTAATGCTCATGGAGGACATGGTTTTGGGGATAGAAATGAAGAGGGAAAAGCCATCCTGGATTTTGCAATGACATATGATCTTTTCATAGCAAACACTCTCTTCAAGAAGAGGGAGGAACATTTAATTACTTATAAGAGTGAGCCAACTAGAACACATATAGATTACTTTGCAAGGATGAGAAGAGATCGGTTGTGTTGTAAAGACTGCAAAGTAATCCCAGGATAGAGTTTGACAACCCAACATCGTTTGTTAGTCTTAAATGTACAAATGAAAGGGCTGGTAAAGAAAAGGAGGGTTTCTAAGATAACTAGAACTAGATGGTGGAATCTTCCACTGAAGCAAGCGAGCTTCAGGGAGAAGGTTTTAGAAGACTTATCTTAGGATTGTAGTGGTAGTGCAAACGAGATGTGGGAGGCAGTAGCATCTTGTATCCGAAAGGTAGCTAAAGAGATGCTAGACGAGTCAAAGGGAGGAGCTCCAGGTCAAAAGGAGGCTTGGTGGTGGAGTAAGGGGTGCAAGAGAAGCTAAAAATAGAAAGAGCTTGCTTTAAAGCTATGTCTAAGGATAGAACAAAGGAAACTGTCACAAACTACAAAATAGCGAAGAAGGAAGCAAAGAAGGCCGTAAGCGAAGCTAAGTCAAAACTTATGAAGTTTTGTATAAAAATCTCGACTTTAAGGAGGGACCGAAGTATATATTCAGGTTGGCCAAAGCAAGAGAAAGAAATACCAAAGACCTTTCTCAAGTGAGATGCATTAAGGATGATGAAGGTCTTGTGCTTGTTAGTCAGAAAGATATAAAGACTAGATGGGAGCAATACTTCCATAAACTTTTCATTGGGGAAGGAAATAGAGAGATCACTTTGGATGATCTAGCTTATAGTGAAAGTTACTTGAATCGTGCAAGCTATAGATAGATACGAAGAAAGGAAGTAGAGACTCATGAAACTCGGGAAAGGTGTAGGACCGGAGGACATCCTTGTAAAAGTATTGAGAGTTTTAGGTGAGCGTGGTTTAACTTGACTTACGAATCTATTCAATGTTATTTGGCGAAGCAAGAAAATGCCTAAAGATTGGAGGAGTATCGTGGTGCCTCTTTATAAGAATAAAGGAGACTTCAACATTGTTCAAATTATAGAGGTATCAAACTGATGAGTCAAACTATGAAAATTTGGGAACGTGTGATCGAAAGAATGTTGAGGTAAGTTTCGAACGTAAAAGAAAACCAATACGGATTCATGCAGGTCGCTCAACGATTGAAGCCATCCATTTGATGAGGAGAACAATGGCGATTTATAGAGCTAAAAGGAAGAACCTCCATATGATCTTTATTGATTTGGAGAAGGCTTATGATTCTGTCCCACGAGAGATATTGTGGAGAGTGTTGGAGAAGAGACAAGTACCTGCCCTATATATTAACCTCATAAAGGACATGTATGATAGGGCTTTATCTTGTGTAAGGACCCCGTCTGGGAAGACTGGATATTTTGACATCAACATTGGTTTACATCAAGGTTCTGCTTTGAGTCCATTTCTTTTTACTTTGATTATGGACGAGGTGACAAGTCACATTCAGGATGAGTTACCTTGGTGTATGTTATTTGCTGATGATATTGTGTTAATTGACGAGAGTAGAGATGGAGTAAATGAGAAGCTTGAGGTCTGGAGACATGAGTTGGAGACTAAAGGATTTCGTATAAGTAAGGCTAAGACGGAATATATGGAGTGCACCTTTGATGGAAGCAATGGTGAAAGAATCGAGGTGAAGATTGGTGACGATAACATTCAGAAGAGAGATTCCTTTAGATATCTGGGATCTATTCTGCAACATGATGGGGAAATTGATGGAGATGTTACTAATTGAATAAATGCATGCTGGCTAAAGTAGAGAGCAACTTCTGCTGTTCTCTGTGATAAGAAAATTCCTTTAAAAATTAAGGGAAAGTTTTACAAAGCAGCCGTGAGACCTGCTATGCTTTATGGATCTGAATGTTGGCTTGTGAATTATAGACATGTACAGAGAATGAATGTAGCAAAAATGAAAATTCTAAGGTGGATGTGTGGACTGGACACACATGTAAAGATCGGATTCTGAGTGATGCGATCAGAAAGAAAGTTGGTGTAGCTCCGATCGAGGATAAGATGCGAGAAAACTGCTTAAGATGGTTTGGACATTTGCAAAGAGGATCAGCTGATGCACCAGTTAGGAGATCCGAGTGTTGGGATGTTGAGCTGGCTAAGAGAGGGCGAGGACGACCCAAGAAGTGTTGGAAAGAGACCATACGAAGGGATCTTAATTTTGTGGATATAAGCCTGGGATTGACCCAAGATAGATCTGAATGGAGGCGAAGAATCGATGTAGCTGACCCTACTTAATTGTGGGAAAAGGCTTTGTTGTTGTTGTTGCAACGGGGAGTGTGACAGGGTTGTCCTTTAGCCCCTCTACTTTTCGTGATAGCTGCTGACGTCTTGCGTTGTATGGTCAGCAATGTGTTGCATCATGGATTCACTGCTGGCTTCACTTTGTGGAGATATTCATATTCGATTATGCGGTATGCAGACGACACAATCTTTTTTATTGAAGGTGGAAAAAGGAAGCTAGAGGGATGTCTACAACGCTTGAGATCGTTGGGGAGTTGTCTGCTTTAGTTCTCAACCATAGCAAGTCAACCGCTGTCACTTTTAATCTCTCTGATGAAGATGTGCATGCATGTTGTGTGGAACTGGTTACAGATGGAGGGTCTTTGCCAATCCGTTACCTGTGTTTACCCTTGACTTGTAGCAGGCTCTGAATATTCGATTGGCTGCTGATACAACAACAACAAAGCCTTTTCCCACAATTAAATAGGGTCGGCTACATGGATTCTTCGCCTCCATTCAGATCTATCTTGAGTCAATCCCGGGCTTATATCCACAAAACTAAGATCCCTTCGTATGGTCTCTTTCCAACACTTCTTGGGCCGCCATCGCCCTCTCTTAGCCGGCTCAACATCCCAACACTCGCATCTCCTAACTGGTGCATCGACTGATCTTCATTGCAAATGTCCAAACCTTCTTAAGCGATTTTCTCGCATCTTATCCTCGATCGGAGCTACACAAACTTTCTTTCTGATTACATCATTCCGAATCCGATCTTTACGTATGTGTCCACACATCCACCTTAACATTTTCATTTCTGCTACATTCATTCTTTGCACATGTTTATGGTTCACAGGCCAACATTCGGATCCATAAAGCATAGCAGGTCTCACGACTGCTTTGTAAAACTTTCCTTTACTTTTTAAAGGAATTTTCTTATCACAGAGAACAACAGAGGCTCCTCTCCACTTTAGCCAGCCGGTATTTATTCTATTAGTAACATCTCCATCAATTCCCCATCATGTTGCAGATTAGATCCCAGATATCTAAAGGAATCTCTCTTTCAAATGTTATCGCGATTGGTTGCTGATAGTTGAGAAATTGGAGAGGAGGCTGACGGGTTGGAAGGTAGACATCCGCGGGATATGCTTGGTGCTTATAAAGGTCGTTCTTTCATCAATCTCGGTGTTTTTCATGTCCTCTCGTCTCTTACCTGTTGGTATCCATCGTCGTTTGGACATGATCATGCATATATTTCTCTGGAGCAAGTCGGGTTCTGATGGGTTAAGTGTTCATCTAGCAGATTAGGAAACAATTACGACTCCTATGTCGGCATGTGGCCTTCGTATTTCCCGCCTAGAGACATTGAGTCATGCATTGCTTATGAAGTGGGTTAGCAGGATTTGGGGCATGGGTGAAGACCTGTGTTGCTGACTTATCCATCATATTTATGGCATTAATATGCAAGATAAAAATGTTGCACTTCCGTCATTCTTTCCTTCGTCCTTTTGGGGGGGATTAGAGTTTTGTCGAGATTCCAAGATTTATTTCGCCTGGTTATTGGCAGAGATGACTCCTTCGCTTGCTGGACAGATAATTGGAGTGATAAAGGCAAATTAACATCTCTTTTCCCTCGACTTTTCGCCCTTGCAATAGATCGGGAG
Source organism: Ottelia alismoides (assembly GCA_037367405.1). Taxonomy (NCBI): domain Eukaryota; kingdom Viridiplantae; phylum Streptophyta; class Magnoliopsida; order Alismatales; family Hydrocharitaceae; genus Ottelia; species Ottelia alismoides. The sequence goes on from JAZKJV010000762.1 coordinate 769,971, forward strand.
GTAAAGGTAAAGACTGTTGGATTGATGGGAGTTGGTTGTCCTTGTTCCGATCGGATTTATATGTGATTTGGGCCCGTTAAAGTTCATGTTTTATAAAAAGCGACAGCAAAAAAAGAGAGCTGTGAAGGGAAAATGGAATAGAAAAGGGACCTCCCTGGTAAAAAAAAAGGTGAGATGAAATAATCCGGGAAATGAAATGATTGGTACTGTTTGTTTGGGCCCAGCAGGGCCGAGATGAAATAACCCGTGAAATGAAATGACTGGTACTGTTTGTTTGGACACAGCAGGGCCAGAAGTTTTCTGTTGAAAAAAATGAATTGAATGGCTAACAAAAACAGTTCACAGGTGCTGACTGAAAGATGCAGTTAAACAAGGAAAGCGTAAAAGAATAAAAAAAACCAGAGAAAATGAGACATCTTTTAAACTAAAAGAAGGTTTGGAAAAAGGGGAGAAGAAGAAGGAATCAATAAAAAAGTTAAATTGGTTATTTTGCCCCCACTTATACTCCGAAGTTGTCAATTATCCCATCTTTCCAACAAATTAGGGAGAAAGGAAAACCCACTTCAACGGTCTATTGGTAGTGCAATGTGCCTACCACCCAAAAGACCAAGTTCAAATCTTGGGGCGGGCACCTGTCTATGTTTCCCACTCTTGTTTCAAAAAATTAGAACCCATTTAATGGTCTGATGGTAGTACAATGTGCCTACCACCCTTAAGATTGGAGTTCGATCCTGGGGTGGGCACCTATGTGTGTTCCCTCCTCTTATTTCAAAAAAATGTCAGGGAGAAATGGAGAGTGAAAGTAGGGCAGAATTTATTTTCGTACTTGGGATTGACGAGTATATTTTATCTAACATCCAGCTTTGCTCATGGCCCCCTAGGAAGAGATCTCTTCAGGGTTCTTATGTCATTTAACCCACTTCTTGAGGTCTTTATATGAGAGAAGCTCATTCTTCGAGGTCCCCATATGTATATGTGGGGCTCTTTCTTTGGAGTTTTTGTATAGGGGAGTCCCACGCTTGAGATTTGCATATAATTGAAAACCTTTACTTTCGATGTTTTGCATTAGTTATTCAGATGGACTTCTACTACTTCTTGAGATCATCTTAGACTATTGTTGCCCATTAACTAATTGCATGAAGATCAACACTCTAACCTATCTGCTGCCTACCAGTTGTCTTTACCAAACACCAACTCCAAGCACGGTTTACTCTCAGTGCTATTTCCTCCGTTCAGATGTCCTCCTAGCGAGCGGGTCTCCTCCTAGTTCCTTGGAAGATGTATCGAGTGAAGATGAATATAATATTTTCTTCTGTAGCAGCTCCTGTTTGAGGGGGAGTTAGGATATGATTTAGAGGGGTAGTTGGATCTCCCATGATCCAATTATAATGTGTAATTGGATCTCCTATGATTCAATTACACTATTCTTTGTATTAGGCCCCTATTGCCTATAAGTGGGACTTTTTTGTGTTTATGTGACTATATATAGAGTCCTACACCCATTGTAGTCCTTGAGAAACATAGTAGAAGATATAGACATATAGCCCTTTTGTGGCTTTCTTTCGTGGTTTCATCCCGTTTCGTAGGGAGTGGATTCCACGTAAATCAAAGTTTTATTTTGTTCTGGATTCCACATTCTTCATTTATATTTTCACAATGTCTTGACCTTATTTTAGAGATTTTTTTATTATTTTCTGGACTTTTTAATAGATCTAATATGTTAACAATTATTACATTTAGTTGTCGTCTACTTGTTTTTGGCCTTAATGATGTAAAGTTTTGAAGCTTCTGTACGGACTTTCTAATCGGAACCTTGTTAGTCTTGCTTTTTTAGTTATTTTTGTTGTAACTTTCATGTTTTGTTTTGTTCTGGAAGATGTCTTGGCATGCTACTTCAGAAAGTTGATGATAGGGCTTTTGTTCGTGAGAAGATAGAATGGATGTACAAGAATGCTGATATATCTGTTCCAACAAATAGGCTTGGTCTTGCCAAAGGCATGGGGTTGGTATGTTTATATGCAGTTTATCATTTTCCCGCTCTCCTTTTATAGAAATATTCATTTACTTGATATTGCAGGTTGCGGCATCTCATCTTGATACTGTTTTAGAGAAGTTGAAAAATATTCTTGACAATGTTGGACGCAGCAAGTTTCGCAGGTAGTTCTTAGACCGCTTTTTCTCCAAAAGCAGGCAGTTCTTACTTCTTGGGTCTACATTTTATGGTTTTAAAGCAAGAAAACTTCTCAAATTTTAATCACTGAGTGCATGCAAAATTCCCATGATTTCCATGAGTACTTTCCAAGTCTCCTGTAATCGAAATTTAACCTGGGACGGGAAAACCATAACTCAGTGGGATGACTTCCATCACTTTTTCAGAAATAAAATGAGCTTGTTTTGCGATGTCATCTCGTAATATTTAAGTTGACTTAACTGCAGTGATTATTCCTTGTTGAAAAAGCAGATCAAAATCAAGGGATTTTAGGCTAAAACCAAGGGATTTTTATTCATTCATTACGTTTTACCAGGTTATATGATCACTAATCATAGCAAACACTAGTGCACTGATCTTGAATCCTTATAACTTCTTTTTTCCCACATTTTGCTAACAGCGCCTTCCTTGAAACATGAAAAAAGTATTGTGCCATCCGAGGCTATGGTTGGCATGTTGATTGAAAATGATATTGAAATCACTATGCAACTGAAGATGACTGTTCTATGCTGACATTTGCATTGTCTCATTGATGTTTAAGCTTGTGCTTTTTTCTGTGTGCCTTTTCCACTCCACCTTTTTTTTTTGAGGCTCCTTTTCCACTCCACCTTCCATTCTCTATTTTTTCTAGGGAAAATAAAAGCCACCAGGCCCTTCCTATCGTGTAATTGTTGTATGGAATCTACAAAATACCAGCTTCCTTGATATGCATGTTAATTATTTATCCAGATGTTGATGCTCCTCGTTCTATGCGATGGTGCTGTTTGCTTTGTTCATTTCTTTGAGTTTTGGTTGCTTGGGTAAATGTAGACTTGTCTATATTTCTTTTCTTTAAATAGACTTAATACTGAAAGAATATTTACGTTTTCTTTTGCATAGATTCCTGTCATTATTCTATGGTCGGCCAGCTGAAGATGCTGATGATATACATGCTGCTTTAGCTCTAATGTATGGGTATGCAGCAAGATATGCCCCATCGACTGTAATCGAAGCTAGAATTGATGCCCTAGTCGTAAGTTTCTTCAAATATGTGCATGCCATTGGTTTTGCATGTTGATTTTTATTAAAAAATATTACTTCGGCGTTTCGGTTTTATAGTTATTGATACTTGCTACTTGATATTTCTCCATTCAGATGTTTTCTATCTGTACATGTTATTAGTATATGAAGAAATATTCAAGGATGTCTATCACTATGGAGTTTATGTCCTTTCGTTTGTTAGATATGGAGCTGGGAGTTAGACTCATGGGGATTGTCCCTTTGTGCTTTCTTACTTGTGGGTACTCAAATCATGATGCACAATATCATAAAATGTTGTTGTAAGAAGAGTGGACTTAAAAAGGATAGGAGATAGAGGATGTAGATGAACATAAAGATTGATGAGATATGCCATAGGGTTACTGCGCTCGTGCCTTCCTAGTTCACGAGATCTTATTGAAGAAAATTATTGTTATTAGTTGGTGCTAAGAAATTGCATTCCTGCGGATGAACCCTTTTGTTGTGGTGATTTTTTTGATTCAAAATCTGTGTTATTTGCTTTGTTTGAACATGAAAGTGAAGTGTGTGTTTCTTATGGTTGTGGCATCTGCGATAGTGTTGTGGTGATAGTCACAACACAATATAGCATTATTGCTATGTGGAATTGGAGAAGAGAACACGATGTTTCCCCCCTGCTCATTTGTGAAGGAGGTATGGAAAGAGAGCATGTTTTTTCCCTTTGCCCATTTGTGAAGGAGGTATGGGAACATTGGGAAGTGACCATGATTCGATGAGTGGCATGCTTAATCTTTGGTGAATTTGGCAGGAGCTTCAAGTTTGAGGGAATTAGGAGAGAAGCTTGATGCGAAGAAGACATCAAGTTCGTTACTCTCCACTGGCTTTGTTGTTGTATATGTAGGTCGCAAAGAAACATTACTTTTTCATTATGGAGAGATGTTAGATAGAGAATAATGCCAGTAGTGTAACTGTATTGTATTTTTTCATCTCTTAGGGATGGGTAGCGTTGTAAAGACTTGTACTTTTATTATTTGTTTTCGTGATTATAAATGACTATATGAATTTTTACCTCGAGTTTCTATCCTTCAACATTTCAGCGAGAATCATCTCTAAACTACATAGAACTCCTGGTATAAGGATCGTAGCTCCAACTTCTTCTGAATTAACCTTGTGAATCCTCAGGTTTCTCGTTTCAACTATTTGACACCCTTGCACAATTGTGTTATGGCTCCACAACTGTGTATGCTTTTCAGTTTGTAGTGGTAACCTCTTGATTGATGGGTAAGATAGGGTTAAAGAAGGGCTTACCCAACCATTTAACCTATCTTCACTGAGTCCTTTATTTATCTTAGCGATTTTCTCCATGTATCATATATGCTTCCATAGTTATGCCCTAATCCATGCATTTTTTGCATTTACATCAAGATCCATATGGAAGTGATCCATCGCTCACAGTATGCCCTTATAAGCAAGGTCCATAGGTATGGCTTTAAGGATTAAAAAAGCAATTATAATTATATTAATCAGACACATTCAAATTATTTAAAAAAGTATCCTTTCACTGCTCTTTCCTCTTCCCTGCATCATTTTCCATTATATTCCTTTTCTTCCTGACACCCACACCCATCTTCCATGTCTCCTGCATCACCATCTCTCTTCTCCTAGTCCCCTTTGCATTGCTATTGATTTACACGACAATGACGAGTCCTATCTAGAAGACCCTCCCTTAGAAGGGTTTGCATATCATGGATACTCCACTCGCTAAACTCTTCAATACTGGCTTCCACCTCTCACATATCATGTACGCCACCATCATGCTTGTTGTAACACCTCCCCTTGCGGAGCCCATCACAACTCATAGGTGCCTCACAATCACAATGTGGGGACTCTATCACTTTAAACTAAAGTACCTCCCATGATGTTACCTTCACGTGGAACTCATGTTGGAACCTAAACCCTACATCCCCATCATGGTTGATGCAACACCTCTTGCTGGGCTCATTACAACATGTGCATGCCTCAAAATATATGGGGATTCCATCTCTTTTAAAACTCAAGTACCTTTCCTGATGTTACCTTTATGTGGAACTAAGGTAGGAGTCTTATTAGCATCATTTATGCCATGACAAAAGCCATGCACTTGCCATGAAAAAAGCCATGCACTTCTTCCCAGCGAGAATGACAATAGCCACATAAGAATTCTAAATGAATTATAGAATTTATTCACATCAAAGCTTAACATCTTTGAGTATTCTAAATTTCCAATCCTTATTTGTTGTAGAGTTTTATTTTATGTCAACTGTTTTAACTGTTATTTATTTCCTTTGTCCATGTAATTAACCTATTTGGGTTTCTCTCTTCTATATAAAAGAACCCTTGGGCTCTGTAAATAAACACAACAAAGTATTCTTCTCTACATGGTATTAGAGCGACAGTTCCAGACCAGAGCCCTGAGCCAAAACCCTAACCCTACCTTGTAGCCTCCGTCGTGCACCTCTGCCTCCTCAGCGCAGAGCCCTACAACCCCCCATCTTCCGCGCACGCAGTAGCGCCGCTGCCCAGCATCAGCTGCCTCCTCGCGCGCCCGCCCCTCGGACATATCAGGAGGCTCTAAAGGACAGTCAGTGGAGGTTAGCCATGGAGGAGGAGATGGCTGCGCTACATTCACGTGGTACGCGGAGTCTTGTTTATGCTCCAGTCGATGCATCTATTGTGGGATGCAAATGGGCGTTTTTTTTGAACCACCGTGTGGATGGCAGTGTGGATCGCTATAAGGCGAGACTTGTGGCACGTGGGTTCACCCAGACATATGGGGTGGACTATTAGGATACTTTCTCTCCAGTTGCCAGACATTCTACTCTGTGTATTCTACTTTCCGTTGCTGTGATACGAGATTGGCCCCTGTATCAGCTTGATTGATGTGAAGAATGCCTTCCTCTGTGGTTATCTACAAGAGGTGGTCTACATGCAGCAACCACCTGTGTTTGCTGCTGAGGGGGAGTATCAGAAGGTTTGCAGGCTACACAAGGCTATCTATGGCCTTAACAGAGTCCAAGAGCATGGTTCCAGAAGCTCTCGGACTTGATAGAGCAGTAGGGGTTTGTGAGATCGACTGTCGATCATTCCTTGTTTGTACAGAGGACCCAGAGAGGCACTATTAGCATTCTTATTTACGTTGATGATATTATTGTTACAGGGGATGACGAGCAGAGCATTCAGGGTGCCAAGGACTTCCTAGGTCAGCAGTTTGTGACCAAGGATTTTGGACATTTACGTTACTTCCTTGGACTGGAGTTTGCCAGGAACCAAAGAGGTCTTGTGATGACCCGGAGGAAGTACGTTACAGATCTTCCTTCAGAGACAGGCATGGCAGATTGCAGACCTGCCACTACTCCTATTGACTCGAGCATGAAGCTTTATGATGATGATATTGAGGAGGTCGACAAGAGGAGGTACAGAGAGCTTGTTGGCAAGCTATTATATACGACTATTACCAGGCTTGACATAACCTTTGCCGTGAGCAAAGTGAGTCAGTTTATGGAGCAACCGAGACAGGCACATATGGATGCAGTCTATATGATTCTGAGATACCTGAAGACATCACCTTGTATGGGACTTCTTTTCAGCAGAGGCATATCTTTCTCAGTTACAGCATGTGTAGATGCAGATTATGCTGGGTGTTCAAAGGATAGAAAGTCTACATCAGGTTTTGCTACGTTCCTAGGGAATTCTCTTCTTTCATGTAAGAGTAAGAAGCAGACTGTGGTTGCCAGATCAAGTGCTGAGTCGGAATACAGGGCAATGGCGCAAGCTAGCACATAGATGATGTGGGTCAGATCAAATACTTACTGACCTAACTATAGAGGTGCCTCTTCCCATGCACCTCCAATGTGATAATCAGGTTGCTCTTTTCATTGCCAAAAACCCAGCCTTTCATGAGAGGACGAAGCACATAGAGGTGGACTGTCACTATAATCGTGACATGATACAAAAAGGTCTTATCGCCACTACACATGTTAGCTCGAGAGATCAGACAACATATGTACTTACAAAGGCTCTAGCTAGAGAACCTTATCAGATATGTTGTTCCAAGCTGAGTCTGATTGATATCTACGCTCCAGCTTGAGGGGGGTTGTTGAGATATTAGTTATCTGTATTACTGTTTTCTTATTTTCTATTTCTTTGTTCTACTTCTTGTAATTTTTCCAATAAGTTCCTCTCCTATATAAGAGAACCCTAGGGCCTCTCATAATCAACTCTTTCTATTTTCCCAGCATAAGGCATATAGACATGCCTCTAGTACTTGGATCGGAATCTCCAAGTGTCCTTAAGTTGAAGACATTTTCAGATATGTCTTTGTCATTTGTATTTACCAATTGATCGGAAAATTCTCTCATAAGAACAACCAAATCCATTGAAATATATTTTTGTAATTAAACACTCAATATCCTTCAACTTTCTTATCTCTTAATTCCGTAATTAACCTAATATTAAGAGTGTATTAACACCATCTTCCTTATAGTAGGCTTTGATACACAATTTATCTTTAAATTTTAACCGAGTTAAGGTGTTTATCCTTATGTACCTTTTATTTTTATTTGGAATTTTGATTTAAAAAAATTATACTTTGAATCCACTAAAACCTTTTTCGAACATTTGTAGAGATAATTATATAGTCAGTGTATTGTTTGTTCTATTTTTTGTTTATCGGATGACCTACTATGTAATTTACCCATGGGTCCTCTCTATATAAGAGAACCTAGGGTTCTATGGAATAGTAGATCGCTCTTTTCCTCCAACATGGTATCAGAGCAGGATATAACCCTAACCCTAACCCTTCATCGTCGGCCCCATCTTCCCTTTCTGTGCCGCCTCATCTCCCCTCTCCTCCCACCGCTGCCGCCGAGCCCTAGAGACATCGTCGCCCCTTAACCTCCTTCCCACTCCCTCTCTCTCGTTCTATCTATCGCTGCTGCCCTCTAAAGACCTCCCTCCCGTCACCGTCGAGCCCGCCACCGCAAGGGCCTTTACCGCCCAGCCTCTCTCCAATGCCTGCGCATTCGCCTTTCGTAGGCCCCTCCATGGATTTGAGTGCATAACGTCTACATATGCACTCAAATCCTGTCCACTTTATGTAGACACTTCTTCATTGGTCTACGGATCCTAGTTCTTCGTCTCCGGCATCATGTCAGATAACAAAGTTGATATGTCCTTCATAGGCGCATTCAAAGGTCCTGTGCCAATAGTCAATATAGATGGGACGAATTGTGAGCTCTGGGCGATGCAGTTCATGAGCCTCATGAAGTCGAACGATAAGAAACACATTCTTACCGAGGAACCGGCAACGAAGACTGGGATCTATGCCTCCTGGGAGGCTGATGATTCGTACGTCAAGATCTGGCTTTCAGGCACGTTGACGACGGAGATTGCGAATGATGTTCTCCATCAACCCACCGCTAAGGAGATGTGGGACATCCTAGCGACTACCTATTCATAGGTGTGAAATGGGACGAAGATGTTGCAGCTTCAGCATGACATATTCACTATAGAGCAGAATGGTCAACCACTACATTCCTTGTAATTATCCCTACAGGGGATGTTTGAGAAGCTCTACAGTACTATACCTCTCACGGCTACCCATGAGCAGCAGAAGGCTTTTCGGAATGCTACCATGGTGGGGGTACTGTTCGCGAGTCTTGATCCTGAGTATGATGCATCCCGATCTCAGATATTTGTTGATGTTACCATTCCTCCTAGGAGGAAGTATACCGGAGGCTTAGTCGCATCTCTGTCTCCTCCAGTACTACTACACCCCCTCCTTCGGGGATGGCTGTGTCGCGAGGGAGAGGTGGTTAGTCTTCATTCCATAGACGTGGACCTCGTGGTCGGGGAGGTCGTTTTCGCCAACCATGTACTTTCTTCCATCGCATATAGGTCACTCTGAGGATACATGATATTCTAAGCATGGATTTCCAGCATCGGCACGCGTAGCTGAACATGTCGCACCTCCATTGGCGTCCACGTCAGATCACAGGTTTGAGGAGCTTGTGGCACGATTGCGTGATATTATGCCTCAAGAAATAAGCATCTACAGACTCCCAGGAGGCTCTTCAGACATTGCTGCCTCAACATCTGCCAGTACTTCTGCCTCTGCTAGCACCTCCGGTAGTGCTTCTGCTTTTACATCTGGTCATAGTATTTCAGAGTGGATTATGGATTCTGGTGCAACCGATCATCTTTGCCAGGACAGACATAGACTTGAGTCATACCGAGACATTCCACCAGGACGGTCAGTGATCATAGCTGATGGTACTCATTCCCCCATCGTTGGACAGGGGGAGATTACCCTGTCACCTTCCATACGTCTACAGAATGTTCTGTATGCCCCTGATTTTTCCATGAATCTACTGTTCATTAGTCAGATTATGGAAGGTTTGCATTGTAGGGCTATATTTGACCCATCTTCTCTTATTTTTCAGGACATAGTAACGGGCAAGGTTATTGACTGTGGTTCTGAGCAGGATGGTCTATATCGTCTGGTCCCGACTTCCTTTGAGGCATCTCCTCCTACTCAATCGGATCAGTCTCCCGTACACCTGGCATCTACGTTTTGATCACCTCCCGCTTCAGAAGATGCGTCATCTTTTGCCTCAAATTCCATTCAGTTCGTCTTTTCAATGTTAAGCCTGTCAGTTGGGAAAGCACCATCGAGCTAGCTTCCTAGTCGTCAGTGTCAGAGTAGTAGCTTCCCTTTTGATTGTTCCATGTTGATATTTGGGGTCCTAGTCATGTTCCTGATCATCAGGGACACAGGTTCTATCTTGTAGTTGTTGATGACTTTTCTCGTGTGTCGTGGATTTTTCTATTTAAGAACAAATCTGAAGCAAGAGATGTTATTTGAAATCTTATAATTGAAGTGCAGAATGTTTTTTCCTCTCATGTGAAATATGTTCGTACAGACAATGCATTGGAATTTTGCACCCGCTCTCTCTCTCCCGTTTCTTGTCGTCTAGAGGAATTATTCATCAAACCATATGCGCTTACACATCTCAACAGAATGGAGTGGCAGAGTGAAAACATCGTCATCTTCTTGATATTAATCGTATCCTGCTTATCCAGAGTTGTGCGCCTATCTCCTTTTGGGGTGATGCGGTCCTTACGGCATGTTACCTTGTGAATCGTATGCCATCCTCTGTACTTGGTGAGAAAATTCCTATTTCTGTTATTTTTCCAAACAAGGATCTATTTTCTCTTACACCTCGTGTATTTCGTGTTGTTGCTTTTGTTCACCAGTTGTCTCTTGTACTTGACAAACTCTCTCTTAGAGCAGTCAAGTGTGCCTTCGTGGGCTACTCTCGGACCCAGAAGGGGTACTGATGTTATGATCCAGTCAACAAGAAATATTTCGGCAGTGCTGATGTGACATTTTTTGAGTCTGTTATGTACTTCTCTCCTGCAGGTGATAGGTTGATCTCCTGTACATACAATAACGACGTATATGTTCCTCCTCCTAGTGTGAGTCCACCCCTGTTCATTCCTAACCTGGTTGTCACACCAATGTCATCCTCAATTCCACCACCACCACCTATAATGCCATTCCCTAAATACTATACACGTCGATCAGGTTCTGCTCAGGATGCACGCCAATCATCTATCAAGCCTCAGGTATGTTCAGATGCTATTACTAACGATGGGTCAGATAGTGCACCTGTGCATGGTTCTTCTTTGCAAGAGGAATGTGCATTGCCGAGTGCAATGGATGATGATCTTGATGTTCCCATTGCTATTCGGAAGCAGAAACGTACTTGTGTATCTTATCCCATGGCTTCCCAGGTTTCCTTTCATCATCTCACAGGAGACTTCTAGAAATTTGATGTGGCTCTGTCATCCGTGGAGATACCACGGAATTATCAAGATGCTATGAAGATGGACTATTGGCAGTTGGCTATGGAAGAAGAAATGGCGGCATTACAGTCACGGGGTACATGGAGCTTGGTTCCCTCTCCCTTTGGTGCATCTATTGTTAGCTGCAAATGGGTATTTACAGTAAAATACCATGCAGATGTCAACCTAGATCGATACAAGGCAAGGCTAGTGGCAAGGGGCTTCACTCAGACTTATGGTGTGGACTATATGGATACATTCTCTCCAGTGGCTCGTCACTCTACTCTTCACATTCCTCTATCTGTTGCTATGGTACGTGACTGGTCCATCTTTCAGCTTGATGTCAAAAATGCATTCTTGTATGGCGATCTGCAGGAAGAAGTCTACATGCAGCAGCCACCGGGATTTGCTGCTGAGGGGGAGAATCATATGGTGTGTAGACTTCACAAGGCGATATATGGCCTCAAACATAGCCCAAGGGCGTGGTTCCAGAAGCTGTCACATCTAATTGAACGACAGGGATTCAAAAGATCAAATGTGGATCACTCGTTGTTCATTCAGAAGACTTCTAGAGGTATGGTTGTCATCATAGTATATGTTGATGATATCTTGGTGACAGGAGATGATGCTCAGGAGATATGTTGTAGGAAATGAAAGAGAGAACTTGTTTATTCCAGGGAACCCTAGGCTCTCTTATATAGAGGAAGCCTATGGGTAAATTACATAAGATGGAACAATGAAAATAAACATGACGCATAAGTACATAAATAGTAGAAATATCTCTACACTCCCCCTCAAGATGGAGCATAGATGCCAATCATGCTCAGCCTGGAAGAATATTTCTGAAACGGCCCTCTGAGCAACGGTTTAATAAAGATATCTGCAGTCTGTTCTCCCGAACTAACATGGGAAGTAGAAATCAACCCCTTCTGAATCATATCCCTAGTATAGTGGCAGTCTACCACAATATGCTTCGTCCTTTCATGAAATGCATGATTATTAGCAATAAATAATGCTGCTTGATTGTCACACTGTAATTGCATGGGTAATGGTACATCTATATGCAGATCTGATAATACGGCTCGAACCCACATCATCTCCGTGCTTGCCTGTGCCATGGCTCTGTACTCAGATTCAACACTAGATCTAGCCACCACTATCTGTTTCTTGCTCTTCCAAGAAACTAAAGAACTGCCAACAAATACTACAAACCCTGAGGTAGATTTCCTATCTCTAGGACATCCTGCATAGTCCGCATCAGCACATGCGAAGATAGAAAGATTTGTTTCTTTCCTGAACAACAATCCTGCACCCGGGGATGACTTTAGATATCTCAGTATCATATATACAACATCCATGTGTATCTGTCTGGGTTGCTCCATGAATTGACTCACCCGACTAACTGCAAAAGCAATGCCATGTCTGGTGATAGTAATATGGAGAAGTTTTCCCACCATTTCTCTATATCTTCTTTTATCAACTTCCTCTGTGTCATCTCCATATAGCTTCATACTAGGATCCATGGGAGTAGTGGAGGGTCGACACCCGATCATACATGTCTCATCAAGCATATCTGTAATATATTTCCTTTGGGTCATCACAAGACCCTGCACATTCCTCGCAAACTCCAATCCCAGAAAGTATCGTAGAGTACCAAGATCCTTAGTCACAAACTGATGGCCTAAAAATGCTTTTGCCATCTTTATTCCCCGCATGTCATCTCCCGTAACAAGTATGTCATCAACATATACCATAATCACAACAGTACCTCTGGGAGTCTTCTGGACAAACAAAGAGTGGTCAGCATTTGATCTTATGAACCTTTGCTTCTGGATGAGATCTGAAAGCTTCTGAAACCATGCCCGCGAACTTTGTTTAAGACCATATATGGCCTTGTGAAGTCTACACACCATATGACACTCCCCCTCAGCTGCAAACCCCGGATGCTGCTGCATGTAGACCTCTTCCTGCAGATCTCCATATAAAAAGGTATTTTTAACATCAAGCTGGAACAAGGGCCAATCACGTACCACTGCGACTGAAAGAACACATAGAGTTGAATGACGCGCCACCGAGAAAAAAGTGTCCATATAATCCACGACATAGGTCTAAGTGAATCCACGAGCCACTAGTCTTGCTTTGCAGCGATCAAGGTTGCCATCCGCATTATATTTGACAGTAAAGACCCATTTACAACTAACCACAGAAGCTCCTGGGGGAGTAGCAACTAAGCTCCATGTGCCACGAGAACGCAAGGCAGCCATTTCCTCTTCCATGGCTAATCGCCAGCTGCTGTCTTTCAAGGCATCCTGATAGTTCCGTGGTATCTCCACGGTAGATAGGGCAATAACAAATCTCTGAAAATCACCAGTGAGGCGATGGAAGGAGACCTGTGAAGCAAGTGGATAAGACGCACACGTCCGCTTGGACTTCCTCAAAGCAATAAGGACATCCAAATCATCAGCAGTGTCCACCTGTACATCATTATCCTGCACTTGTGCATTATTAGTCCCATCAATACTCATATCACCTGGACATACCTGGGGCGTGGTAGATGAATGACAACCTCCGTGAGCAGGATTCAGACGACGAGTATAGAATTTTGGTAAAGGTGGGACAGGTGGTTGTGGATGTGGTGGTGGTGGTGATGGTGCTGACGGTGGTGACACAACAGGAGTAGGTATGTGATCAGACTGACGTACAGGAGGAGGTGACACATAAATGCCATCATTAATAGTGGAAGGAGTCATCCTATCACCTGTAGGAGAGAAATACATGATATTCTCAAAGAAGGTGACATCAGCACTGACATAATATCTGTTGTTCACAGGATCATAGCACCGGTGTCCGTTTTATGTACCTTTTAAGTACGAGAGTACCCCAAAAAGACACACTTGACAGCACTAGGTGAGAGCTTGTCAATCCCTGGAGTAAGTTGATGGACAAAAACAACTGAACCAAAAACACGAGGAGTTAGTGAGAATAATTCCCTATCAGGAAAGACACCAGAAAGAGGAGCTTTCTCCCCAAACATAGAAGATGGCATACGATTGATCAGATAACCTGCCATAAGCACAACATCACCCCAAAAAGATAGTGGAGCACAACTATGAATGAGTAAAGTCCGAGCCACATCAAGAAGATGACGGTGTTTTCTCTCTGCAACACCATTCTGTTGAGACGTGTAAGCACAAGTTATTTAATGAATAATGCCACGAGACAAGAAGAAATAGGAAAGAACACGATTGCAAAATTCTAATGCATTATCTGTGCGTACAATCTTTACATTAGAAGAAAAAACATTCTGAACTTCATTGATAAGATTTTTTATTATATCCCCCACTTCAGATTTATTTTTCAATAAGAAGACCCAAGACAATCTAGAGAAATCATCTACGACCACTAGGTAAAATATGTGTCCCTGGTGATCAGGTACACGACTCGGACCCGAAATGTCAACATGCAATAACTCAAAAGGGGAGTGATTGCTCCTGGACTCATGACTAGGGAAAGTAGACCTGTGATGCTTTCCCAACTGACATGCTTCACACTGAAAAGAAGACTTTTGGTGAAATCTGGGGCAAGATATGACGCAGCTTCTGAAGAGGAAGATGACCAAAACGCAAATGCCAGGTAAGAGGAGAAGCAGTTCCACTGGACTGAGATGAGACACCAGCATAGGAGGTGTGAACCAACCTATAAAGGCCATCCTGCTCGCAGCCATCACCAATCACCTTGCCCGTTAGAATGTCCTGAAAAATAAGAGAGGATGGGTCAAAGATAGCTCGACAATGCAAATCCTTCGTAAGCTGACTAATAGAAAGTAAGTTCATCAAGAAATCTGGAGCATGCAAAACATTCAACAGGCGAATGGAGGGTGTCAAACTGATCTCCCCCTGTCCAATGATGGGGGAATGAGTGCCATCTGCTATCACAACCGATCTCCCTGGAGCAACCTCCCTGTAGGATGTAAACTTATCTCTGTCTCGACAGAGATGATGTGTCGCACCAGAGTCCATGATTCATTCCGAAACATTGGAACTGTGACATGAGGTAAATGCATAAACGCTACCTGTTGTGCTTTCCGTGGCTGACGTGCTGGCAGAGGCTGAATCTGCGATGTCAGAGTGACCTCATGGCGAGTCAGTAGAGGCAGGAGGCATGATATCCCGTAATCTGGCTACAAGATCCTCAAACCTCTGGTCAGAAGTAGATGGCGGTGTAGGCACAACATGCTCGGCTACACGGGAAGATGCAGGAAAACCATGCTTTGAATAGCATGTATCTTCTGCATGACCCGAGCGATGACAGAAGTAGCATGGCTGACGGAAGCGACCACCTCGACCACGAGGTCCACGGCTACGAAAGGAGGAAGTTCCTCTGCCTCGGGAAGCAGCCATCGCCGAAGGAGGTGGCGTAGGCGCTGGAGAAGGAACCGCGATTCAGCTGAGTCGTCGATACATTTCCTCCACTGGAGGAATAGTAGCATCTGCCAATATCTGCGAGCGAGCCGCATCATATTTCGGGTCTAGTGCCGCTAGTAAAACCTCCATCATTGTAGCATTCTGGAACGTCTTCTGCTGCTAAGGGGTCGTCGTCAGGTGAATGATACTGTAGAGCTTCCCAAACATCCCCCGTAGGGATGTATACAATGAATGCAATGGACGGCCATTCTGCTTGACCGTAAAGATGTCATGCTGAAGTTGGAGGATCTTAGTCTCGTTCCTCATCTGCGAGTATGTCGCTGCTAGAATATCCCACATGGCCTTAGCCGTGGGCTGGTGTAGGACATCATTGGCAATCTCCATTGTCAGAGTGCCAGAAAGCCAGACCTTGGCATACAAATCATCAGCCTCCCACGAGGCGTAAATCCCCGTCTTCTCCACCGGCTCATCTTCGGTAAGAATGTGATTCTTACCATTGGACTTCATCAGGCTCATGAACTCCATCGCCCAGAGCTCGTAATTCGTCCCATCCATCTTGACTATTGGCGCTGGACCTTTGAAGGCGCCAATGGAGGGCATATCGACCTTGTTGTCAGACATAGTTGCCGGACAAGAAGAACTAGGGTTTGTAGACCAATGAGGAATCATCTACATAAACATGTAGGGAATGAATGCATATGTAGACTTATGCACTCAAACCCATGAAGGAAAGGAGATGGAGGCGGCGCCGCGGGGATGGAAAGGGACGACGGGACAAGAGGTGGTGGTGGCGCGTGTTAGGGGTTGCGTACGGGGTGGGTTGGGCGGCGTGTAGGGGCCACGGGGAGGGGGGATGCCCGCAGGGAGAGGCGGGCGGCTTTGAGGGGGTGGGCGGCGGGTACGGGTGGGCGCCTGGGTGGGGGTGGACGATGGTGAGGAGTTGCGGGGAAGGGGGGGTAGGCGGCGGGTATGAGAGGGCGGCGGGGAAGAGGGCTAGGGTTTAGGGTGGCTCTGATACCTTGTTGTAGGAAATGAAAAAGAGAACTTGTTTATTCCAGGGAACCCTAGGCTCTCTTATATAGAGGAAGCCTATGGGTAAATTACATAAGATGTAACAATGAAAATAAACATGACGCATAAGTACATAAATACTAGAAATATCTCTACAGGATAGAGATAGTAAAAGCATTTTTGGGCTGTCACTTTGTCACGAAGGATCTTGGTACCCTAAGATACTTTCTGGGATTGGAGTTTGCCAGGAATGCACAGGGTCTTGTCATGACCCAAAGGAAATATATTACAGATTTGCTGGCTGAGACGAGCATGGTGGATGTAGACCCTCGAGTACTCCTATGGATCCAAGTATGAAATTATATGACAATGATACTGAGGAGGTTGACAGGAGAAGATACAGAGAGATGGTGGGTAAGCTTCTTTAAATTACCATAACTCAACCTGATATTGCTTTTGCAGTGAGTCGAGTGAGCCAGTTCATGGAACATCCAAGACTGATACATATGGATGCCATATATGTGATACTAAGGTATCTGAAGTCTTCTCCAGGCTCGGGATTGTTGTTTAGAAAGGACACATATTTATCCGTTTCGGCATGTGCAGATGCAGACTATGCAGGATGTCCCAAGGATAGAAAGTCTACTTCAGGCTTTGCAGTTTTTGTGGGCAGCTCTTTGTTTTTTTGGAAAAGCAAGAAACAGGTTGTTGTGGCTAGATCGAGTGCTGAATTCTAATATAGGGCGATCGCACAAGCAAGACGGAGATGATGTGGGTTCGAGCTGTTCTACAAGACTTGCATATAAATGTACCTCTACCCATGCAGTTATAGTGTGATAATCAAGCTGCCTTGTTCATTGCCCATAATCCAGCCTTTCATGAAAGAACAAAACATATTGAGATAGACTGCCACTACACTAGAGATATGATTTAGAAGGGCCTGATTTCTACTTCACATGTTAGTTCAGGGGAGCAGACTGCTGAACCAAGCTATTGCTCAGAGGACCATTCCAGAGATGTTCTTCCAAGCTGAGCATGATTGACATCTATGCTCCATCTTGAGGAGGAGTGTAGAGATAATTATATATTCAGTGTATTGTTGTTCTATTTTTTGTTTTTGGATGACCTACTATGTAATTTACCCATAGGTCCTCTCTATATAAGAGACCATAGGGTTCTATGGAATAATAGATCGCTCTTTTTCTCCAACAGCATCAATGAACTTAAAAATCCAAGTTAGCTTCGTAGGGTTTTATATTATTCGAGCTTCCATTCCGGGTGACACCATTGCTCAGATTAATAGCTTGTGTATTTTGGAGGACACCAATATTAGAGATATTACAGTTGTGGGCACATGCAATTGGTTAAAGGTAGGCCTTAGGGTGGTTGCCGTTGGGGATGAAGTTGTTGACATGTGGGTTTTTGAGGTCCACACTTCTAAGGTGCCATTGGTTGCCTTTGGGGATGCATTAGCCGACATGTGGGTTGTCATCAAAGGGCATGTGTGAGGTTGAAGCAGTAATATATGGGCTAGAGAGCATCAAATGACACGTGTGAGTGGTTGAAGCAGTAATTATATGGAGCTAGATTAGATGCACACCTTCAGTAGCAGAGGTTTGAAGTTGGATCCCTACATTAGCGGTCATGTCGATAACCTTGTCCACCTCTTCCACAACTTTTTCATGAATGTTTGATGACTTTAACTTTTCCTTCTCTATGGTAGCACAAAAAGGGCTAGGGGAGGAATGGATTGAGGGTGGAGGAAGAGATGGGTAGGATGGGGTAACATGGAGAGAAAGAGAAAAATAAGATGGGGACAATGGAGGAAGAATGTATTAGGCAGGAAACATGAGGTATTTTTTTGATAAGAAGTATGCGTGGACTATTTTTAATTCGTGGAACAAGCATGATAATGCCTTGATATCTATCAGATCTCAGAATACAATTGTTGATCTTTAGATTGGTAACAAAGCTGATATGATTAAGATAGTTGCGCCCAAGGATAATATTACCTACACCAGTACTTTCTCGTGATTGGAAGACCATCTCAGAGATTGCAACCCTGCCAGGTAGGCTGTTAAGGTACGTCCAAAAGTACTTGAATTTCTTTCCTGATGCTGGATGCTGTCTATGACACTGGTTGGCATAAAAGCAATGCCTTTGTTATTTTAGACATATATAATTAACTTAAAGGTAGGTCAGGGTACCTTCCTTTAACTCTTATAAAAGTTATTTTGCTTAGGAGATAGGTGCACTCTTCTCATGGAACTGTCATATTCTATTGGTCTAATGTGAAACGTGTTCCGATCAAAGTCCAAGTTATGCTGAGCAAGTCATCTACCGTCCCCGGTATTATTATCTGTGGAGAACCATTTCATTAGTTGAGGATGGAAGCACATGCTATTCTTGAATTGAAAAGCATAGTCGATTGTGTTGGCACATCCGTGTGTTTTTTTCGTTATTAGAATTCATTGGAAAATGTACCGTTTATATAATCAACATATTTTACCTTGTCTTTTCATGTTCCTTCCATTAAAATTCGTTGTATATATCCAACCATTTAGGATCTCAATATGCTGATCATTTTTAAATGCTCATATTTTTGAATTTTGTTTACAGGGTACGAATATGTTGTCACATTTGCTTCATGTTCGACATCCTACTGCAAAACAAGCTGTTATTACTGCGATTGACCTCCTAGGTGCTTTACTTATCTTTAACAACAAAAGTAGTGTATTCTGCATATAATGTTTAATATTTATATCCTAGAGACTTTCTTGTTGCTTTGTAACGTTGGACTTCTAATTTCATGGTAGAGAGAGCTTGCACTATTCCTTTATATTTATTCAAACCACTGTATGTAGTTACAGCCTCCCATATAGCATTCCCATGCCATGAGCTGACATAGTCACAAGTGATAAGCCTCTATTAATTTTGAGAATATAGCTCGGATGGACCTTTTTTTGAAAAAAAACTAGGATGCGCCGAAAGCTCAACAATCCACAATGAATGGTTTTCCAATAAAAATGTGATAATAATATTTAGTTTTCTAAATGTTAATTAATTTTTTTTACGTAGGAATATTGCATCGATTTAGTACATTGATCTTTTTGTCCGATGCCATGGTTGGCCTCTATTGTTTTTTTTGATGCCATGATGGAGAAATCGGTGGAAGCGTTACTCGTAGGATAAATGTAGGTTGACTAAAGTGGAGAAGAGCTTCTCTTGTTCTATGTGATAAGAAAATTCCTTTGAAAATATGAAGAAGGTTTTACAAAACAGTCGTAAGACCCACTATGCTCTATGGATCTGAATGTTGGCCTGTGAACTATAGACATGTGCAGAGAATGACAGTAGCAGAAATGAAAATGCTAAGGTGGATGTGTGGTCATACATGTAAAGATCGGATTCAGGATGATGCAATCAGAATGAAAGTTGATGTAGCTGAGATAAAGGATAAGATGAGAGAAAACCGCTTAAGATGGTTTGACCTTTTGCAAAGGAGATTGGTTGATGCGCCTATTAGAAGACACAAGTTTTGGGATGATGAGTCGGCTAAGATAGTGAGGAAGGCCCTTGAAGTATTGGAATGAGACGATCCAAATGGATCTTGATTTTTTGGATCTAAGCCCGAGAATGACCGAAGATAGATATGAATGTAGACAAATAATCCATGTAGTCATCCCTACTTAATGTGGGAAAAGGCTTTGTTGTTGTTATTTTTGTTGTTGCCATGGTACACACACCTATCCAAAGAAAAAACCTTTTTCAAAAGTAGGCTGGCCATATGGATTTGTTGCTTCCCAAAAGATATCTTCGTATACCAAATCTATATACCTTCTTTAAAACTCGGTTTTTCATCCACTACTTGACACGTGGCGTCATAGCTGAGCAGTTTGCCCAAGTGGTTCCGACGATGGACTCGAGTTCAGGTCCTTATTAGATGGTGTGGATTCAAATCCTACTTTCGATAATTTATAACATTTTAATTTTCAGTCAATTTTGAATTATTTTATATACCTTCTCTAGAGTTCGGTTTTTTAACCATTACTTGGCATGTGGCATTGTGGCAGGGCAGGATGACCGAGTGGTTAATGAGGCAGACTCATGTTCCTATCTTAATGAGAGGGCGTGGGTTCAAATCCCACTTTTGACAATTTTTAACATTTTGAATTTCCAATCGATTTTGAATTATATTTACCTCGTGCTTTTGAACTCGTACACTTTGGGAGTGTGTTTTTTAAAATGGGAATTTTATAAATATATTTGGGTATTCTTGTGATGCTTAGCGTATACCCAATATTCAAAAATTTAATCATGTGTCCCTCTAAACGTGCGTTGTCTACGCTCGTGGACAAAAATGCTATTTTATATTTAATATAATTAATATCATGTTATATTATAAATATAATGTAAATAATAAACTATCTATATACCCTCTTTAAAG
Organism: Ottelia alismoides; assembly: GCA_037367405.1. Lineage (NCBI taxonomy): Eukaryota > Viridiplantae > Streptophyta > Magnoliopsida > Alismatales > Hydrocharitaceae > Ottelia > Ottelia alismoides. The sequence continues at coordinate 790,942 of JAZKJV010000762.1, forward strand.
CTGGGGTTTTCAGCCATTGCTTGGCACATAGCATCATGGGAGGCCTTGGCGTCTCCATCTTCGCTCGTTTCACCATTCTCGCTTCTCCCTTTACATGTGGCATCATGGGAGGCCTTGCGAGGACATTTCACCATTCTCGTTTCTCCCATTTTTAGTGCCCATCTTTTGACTGTAAAATTCTCATGTTCTGCCACATGGTGAGCACTTCCCCATCTGTCGAAGCATCTTCGCACACGAGCAACAATCGTTAGAGGTCCATGTTCCAACAATTCCTCCGGCTGACATCAGACCACCAAGCATCCTCCACCCCGGACCTCGAACCACCGCCGAGTCCTATTTCCATCATTGAGATATGACCATCTTCGATGAAGATCAAATCCCAATCGAAGCTAGAGTAGGAGTAGGAGGTGCAATAGAATCGGTGTCCTTCACGAGGTACCAGTGCAATCATTGCACTAACAATCTTCATGTCATCTGTGTGTCATGCCCTCTAGCTGGTTCTCGCCCTTCACCCCGAACACGCCCTCAAGCTTATATCAGATACCGTTGAAGATCGAGTTCATCGTAGCTCTTGGAGATCTGAACCACTGCCTGGATGATCGTGCTTTTACCCATCACCTAGAACGAAGATCCAAGGAGTATGGCATAACCAATACCTCCAGAAGTAGTATCGAGCTTCGCCGTCATGAGTTTTTGTTATCGGGGAAGAACAAGGGGTTGAATCCAAATGTACAAATATTGTCTGATCACACAAAGTGAAAGCATCATCTACAATCGAGATCCACTGAGCCGCTCATTCACAACCACTGATCGATTAAGCGAATCATGTGAGATGCACTTAAGACAATTAGACTACACCACAGATATTGTTGATATTCCCGTATAGGTCTTACATGACATGTTTTCACATGAGGTAACGTCAACCTGAACTTTTTGCATCGTTACCCTCAGCGTTCCCATATATCAATTAATATATTATATTGATATTTAGTAATATAATTTATTAAATATATCGTAAATTTGTTGATAAACTTAACAAAATTACGACATATTTCTTTAGTAATAATTTTATGGTATATTTCAAAATTTTAGTATGGATGCACTAATGTAATATTTAAAATGATATGAACCATAACAGATAATATACATGAGATTTACATGTCCATAGATGATATAATATTTATTGGATCTAATATTTAGGAACAAATATTGGATAATCCCTATACATAATATATGATATAATATCATATCATAAAAATTTTGATTATATTATTTCTGGTATAATTTTTAGTTTAATATATGATATATCATGGTTCGTAAGATTTAATACATATTCATATGAACATATCACATATTCACTTGGACATAAATCTTATGATCCTTGCAAATAAAGCATATATAATATTAAGTGAATTCCGAGATTGCTATTAGCCATAAAATAGTTTTATTATATACGTAGTTCATGCTAATTATTTTTTTCAACCATTCATTTCCTATCTCTGTGTTCATCCAAGTGTGAAGTGGGGCATTCATTGACCATATCTACATGTGTCTTAAGTACCTTAAACACTCTATCATATTCTTCCCTGTGGAGAAAATTGTTGTATAAGTGGAATGAATTTTATTCAAGATGTAGGGTTTCTTTATATCATGAAATCTTAAAGCTCAATAAACAAAAAAGTTCGTTACAATCCTCGACATGACTCATATACATAGAAGGGTAAAAATACATGGCTGACCAATAATGACCTGATATTAATGTCAATATTCTCCCTCTGTGTTCTATGTTGAAATGTAACTCTTTTTGCTAGATCTCTTCTCGATACTTGATGATTGTAAGTCTTCTATCCCATCTTATTAATATGTATGGGGCAGACAACTTCGGAGTGTTTATACTTCTTTTGGATAAAAACAATATTGTCATTATCCTCCCTCAAGTTAGAGCATATTTTTTGATCATGCACCACTTAGATGACGACAACGAGATATGTTTCTTTGGAAGTGTTGTAAATGTCACCAGGTGGAAGCTCTGTAGAAATATGATTAGTGATCTTTTCTAGTATTGCATCTCAGATAAAGTGGTTGCCTGCCTTAATTTGCTTGGTTTGAACATGAAATATAGTTTTGGAGGCGATGTAAGAGACAGAATTGTTGTCACAATAGAGAGAAATTAGTTTGTGTTAGGCAACCCAAGTTCTTGTAGAAAAGTGACTAAACATATAATCTCATAGACGGTTTGAGCCATGGCTATGCTTTCTACTTCTATACTTAATCTTGATGTTCCCATTTGCTTCTTGCTTTCTATATAACAAGGTCTCCACCAACAAACATAGCAAACCCAATGGCAAATCACTTGTCCTCAGGAGAACTTGTGTAGTCATCATTAACTTAAGCGCAATGTCAATGTGCTCATTAGCAATGTGGAGATGCCCTTTCTTGATGAATTCTTCAATTATCAAAGGATTAGAAGAATGTCTTGCCAGTGATTATAATATGATTTCTCTATGTAATGATTGGTTGTGCTAACAGAATGTGGAATATCATGTCCGGTGATAGTTAGTTATAACAGTTTGCCTACTGGACGTCTATACAGTTTGTCATCTTAAAATATAAGATCGAAAGAGATAACATGTCTCTGTGATTCTGCTCGAATGGAGGATTACAACCAAATAATCCTGCATCTATAAGAATGTCAAAACATAACCTCCTTTATGACCTTTTGATGTGTGAATTACTTCAGTCTCAAAAAAGTACAAAAGATGACAAAGGTCCTTAGTGACAAACACCTCGAGGAAGGTCTTGGTTTCTAGAATACCTACATTATTTTCACAAGAGATAACCATATCATCAACATATACAACAAGTATTTTGGTAGATGATGAACACCAATGTTCAGGAATATAGTAGCGTATGCATTCAGACAGGTCAACGAATACTGAATAAGCGGTATGCGGGGGCATATGTGGGGTATATGCAGTTTTGTGCAGTTTTCTAATTTTTCATTTTAAAATAAATATCTATAAATAATATTACTGCTAAATTTTGATACATGTATCAAAGTGGAGTTTAAGAAAATTTAATAAGAAACAATTCATGTTAGATGGTTGAGTAGATGCCATTAATTGCCTAACGTTTAATCACAAAAATAGCCATAAAAACTTTATATATTAGATGATTCATAATTACAAAACTTCAATACACATACATGCAGATTTGTAATACATCCGCAAAACCTCAATCGAGATATATTGGAATATTACACAATACATTGCATATACTCATGAAAACTATACATGAGCAAACATCAAGGTTTAAGAAAGTGTGAGGCGGTCCGAGCCATTTTTTTCCGAAATTGAGGCGAGGCGCAAGCCTCGAGGCGGTTGAGGCGTAAGCCTCAATTTTTTTGAAAAAAATTAAATTAAAGCAAAATACATTTAAAAAATTATATAATAATATTAAATTTTGCCAAAAACACATTCATGAATAATTTAAAACTAGTAAAAGATACAATACATAAGCGATTAGGGCTTTGAAGTTAAAAAAACTAATACTAAGCCACTAATATACGGAATATCAAGTTCCAATTCCAACTTCAATGATTCTATATGAGTATTAAACTAAAGTTTATTCTTAATACTAAAGTACAATAGAAATCATAATCCTTAGTGCGAAGAAAAAAATATTAATATGCCTTGAATCCCAAACATTTGTCTTGTTGGACGTAGTTGGAGAACCGTCGTATGCATCCCCTCCCGCATATCATACCCCAATAAGACGGGGATGTCACAACTTATACAACCAAACAACATCATCAAATTACAAACTTGCAACTAATATAAAAATTTGATTACAATTCAAACAAAAATATGTGTGTAATAGAACTAGCATGTGTAGATGTATGATAAATTGAAATATGATGTATACAAGATCATGGAACTTCGCTTGTTTCAAGCGATCTCTTCTCTTTGCATGGAGCTATATATAGAAATATGCAAGGTTTAACATGGAAACAAAAATACAAACATAAAAAATATAATGCTAATGGAAAAATATGGTCATGTGCAACAAAAAATGTAAAAAAAGCCTTATGATTCGAGGCTTACACCTCCGCCTCGCCTCGAGCGCCTCACGCCAAGTCAAGGCGCACGCCCCACCTAGAGAACCCGAGGCGTGCGCCTCGTGTGCCTTGCCTCAAGGCGTACGCCTTTGCGCCTCGAGGAAGCGCTTTCTAAACCATGGCAGACATTGCATTAACATATTGGCATAATGCATTGCAATTGTATACAACTGCATTGCATATTCTTATTATGTTACAATTGATTGGAGGAAGAGGCAGATCTGCGGAGATAAGCACCTAAATAAGAGAATTGGAGAGTTGAAGCTAGTTGAGGATGAACCAACAAGCTGCTGGAGCAGTATGTGAGAAGTAAGGTGCAGAATTCTAAAGCATTAGAACGAATATATTTGGCATTGGCAGCCAAGAAAGTATTGAAAAATCATCGACAACAATAAGATAAAAACGATGTTCTTGGTGATCAAGAACACCACTCGGACCTCAGATATTTAAATGAAGGAGCACAAATAACTGAGAACTGCTCCAACTCTGACGAGATGGAAAGGAGGAATGGGGATGCTTCTCAAGTTGGCATGTCTCACACTGGAAGGAGGATCTCATGGAAATCTGAGGAAGAACATGACATAGCTTCTACAAAAGAAAGCGACTAAAACGAAGGTGCCACAGATATTTTGAGACTGATCCAATAGATATAGTAAAAATGCTAGCATGAGAAGGTTGGACCAATCTGTAGAGCTCTTGTTGCTCACAGCCACATCCAATCGCCCTGCCCGTGAGTATGTTCTGAAACACAAGAGACGATGGGTTAAAGATGGCACGACGATGCAGATCCTTATTATTCTGACTAATGGAAAGTAAATACATTTGAAAGTCAGGATCATATAAAACATTCTGGAGGTGTATGGACGCCATCAATCGCACCTCCTCCTGTCCTGTAATAGGTAAGTGATTGCCATTGGCAATGACAACAGTAGCACCACAGTTGTGCTCTGTCTCCTCATAGATGTGGGATGCACGAGAGTCCACAGTCCACTCTATCATATCTGCACCATTACTACCAGTGAAAGCATAAGAGATACTTAAGGAGTTCAAAGAGGCTCTGGTTGTGGCCGCGGTATTTGCAGTGGTGGTTCCTGCAACTGGAATCATGATCTCTCGAATACGAGAGACAATATCATCTAGGCGAGGGTCGGTCTGGGAAGTAAGTGTATCTGAAGGCTCAATCTTTTTTGCTACGCGACTAGAAATGGGATATCCAATCTATAGCATGTTTCTTTTGCATGTCTCGGTCGACGACAGAAGGTGCAAGGGCCACGCGGACATCCACCGTCTCTGCCACGAGGGGTACGCCCTCTAGACTGGGTCATCCCTCCTCGGCCATGAGAAACGGCCATAGCTGACGAGGGAGGAGGAGTGGTTGTAGGAGGTATGATAATCCGACTAAGACGGGTATACGCCTCCTCCATGGGAGGTATGGTAGCTCCAGTGAGAAGCTGAGTACGTACTGCATCATATTCTATATCAAGACCGGCCATGAAAACTCCAACCATCGTGGATTTTCTACATGCCTTCTGTTGCTCTAAAGATGTAATAGGCATATAGCTATGAAGCTTCTCAAACATGCCACGAGTAAAGAGTATGCTTGGCCTTGTAGATATCAAAGTGTAGTTGAAGAATCTTGTCCTCTGAGACGCCCTCGGATTCGGGTAGCTATTTACGCGACATTCACCATATAATATTCACTAAAGATTGCATTTAGCCAACATGAATTTGAGGGGAAATTTTTCGCGTTTGCATTTGACATTCACATCTGTTGGAGCATTCGTTGTATGCGCCCATTGTGTTGTAGGCTTGTAGCAGGGTAAATGGATCCTGGAGGAGATCCATTTACCCCATCCAGTGTTTAGTCCCACATCGTCCAGTGGTAGGACTTGGAGGCTCCGGAGAGGCTATATAAGGAGCCCCAGACCTCCTGTATCCATTAAGAAAAAGCAATGAAGCATATGCCCCTTTGAGGGCTTCTCCCGTGGTTTCATCCCGCTCCTCACGGAGTAGGGTTCCACGTAAATCCCGCTGTGTTCTTATTCTTCTTTATCTTTTATCCATGTTTCACTTCCGCTTCCGATTTTCTAACATGGTATAAGAGCGGGTCGATTCTCGAGGATTTCAGATTTTTTATGTTCGAGATTCGTTGTTTTTTTTAAGTTGAAGATTTGTTGTTCAGTTCTGGAAATCTCCGTCTTCGTTCAGATCGACGGAGAATTGTTCATGTTCATGTTTGAGGGTTTTCTGAAACCCTAGATATGCTGTCAAGAAATCCTCTGTATCAAGGCATCTTCCTGTCAACAAAGCCGCAAGCCCAAGCAGGAGTTTCTCCTACATTCTTCCTGCAGGAGGAGGTGCCCTAGCCGCATGAGATGGCATCTTATCTCAATCCAGATCTGCACAAGGTGCAAGATCCATTCTCCGATTACGATAACACCGAGCGGGTTCGTCGTCTGCCATCAGCGCCGCCTCCTGGACCTCCGTCTCAGCATCACGACGTCAGATCAACGATCTTTCTGGAGGCGACCTACTTCCTCCCCTTGAAAAAGCAACACAGACCGTCTGTAGGATCCGGTGGCGCTCCCAAGAACATTCGGCGACGAAGCCGCCACCATCTCCGTGCGCACAGACCACTGTCAAGAGCTCCCGCGGTGCTCGATCTCCTATTGGGAAAGGACCCCATGCCCTATCGCCAGGTCAGGCACCTTTTCGGGTGTCTCTCATCGCCCAGCCCAGGCAGGCCTTGTGCTCCAGGCATCGTCGCCCCATCGTCTTCTCCAGTCGCACCAACTCCAAGGCGTTCCAGGCGTTCCAAGCTGGCGGTGTTCATCGCGCGCGCACCTCTCAGGTGGCGGAGATCCCCCCAGCGCGGTGCTCGCGTACGCCTCTCCTCCGATCCTCTTCCGCCTTGGCTCCCAGTTCGGGACGACGGCATCCCTTCTCAACCCGGCTCCAAGGGGGTGGCGATCCCAGCAGCCACGAGTCCCAGCAGCGCCCCTTCCTTCTATCTCGTGCAGGCGGCGCGAGCAATCCAGGCCCTCCAGGTCGGTGGCGGCAGAAGCAAGAAGCCCCGATGGGGGCGGTAACCTTTTGTGAAGGGTTACCGTTGGAACCCTAAAGAAGGGGGTAGCCGGTTATTAAAAAAGAAGAAGAGAGCTATAGGGTCGGATTAAAAAAAAGAGAGGCCATAAGAAAAAGGTGGGCTGATGATAGGAAAAATTATAGTAGAAGAGGCCCCTTTAAAAAAAATTATATATATTTTGGGTCGATATATTTTGAAAAAAGAAGGGAGAGGAGGCATCCATTTCAAAAAAAGAGGTATTCCAGTTTTTTTCAAAAAAAATTCAAGAAAAAAGGCGCGTGCATTAAAAAAAAGGAGCCGCACGCAATTTAAAAAAATGATTTCAAAAAAAAAAATGTACAAAAAAACGTGCGCAAAGTTTTCAAAAAATTTTTTTTTGTGAGAAAAGCCGAAAAAAGAGAGTTGACACGGCTTAAAAAAACGTGTGACGTCTTAAAAAAATGAAGAAAAGCCGCAAGTTATTTTTGAATGTTCATGTTTTACCCCATTCATCTTGTCTTCTCCCAACTTTGTCGATGTCATTTTCCGACAAGTATGGGAGAAAGGGGGAGTATATGTAGAGTCACAGGTCTATTCAGATGCTCCAGATTCACATGCAGATTTCCAGACTACTCAGTTGTTCAGACTCTACGGCTCTCAGATGAAGATTCTTCATTCACAGATTCAGACTCGACATTCAGATCGGTTCGAGTCCAAGTTCGAGGCACTCCATGAGAGGCCCATTTTTCAAGATCTCCAGAGAGAGACTCCAGTTTCAGACACGCACGAGTTTGCAGTCATTTTCAGATGAGCATATGTTGCCATCATTTGTTCGTGGTCCCCATCATTCTTCTTGTTGTCAGGCCAGAGTTTTCATCTGAGCCATAGGGACTCCAGAGTAGAGGACCATTCCCTATGCCATGTTGGCAAGGGTTTTCATGTGGTATCGTAGGTACACCAGAGCAGTGCACCATTCTCTAAGCTAGATGGGAGAGACCCAGTTCTCCGAAGAGGAGACTTTTTCAGACTCCATTCTCCAGTGACTGTGGACTCCGACGAGGATTGCACAGCCACGACCTTTTTCAGTTCGGCCCTTTTCAAAGATGGAGCAGTTGTCCACATGTTGTGGCGGGCCAGAGTACTCCGATGAGGAGACTCATTTTCCAGTTGCAGTGACTCTGACAGGCGCAGTACAGAGCACATGCTCTCCGACGAGGAGATTCAGAAGACTCACACTCCAGCCCGTTCGTCCTCCTCACCTGCACGACATGAGAAGCAACGTCCTCGACTGCGGCAATGTACGCGTTGGGTTGATATTGTCCGTAGTGTCCTGTAGCATTGAGTTGAGTCTCTTTCTGTTTGTCCAAGCTGAGCATTGCATGCTCCAGCTTGAGGGGGAGTGTTGAAGCATTCGTTGTATGCGCCCATTGTGTTGTAGCAGGGTAAATGGATCCTGGAGGAGATTCATTTACCCCATCCTGTGTTTAGTCCCACATCGTCCAGTGGTGGGACTTGGAGGCTCTGGAGAGGCTATATAAGGAGCCCCAGACCTCCTGTATCCATTGAGAAAAAGCAATGAAGCATATGCCCCTTTGAGGGCTTCTCCCGTGGTTTCATCCTGCTCCTCACGGAGTAGGGTTCCACGTAAATCCCGCTGTGTTCTTATTCTTCTTTATCTTTTATCCATGTTTCGCTTCCACTTCCGATTTTATAACATCTAACGTAACAACCGCAGAACGACAACAATATGTGCCATCAAAATTCCATTTCTTTAATTTCCATATATATATATACAACATGTAACAAACTAAACTGACAGTGTGTACATATATCACAAAAATGTACAGAAAAGAAAAGAAAGCATTTACCTCATAAATTGAACAAAAACTACAATTGTATCGTCTGGTATATGTGCGTATGCTTGGGATCATCAATCAACTACTACGACGCGAGCTTTTTGCCTACGAAACATGCAAGGAACAAAAGGACGTCAACGAATGTTGTATACATTCCGGCATCTAACATATATAATAAGAATTTAATGTGTTCAAAAGAAACAAGTAGAAAGGCAATGATAATTAAAATTTAACAACTACCTGCGAAAGAAAATGGTTTTCTAGCTGCTTTGTTTGGATACTTTATGATTTCCCATCACTCCATAATATTGTAACATTTTCATAAATTAGATGATGACCCATAAGTGTATGATATTTTCATTTGTCATATAGAGATCATGATTATGGATATTGATAATGAGTGATGATGTTCTAATCTGATTCTTGATTCTAAATAACTTCTCAAGTCTAGTGGATAGTATGTGGTCTTAGTCTGAGTGTGACCTCATTCTATGACTCTAAGGCATGAAGAGTACCTTCGGGTTGTGGTGCACCCATAGACATGCAGTGAAGTGTAATGCCCTAACTAAGTTTCCAACACGTCCACTAGTTTAACTTATCACTTGTAGTAGTGGTCCCGAGATTCGATTTACTGTCGATGATCGATGATTGTACCAAATTCAATTATTAGACAAACTAATTTGGGATTGATCTCGACAGTAGTCCAACTCAATTGTAATCCATTTCAATGCTCAATTATAACTCCTTCAGATTCAACTGTATTGATTCAGATGTAGCTATCGCCAAGCTTATTGATGGAAAGTAATCAAAACTCAAGCGGTGAGGAAGTCTCCTAAGAGACCCTTCCATCTCACCATCTAAGTGGAAGTGCAGTCCATTAGATGGATAGGTCTACTAAAAAACTATGCCACTGAGGTGGGTGAGAGAGACTCTCTGAAAAAGTCACTATAGAAACGGGCTTGATCGGTACGGGCAAACGAGCTCGTAAAACAAACTAAAATCGAGCCCTCCCCCCAGACTAGGTACCCTAAAACAGAGGGTCAGCTGAACTGGTCAAAAGTTGGGATCCCAACATGGCGTAAAGACACTGTGAGCTCGCGTAAAAATAAAAAAAGGTCTAGGATCCTAGACCTACGCACTTGGCGGCCGCTGCCCTAACTGGACTTCCTATGTCCCGCCCAGTTGAGGGTCACCGCTCCCTTGCTCGGTTTGGGGTGAGAGTCGCCGTGACTGACGCTCTAAATTAGAAGTCATCACTGATTCACGATCATCTTCACTTGTTTGCCTACTCATTTCTTTCAACTCTTTTTGTGGTTAATCGTACACATATTATAAGTCATCATTGAATCATGACCTTACGGTTGCACTTGATTACAGATCCAATTTCACGTTCCAATGAGAAAATTAGTATTAATAATGACAAGGTCCACAGTCTTTTGCCCCCAAAATTAAGAAGAGTAGACACATAAATAAGGTAGACACATAAATAAGGTGCATGGAGATCTTCTTTCTGAAGGACAGACTTATCTGACTTATCTGAGTAAAGTTACCATAAGTCCATCAAAAAGAATGAATTGTTGAATCATCTTATGTAGTGATACTTATACCTATTGAGAACACCTATAATCATTGTAATGCATCAAAATAAGAAAAGGAAGTTTACATATAGATAGAGTAAATAAGGCCAAGTCTCTAAATATGTTAGATTATTTTTTTCTTAAAATATGAAATTCTACGCAACACATCCTATATTACAATAGGTATTTGTTGGGAAAACAGAAAGAGATGGTTTCTTCCTTGAACCCTAGGCTCTCTTATATAGGGAGAGACCTATGAGTAAATTACATAAAGTATACATAGAGAAAAAGAAATAGATAAAAAGATAATAAACATGAAATATATCTCTACACTCCCCCTCAAGATGGAGCATAGATATCTATCATGCTCATCTTGGAAGAACACTTCTGGAAGGACCTTTTAAGTAAGGTTTTTATGAAAATGTATGTCGTCTGTTCCCCTTAGTTGACATGGGATGTAGAAATAAAGCCCTTCTGGATCATGCCACATATATAATGGCAATCAACTTCAATGTGCTTTGTCCTCTCGTGAAATGCAAGATAATTAGCAATGAATAAGGCAGCTTGATTGTCGCATTTCAGCGACACAGGAAGAGGAACATCTATATGTTGATCTATCGGGACTGCTCAGACCCACATCACTTTTGTACATGTTTGTGCCATAGCTCCCTACTCAGATTCAACACTAGATCTAGCAACATCGGTTTGCTTCTTACTTTTCCATGAGATAAGTGACTCTCCAACAAATATAGCGAATCTTGATGTAGACTTCATGTCTTTGAGACATCCTGCATAGTCTGCATCTGTACATGTTGAGATAGTAATGGTGCCATCCTTTTTAAATTTCATCCCTGCACCTAGAGATGATTTAAGATACCTTAGTATTATTTGTATAGCGTTCATATGTACCCGACGAGGTTGTTTCATGAACTAGCTCACTCGACTGACTACAAATGAAATATCAAGTATGGTATTGGTAACGTAAAGAAGCTTTCCAACCAGTTCCTTGTATCTTCTCCTGCCAACGTCATCAGTATCATCATCATACAACTTCATGCTCGGATCCATGGGTGTAGCAGCTGGTTGACATTTAAGCATACACGTGTCACTTAACAAGTCAGTGACATATTTTCTTTGAGTCATCACAAGCCCTTATTGATTTCTGGCGAACTTTAGTCCCAGAAAGTATCTAAGGGTTCCTAGATCCTTGATAACAAATTCACGGATCGGAAATTCTTTTGCTCTTTTTATTCCCTGCATATCATCTCCTGTAATAATTATATTGTGGAATGTGAAAGAGAAAAGTTGTATTCCAAGTAACCCTAGAGTTCTCTTATATAAGAGAAAGACTCTAGGGAGAAATTACAGAAAGCGTACCGAGAAAATAGAAATATATAAATAAAGACAAAAGATAGAATTCTCTCAACACTGCCCCTCAAGCTGGAGCATATATGTCTATCATGCTCAGCTTGGAACATCAACGGTGAAAGGGACCCCTTGCAAGAGCCTTGGTAAACATGTCTGCAATCTGATCTCCTGAAGCAACATGTGAGGTAAAAAAAACCTTCTGGATCAAGTTATAGGTATAATGACAATCAACTTCGATGTGCTTTGTTCTCTCATGGAAGGCTGGATTATTGCCTATGAATAGAGCTTCTTGATTATCACATTTGGGATGCATTGGGAGAGGCACATCAATAGCAAGGTCAGTCAGAACAGACTTAACCCACATCATTTCCGTGCTCCCTTGGGCCACAGCCCTATATTCTGATTCAGCACTAGATTTGGCAACAACCGTCTGTTTCTTACTCCTCTATGAAACAAGTGAGCTACCAACGAATACAGTAAAGCCTGAGGTTGACTTCTTGTCTTAGGGGCACCCAGCATAATCTGCATCTGCACATCCCGTAACTAATAGTGATGTATCTCTTCTGAATAGAAGACCTGCTCCTGGAGAAGACTTCAGATATCTCAGGATCATACCGACTGTGTCCATATGAACTTGTCTCGGTTTGCTCCATGAACTGCCTAACCCTTCTTACAACAAATGATATGTCAGGCCTGGTAATAGTGATATATAGAAGCTTCCCTACCAGCTCTCTATATCGTCTCTTATCTGTCTCCTTAGAATCATCATCATAGAGTCTAGCATTGGGTTCCATCGGTGTAGTGGTCGGTCTACAACCTGTCATACCCGTCTCAGCCAGAAGGTCAGTAACATATTTCCTTTGCGTCATAACCATACCCTGTTGACTGTGAGCAAACTCCAAGCCAAGGAAGTAATGTAGTTTCCCAAGGTCCTTGGTCACGAACTGTCGTCCAAGAAAATCCTTTGCTGCCTGAATACCTTGTTCATCACCGCCAGTAACAACTATATCATCCACATAAACCAGAATAATAACCGTACCTCTCTGGGTTCTCTTAATGAAAAGAGAATGATATGTTGTAGATCTAATAAATCCATTCCTTTCAAACAACTTTGAGAGCTTCTGAAACCAAGCCCTCAGACTCTGCTCGAGGCCATATATTACCTTGTGAAGTCGGCACACCATACTAGACTCTCCCTCAGCAGCAAACCCTTATGACTGTTGCATGTAAACTTCTTCCTGCACATTGCCATACAAGAAAGCATTCTTCACATCTAGCTGGAAAAGCGGCCAATCACGTACCACGGCAACTACAATGAGAATGCGCAACGTAAAGTGGCGCGCAACCGGGGAAAAAGTGTCCTGGTAGTCCACCCCATATGTCTGAGTGAACCCACGAGCAACCGGCCTTGCTTTATATCTATCAACAATACCATCAGCCCGATGTTTCACTGTAAACACCCACTTGCTCCCAACAACAGACACACCAGGAGGAGCCTGCACAATACTCCACGTACCTCTAGACTGTAAAGCTGCCATCTCCTCTTCCATTGCATGGCGCCAATGACTACTCTTCAGCGCATCCTCATAAGAGTGTGGTATCTCCACTGCAGACAACTCCATAACGAACCTTTGAAAGTCCTCTGAAAGGTGGTCTAGTGACACATGGGAAGCAAGAGGATGCATAGTGCATGCACGCTTCTGCTTACGTAGAGCAATAGGAACATTCAGATCCTCAGTGTTCCCAGAAGTGGTAGCATCGTTGACATCCTGCATCTCAAACTGTACATGCAAATCACCATTGCCATTAGATGAACTCAATTGTTCAGAACATACCTTGGGCGTGATGTATGATGGTTGAGGCACGAGAGTACGAGGTCGACACTGGTAGATCTGAGGAAAGAAAGGAGGTGGAGAGGATTGTGGCACAGGTGGTGGCGGTGGCGGTGGAGGAGGTGGTGAATGATGTAACTGAGGTGGAGCTGGTAGAGTGGAGATCGGAGGTAATGGCATATAAACCTCTTCCCCATCGTTAGAAGAAATGATCTTGTCACCTGTAGGAGAAAAATACATAATAGATTCAAAAAGGTGACATCAGCACTAGCATAGTACCTCCGTCGAACCGGATCGAAGCAACGATAGCCCTTTTGGATCTTAGGGTAACCAACAAATACACATTTGACAGCTCTAGGAGAGCTTGTCAAGACCAGGAGACATCTGGTGAACAAAGGCCATAGAACCAAAAACTCGAGGCGTGAGAGAGAAAAGATCCATCTCGGGAAACACAATCAAGAAGGGGATCTTTTCACCCAGAACAGAAGAGGGCATGCGATTAACAAGGTAACATGCAGTTAGAACCGCATTCCCCCAGTATGAATGAGGAGGACGGTTCTGAATCAAAAGAGTCCTTGTAACATCCAGGAGGTGACAGTGTTTTCGTTCAGCCACCCCATTTTGTTGAGAAGTATATGTACAAGAAGTTTGATGAACAATGCCATGAGATGCAAGAAATGTGGCGAGCTGTCTAGTACAAAACTCCAAAGCATTGTCAGAGCGTATATTCTTGATTTTTGCAGAAAAGATGTTCTTTATTTCAATAATGAAGGACTGAATAACATGACCAACATCCGACTTGTTTTTAAGAAGATAAACCCAAGATAACCTTGAAAACTCATCAACAACAACAAGATAAAATCTATGCCCCTGATGAGCAGGGACACGACTTGGACCCTGTTAAGTAAAATATCGTATTATGTATGGCTTAGTCTAATTTCTTCTTTCTCAGGGTAGTTATCATGTAATTAACCCAGGGCTATTCTCTTATATAAGAGAGTCCTCGGGTACGTCTAATATATGGTTTTTCTTTTCTCCCATCATGGTATCGGAGCAACGGTACTAGACCAGGGTCTCGGTATCCCGCCCAAACCCTAACCCTAATCCCTCTACCCGCCCCCCCTCCCCCGCCGCACGCCTCCAGCGGGTCGAGGGGCTCCTCGCGCAGGCGCCAGGGCGCTCCCAGCGCTGCTTCGCGTGACGCCGGGCGCTCTCAGCGCCGCCTCGCGCGCCTCCGGGTGCTCGGCTGGGTGTTAAGGCTCTCCGCCGCTCCTTGCCGCCCTCTTCAGCGGCTCCCAGGACGCCTCCAGCGGCTCCTGCAGCGGCTCCGGGTCCCGGGTCCTGCGCCTCTCGCGACTCCTGCGCCTCCTTCGACGCGCCCTCTCCCGGTTTTGCGCCTCCAGCGGCGCCCTCTGCGGCTCTATCCAGGTCCAGCGGCTTCTGCGGCCTCCTAACGCAGCTCCAGCGGCATCAAGCCGCCCCAATGCCTCTCCGAAGGGTCTCGCCGACCGGTACCCTGTTGCCCTAGCCGTTTTTTTCGGTGCTTATCAGCGGACTCCAACCCAGCGGCGCGACACAGGACTTCGCCGACGTCCTACTTGCACTTTGAATACTAAAGTCAGCGCTCGAACAAGGAGGAATGGCTGTATGAGTCTACACATACAACCTAACCCTCATATGATTTTGCAGACCGCATTTCAGTTATCTCCGTTGGTCTTCGGCTCTTCATCAATCATGTCAGAAAACAAGGGTGACGTTTTTACATCCTCGGGTGCCTTTAAAGGCCCAACCCCGATTGTCAAGATGGATGGGACCAATTATGAACTTTGGTCTATGCAGTTTCGCACCCTGATGTAGTGCCACAACAAGGAGCACATTCTGACAGAATACGAGCCCGAAGACAAGACTTCAGTAAATGCGACATGGAAACAAGACGACACGTATGCCCGTATATGGCTATCTGGGACGCTGACTATGGAGATTGCAAATGATATTGTGAACCAACCCACAGCTAAGGCTATGTGGGATATCCTGGCTGCGACATATGCGCAGTCTAAGAATGAAAGCAAAATTCTCCAGTTCAGTTCGACATCTTTTCTACAAAACAGAATGGGTAGCCGTTACATGCTCATTTCTCTCATCTACGAGGCATGTTCGAGAGACTACATAGCTTCATGCCGATCACTACCAGTACGGAGCGACAACATGCTTACAGAAATGCTACAATGACTGGCGTCTTTCTATCTTCCCTTGATTCAGAGTACGATGCTGCACGTACTCAACTTCTGAGTGGCAAGTCTATCCCACCAATGGAGGAGGTTTATAAGCGATTGAGCAGGATTCCTACTACATCGACGTCTACAGCACAGACTACTCCTACAGTTATGGCTGCCGCTCGTGGCAGAGGAGGAGCGTCACATTTTCGAGGTCGTGGACCTCGTGGTAGAGGGGGAGGAAGACACCGTGGCCCCTGTACTCACTGCCATCGACCAGGCCACTCTGAGGAGACATGCTTTCACAAGCATGGGTATCCCGCCACTGCACGGGTGGCTGAGCAGACTGAGACTACAGCTGCACCTCTTCCAGCTACTCGCTTTGATGATCTCGTCTCACGCCTTCGAGATATGATTGTTACACCCTCGTCTTCATCTCCAGGTTCAACGGATGCTGCAGCTTCAGTCAGAGCATCTTCTAGCTCTTCAGGTACCCCTTATGCACATACCAGTACTACTTGCTCGGATCTGACAGACTGGATTATGGATTCCGGAGCCTCTCATCATATGTGCGGCGACAGACGGCAGTTTACTACCTACAGAGCACTTCCCCCAGGACGATCTGTGGTCATTGCCAATGGGGTCCGATTACCCATGATTGGTCAGAGGGGAGATCACCCTGACATCTTCGTTTACTCTTCAGAATGACTTACATGCACCAGATTTTCAGTTGAACCTGTTATCAATTAGCCAACTTACAAAAGATTTACACTCCCATGCCATTTTTGACTCGTCTACTTTTGTGTTTCAGGACATACTGACTAGCAGGAAGATTGTTGGTGGCCATGAGCAGAAAGACTTGTATAAGCTTGCAATATCATTGTGTTGGCGCCACTACTACTCTCTCAGGATCCACTTCTCCCTTCCTTTGGCATCTCTGATTTGGCCATCTGCCTCTGCAGAAAATGTGTCATGTCTTGCCGCAGATATCTACTCGTACTGCATTGGATTGTGAAGCCTGTCAGCTTGGGAAACACCATAGGTCTTCGTTTCCTGTTCGTCTGAGTCGTCACAGTAGTCAGTCTTTTGAACTATTTCACTTTGATATTTGGGGGTCCGAGTCGTGTACCTGATATTCAGGGACATCGGTATTATATGGTTGCAGTTGATGATTATTCTAGATTATCTTGGATATTCTTATTAAATTAAAAGTCTGAAGCAGGTGCTATTATTCGAAAATTCATTCTGGAAGTTAATAACATTTTTTCTACCAATATCAAAGTCATCCGAACAGATAATGCGTTGGAGTTTTCAACACTGCATTTATCTGATTTCCTCAGCTCAAAGGGAATCATTCATCAAACCTCCTGTAGTTACACGTCGCAACAGAATGGTGTGGCGGAACGCAAACATCGTCACCTTCTAGACGTCACCCGAACATTGTTGATCCATAGTCGTGCCCCTCACTCCTTTTGGGGGGATGTGGTTCTCACTGCATGCTACTTGGTGAATAGTATGACGTCTACTGTTCTAGGAGAAAAGGTCCCTTTCTTGATTGCGTTTCCCGAGAAAGATCTTTTCTCTCTCACATCTCGTGTCTTTGGGTCTGTTGCGTTTGTGCATAATTGTTCTCCTGGTCGTGATAAGCTCTCTCCAAGGGCTATCAAATGTGTGTTTGTTGGGTACTCTCGTACTCAAAAAGGGTATCGCTGCTATGATCCGACGAATAAGAGATACTATGTGAGTGCGGACGTCACTTTTGAGTCCATCATGTATTTTTCTCCTATAGGTGACAGGTTATCCAATGACAATGCAAACGATATTGTGGTTCCCCCACCTCCATCTACCACATCAGCCGACCCACTACCACCCACGCCTCCACCACCTCCTCCTCCTCCACCACCACCACCACCTCAATCGAAATTTTTACCCATTGTCTACATGCGCAGGTCTTCTACTATCACTTCTGCTCATGAGCCGTCCACATCTTCCAGCACGCCTGAGGTATGTTATGATAACACTGTTTCTACTGATGGCCCTGGAGTTTTACAGGATGACTCTGCTATATAGGATAATGTGGAGGACGATCTGGATATTCCTATTGCGCTAAGGAAGCCACGTCGTCAATGTGCTAAATATCCAATTGCAGCGCATGTCTCTTTGGATCATCTTTCAGATGAGTACAAGAAATTTATTGTTGGCCTATTCGTGGCTACTATACCCAGAACATATATGGAGGCATTACAGGACAACAAGTGGCGTCAGGCGATGGAAAAAGAAATGGAAGCCTTAACAGCTCGCGGGACATGGTCTGTTGTCCCTCATCTGCAGGGTGCATCCATAGTAAGCTGCAAATGGATATTTTCTATTAACATTGTTAGAAAATCGGAAGCGGGAGCAAAACATGGATAAAAGATAAACAAGAATAAGAATGCGGGATTTTACGTGGAACCCTACTCCATGAGGAGCGGGATGAAACCACGGGAGAAGCCCTCAAAGGGGCATATACTTCATTGCTTTTTCTCAATGTATACAGGAGGTTTGGGGCTCCTTATATAGCCTCTACAGAGCCTACAAGTCCCACCACTGGACGATGTGGGACTAAACACTATAAATGGATCTCCTCCAGGATCCATTTACCCTGCTACAACTCAATGGGCGCACATAACACATACTCCAACACTCCCCCTCAAGCTGGAGCATGCAATGCTCAGCTTGGACAAACAGACAGAAACTCAACTCAACGCTACAAGACACTACGGACAATATCAACCCAATGTGCACATTGCTGCAGTCGAGGACGTTGCTTCTCATGCCGTGCATGTGAGGAGGACGAACGGGCTGGAGTGTGAGTCAACTGAAGACTCGGAATCTGACCATCGAGTCTGAACTTGCGCCTGAAGTCTCCTCGTCGGAGAACTGGGTCTCTCCCATCTGGCTCAGAGAATGGTGCACTGCTCTGGTGTACCTATGATACCACATGAAAACCCTTGCCCTCAAGGGAATGGTCCTCTGCTCTGGAGTCCCTATGGCTCACATGAAAACTCTGGCCTGACAACAAGAAGAATGATGGGGACCTCGAACTGATGATGGCAACATATGCTCATCTGAAAACGACCGCAATCATATGCGTGTTTGAAACTGGAGACTCGGAAACAATGATCGTCGAGTCTGAACAACTGCGCATCAAACTGGGACTCGAAATCTGAACGTCGAGTCTGGAACTGCGCAAGAAATCTCTTCATCTGAACAACTTGTAGAGTCTGAAAAATATGGCTGGTCTGGAGACTGGCATCTGAATCTGGATCTGGAAGAATAGAACAGACCTGTGACTCTACACATATACTCCCCCTTTCTCTTATACTTGTCGGAACATGAACGTCGACCAAGTTGGGAGAAGACAAAGAGATACATAAATGGGGAAAACAAACATCACTTGCGGCTTTTCATTTTTTTTTAAATAAGCCGTTACCTTTTTTTTGGTTAAGCCGTTCCTTTTTTTTACGTGCATACGGCTTTTTCTTGTACACGCCTCTTTTTTTTTAATGAAAAATGCGTACGGCTTTTTTTCTGCTATATGTACGCGCCCTTTTTTTTTCTTTTCCTTTTTTTTCGAAAATTGTACGTCTCTCCCTCCTTTTTTTATTTAAAACAGCCTAGCCCACTTGGGCTCAACCATCCCCCTCTCCCTTTTCTTTAATAGCATCCCACTTGGGCTTTCATGTAAATAACACATATATTTTTTTAAAAAATAAAGAACGGCTTCTTTAGGGTTCCCACGAAGGAACCCCATCTTCAACGCCAGCCGCTCCCTCCGGGGCTTTCTTCATTTGCGCCGCCTGACAGTCATGGCGGCTGGAGCCGCCTCTGGAGATGCACGGCCGAGCAGGCTTCCCGCCTGGAAGGTAGAGGTAGAGGTCGCGGCCAGATAGAGGTCGCCGCCAGGTAGAGTGTATGGAGCCCGCGGCCAGGTAGAGGTCGCCGCCAACAGAACAGGAGGAGGAGGGCGGAGGGCTGGAGGGCGCAACATGCGCCTGGAGCTCGCCTCGCGTTTGGGATGGGGGTGCGCCGCCCGAGATGGGCTGGAAGGCCACCGCCTGGGGTCTGTTGTGCTTCGCAAGGGGTGCGCCGGGAGAGTGCTGCTGGAAGATGTAGCGGCCTGGAGGAAGAAAAACTTGAAGAAGCGGCGATAGGCGCAACCAGGAGGTGCGCTGGCCTTGCTGCGGCGTACTGATAACGCGAAGGGCTTTGGAGCTCGCGATGAAGGCAGGAGGTTGCGCCTTGGAGGGGAGCACCGAGACCGGAAGGAGAGAAGCGGCTACGCCGTGGAAAATGATTGCCGCTGCCTGGACAGAACGTCGCCCTCGAAGATGCTGAACAGATGCTGAACCAAGGTTTGAAAAAACTAAAAACGGAACGAGGCAGTTTCCCTGGAATCGAGGCGAGGCGTAGCCTCGAGGCGGTCGAGGCATAAGCCTCAGTTTACAAGGAGAAAACTATAAAAACTACAATAAAATATATACTAATGAAATTATATATATATATATACAAACTAATATATGATATAAATTACTATAATATATGATGCAATTACAAAGATAGGAACACTGAAAGAAAAGATATACAAGTGTATATGTCTTTTTACTAATTTTCCATCCAATCATAGATTAAATCTGTTGATATTCCCCTAAATTCTATCCATCTAACCTAAGTTGAAGAACCGTCGTATGCTCCCCTTCATGCATACCATACCCCAACAAGGCGGGGTCTCTATTCGGATATATTGATTTGTTTCAATGGGAGTAGTACATAAACTCCCCTTGAATTATATCTTGTTTGACCTTCTTGGTATATTACATAGCTCATTGTTTGAAAACTCCTTAAAAATAATTTTACGAGTAATTTTTTCTATGATACCCGTGGATTCGTATATTTAAGGGCATAATTTAAGAGTTTCTTAACATGATTGAATATGTTTAATAGTAAATATGAACATGAAAGCAGCCAAATTTAAGCATTCATCTTATATATTATATCCTAAACAACTACATCTTTATAAACATCTGAAATTGCTAATAGGATAATTGAATTACCATAAAAATAATAATTTGAAAAAGAAAACGCCTCGGTGAGCGCCTCGCCTTCGCCTCGACCGCCTCGACCGCCTCGGCCAACTGAGGCGACCGCCTCTTAGGACCCTGTCGAGGCGGTCGTTCAGAGGCGATTTCCGACCGCCTCGCCTCGAGGCGTACGCCTCGTGCGCCTCGAGGCGCGTTTTTTCGAACCATGTGCTGAACAGAGATTAGGGTTCCAGAACGGAACCCTAGAACTTGGATCTTTGACCAAAAAAAAAATCTCAGAATAATTTTCCTCTCGAACAATCTTCAATATTGGAAATCGGATCTCGAATAAAAAGCGAACATAAAAAAATCCCAAGAATCGAACCCGCTCTGATACCATGTTAGAAAATCGGAAGCGGAAGCAAAACATGGAAAAAAGATAAACAAGAATAAGAACGCGGGATTTTACGTGGAACCCTACTCCGTGAGGAGCGGGATGAAACCACGGGAGAAGCCCTCAAAGGGGCATATGCTTCATTGCTTTTTCTCAATGGATACAGGAGGTCTGGGGCTCCTTATATAGCCTCTCCAGAGCCTACAAGTCCCACCACTGGACGATGTGGGACTAAACACTGGATGGGGAAAATGGATCTCCTCCAGGATCCATTTACCCTGCTACAACTCAATGGGCGCACATAACATATACTCCAACAAGCATAATGCGGATGGGAGCGTGGATCGCTACAAGGCAAGGTTGGTGGCCCGTGGCTTCACCCAGACATATGGGGTAGATTATCAGGATACATTCTCTCCAGTGGCGAGACACTCTATGCTCCAGATTTTATTAGCAGTTGCTGTTTCACGCGATTGGCCGTTATTCCAGCTTGATGTGAAGAATGCATTCCTATACGGGGATCTTCACGAGGAAGTTTACATGCAGCAGCCACCTGGGTTTACTGCTGAGGAGGAGTCACAGAAGGTATGCCGGCTACATAAGGCCATATATGGACTCAAGCAAAGTCCTAGAGCCTGGTATCAAAAGCTGTCAAAATTGATTGAGCAACAAGGATTCAAGAGGTCCACTGCGGACCACTCTCTATTTGTTCAGAAGACACATCGAGGTACAGTTGCCATTCTTGTCTATGTAGATGATATTATTGTAATAGGAGATGATGCTCGAGGCATTCAGGTAGCCAAGAAGTTCCTAGGAAAAGAATTTGTGACCAAGGATCTTGGCACCCTTCGTTACTTCCTGGGGTTAGAATTTGCCAGGAATCATCGGGGTCTAGTAATGACCCAAAGAAAGTTTGTCATGGATCTCCTGATCTCCTGTCCGAGACAGGTATGACTGGGTGCAAGCCAGCTATGACGCCTATGGATCCACATATGAAACTATATGATGATGACACTGAGGAAGTCGATAGCAGGAGGTATAGGGAGCTAGTGGGGAAGCTCCTATATGTGACTATCACTAGACCGGATATTATGTTTGCTGTAAGCAAGGTTAGCCAATTTATGGAGTGTCCCAGAAAGACTCATATTGATGCTATCTATATGATCTTGAGATATCTGAAGAACTCACATGGTTCAGGACTCCTATTCAGTAGGGGCAGTTCATTGGAGGTAACAACATGACTATGCAGGATGCCCCACGGACAGAAAGTCTACTTCAGGATTTGTTGTTTTTGTTGGTCACTCACTTGTCACATAGAAAAGCAAGAAGCAAACTGTTGTTGCCAGATTAAGTGCAGAATCAGAATACAGAGCCATAGCTCAAGGGAGTACAGAGATGATGTGGGTTAGATCGGTGTTGACTGATCTTTCTATAGATGTTCCTCTTCCTATGCAGCTATTATGTGATAATCAAGCCGCATTATTTATTGCAAATAATCCTGCTTTCCATGAACGAACGAAGCATATTGAGGTGAATTGTCATTACACTCGAGATCTGATCCAGAAGGGGCTCATATCTACAGCTCACGTGTCTATAGGAGATCAGACAGCTGATATCTTCACCAAGGCTCTAGCACGAAGTCCTTTTCAGAAGTGTTGGTCCAAGCTGAGCATGATATATATATCTATGCTCCAGCTTGAAGGGGAGTGTTAAGTAAAATATCGTATTATGTATGGCTTAGTCTAATTTCTTCTTTCTCAGGGTACTTATCATGTAATTAACCTAGGGCTATTCTCCTATATAAGAGAGTCCTCGGGTACGTCTAATATATGGTTTTTCTTTTCTCCCATCAGATCCCAAAATATCAAAATGAAACAACTCAAATAGATCATGACGACTTTGACCCTGACGACTTTGAAATATAGATCGATTATGCTTCCCAAGCTGGCAGGCCTCACACTGGAAGGTGGAGCCACGGGAAATCTGTGGAAGAAAATGACACAGCTTTTGTAGAGGAAGATGACCAACATGAAGATGCCACATGTAAGGGGGCACAGAACTAGTGCGAATGGAAGAAGCACCAGCATATGGAGATTGCACTAGTTTGTAGAGACCTCCTTGGTCACGGAAAGTACCAATCACCTTGCCCGTTGGATATTGCACTAGTTTGTAGAGACCTCCTTGGTCACGAAAAGTACCAATCACCTTGCCTGTTAGAATGTCCTGAAACACAAGAGCAGAAGGGTAAAAAATGGCACGACAATGCAAATCTTTGCTAATTTGACTGATGGACTATAAGTTCATTGAAAAATCAGGTGCATAAAGGACGTTCTGTAGACTCATTGCAGGAGTTAGCTGCACCTCCCCCTGACCAGTAATGGGGGAATTAGTTCCATCCGCTATCACAACAGATAATGCAGGTTGCATTGGACCAAAAATAGTAAACTGACTTCTATCACTGCATAGGTGATGAGATGCACCTGAGTTCATAATCCAATCTGACAAATTTGCCATGTAACAACTAGTGAAGGCGTATGTTGTACCTGAGGAGGACGCAGCAGAGGCAGCTACCTCGGAGGATCCTAAAGGAGGGCTAGATGGTCCTGGAGTGGGCATGATCTCCTTGAGTCTGGCCACAAGCTCATCAAATCTCTGATCAGCAACTGGAGAGGGACTCCCAACCTGTTGAGTCTGTCCTGCAACTCTAGCAGAAGCACGAAACTCATGCTTAGAATAACATGTTTCCTCAGAGTGAACAGTCATGTGGCAAAAAGTGCACTGCTGACGTGATCGACCACCTCCTCCTCTGCCACGGGTAGATCCTCCTCTACCACGATATGGAGCAGGATTCCCTCTACCGCGATGTGCAGCCATGGCTGATGATGTCTGAGACTGCACGTTACCACTAGTGGAGATAGACAGCCTGTTGAGCCTGCGATATGCCTCCTCTATTGGAGGTATGATAGCATCTGTAAGAATCTGAGTGCATGCTGAGTCATATTCAGGATCAAGGAGCGCTAGAAAAACCGCAGTCATCATTGAATCTCTGTACACCTTAAGCTGCTCTAGCGTAGCAGTCAAGGGAATGTAGCCGTGTAGCTTCTCAAACATGCCCCTCAAGGAAGTGTAGAGAGTATGAAGGGGTCTTTCATTTTGCTTCGATGTAAAGATATCATGTTGAAGCTATAATATCTTCGACTCATTCTTCGCTGGAGAATATGTCGTAGCAAGAATGTCCCACATAGCCTTTGTAGTAGGCTGACTCAATATGTCATTTGCTATCTCTGCAGACACCGTCCCGAATAGCCATACCCACGCATAGGCATCATCTGCCTCCCGTGAGGCTTTAACCGCAATCTTGTCACCCGGCTCCTCCACCGTGAGGATGTGCTTCTTGCCATTGCACTGCATCAGGCTCATGAACTGCATGGCCCACAGTTCATAGTTCGTACTATCCATCTTGACGATCGAGGCTGGACCTTTGAAGCCCTCCATGGTTGGAATATCAGCTTTGTTGTCACCCATGACAACAACTATCACCAAGACTAGGACTGCAACAAATAATACTTGTGTCTACACGAACATATGTGAAGATGATTGTGGGTGTAGACTTATACCACAACCTCTTCCATTCTTTGGGACTGCCTTCGGGTTGTTAGAGTGTTTTAGACGAGTACTTCCACCCTAGAGGTCCAAACTGGGTTGGGACCTAAATCGCTCCGGGACTCCAGCAAATGCATGTTGGTGTGCGCAGGAGCGCACTGGTGCACACACAAACAGGCGCGCAGATGCGCGTAGGCGCTAGTTCGTTGTGCGTTGAGATGCACGGAGGCGCGAGGCACGTGCGGAGGTGCATGGAGGCGCGAGATGCGTGCGGTGGAGGCGCGG
This sequence comes from Ottelia alismoides, assembly GCA_037367405.1. Classification (NCBI taxonomy): domain Eukaryota; kingdom Viridiplantae; phylum Streptophyta; class Magnoliopsida; order Alismatales; family Hydrocharitaceae; genus Ottelia; species Ottelia alismoides. The sequence goes on from JAZKJV010000762.1 coordinate 816,311, forward strand.
AGGTGGGGGGCTAGGGTTTTTGGGTAAGGGCTCCAGTCTAGAACCGTCGCTCTGATACTATGTGGAATGTGAAAGAGAAAAGTTGTATTCCAAGTAACCTTAGAGTCCTCTTATATAGGAGGAAGACTCTAGGGAGAAATTACAGAAAGCGTACCGAGAAAATAGAAATATATAAATAAAGACAAAATATAGAATTCTCTCAACATATATGTTGGAGTATAAGGTGTATGCGCCCATTGTGTTGTAGCAGGGTAAATGGATCCTGGAGGAGATCCATTTACCCCATCCAGTGTTTAGTCCCACATCGTCCAGTGGTGGGACTTGGAGGCTCTGGAGAGGCTATATAAGGAGCCCCAGACATCCTGTATCCATTGAGAAAAAAGTAATGCATAGCATGCCCCTTTGAGGGCTTCTCCCGTGGTTTCATCCCGCTCCTCACGGAGTAGGGTTCCACGTAAAATCTTGCTGTGTTATTATTATTTTATTTATCTTTTCCATGTTACGCTTCCGCTTCCGATTTTCTAACATGGTATCAGAGCGGGTTCGGTTCTCGTGGATTTGTTGTTAAAAGTTTTTTTATTCTGTTCAAGATTCGGGGTTGTGATTCATTATCATGATTCGGGGATATGTTCCTCAAGATCTGATCCTGAAGATCCCGCCGGGAGAGATATCTCCAGATCTGCAGATCTCGATCCCTTTCATGCAAGACGGTGGCCACCACGTTTATTTTCTGGAACCGTATTCTTCCAGATCCTGTTATGTTTCAAAGGGCCGATGCCCTCTCTTCCTAGCCATGTGTAGAAGCAGCACAGCCCATCGTCCTGACATGGTGATTTCGATGTCTTCTCGTAATAATAGATTGTTCCATCAAGTCCAGGTCTCGGACTCCAGCAGGTGGCGGTGTAGAACAACCCCTCTACAGGCGCGACGGCTCCCCATCGCCTTCGAGCCTCCAGGCGGAGGCGGTGACTCCAGGTCACGCGATGCCGTGCGAGCCCCAACAGCAAACAAGCGGCGCCGCAACCCTGGACCTACTGGCGCGGTGCTCCCTACAGGCGATGCGAGATCGCCTAGCCCCTGCAAATCTCTGGCGGCGTCACCAACCATCCAGGCGGTTGCGCGCGGTCCTCCAATCCAGCCCTTGCGCCCCTCCAGGAGGTGCGGCCCCAGGCGGCCTCCCCGCTTTCGCGTCACCATCGCGGTGGCCTCCAGGTCGACGCGCAGGCCGTGCTCCACCAGGTTGACTCGCAGGCTCGCAAGCGGCAGATTAGGAAACTCCAATCGTAGGGGCGGCGGCTTCATTCGAGGATTTGGTTTCCACGATGGTGGGGAACTTTTAGGGCACGATAGGCCTTATTTATTGAAAAAAATAGTCTTTTCTTTTGTGAAGGCGTGGGCCGCAAGTTCCTGTGAGTTTGGGCCAAATGTGGGCCGAAGATTTAAAAAAAAAGAGAGGGGGAAATGAATTAAAAAAAAAGAGAGAGGAGGGGACTGCTGTAAAAAAAAGGAAGAGAGGGGAGATGTATGTATTGGGCCTAATTGGGCCTCATTTAGTTTGTTAAAAAAACGAAAGAAAGAAAGAAAAAGAAAAGAAAAAAAAGGGCGCGTACAAGATGAAGAGCCGTACGCAAGTTAAAAAAAATTGTGAAAGCCGGAGAAAAAAAAGAGATTGAAACGACTTAAAAAAATGTGTCGGCTTATAAAAAAAGAAAAAAAAAAGAAAAGCCGTAAGTTTCATGTTTTCCCCATTATTGTTGTCTTCTCCCAACATTGTCGATGTTCATGTTTTCCGACAAGTATGGGAGAAAGGGGGGAGTATATGTAGAGTCACAGGTCTTCTCCAGATTCCAGATTCAGATGCCAGTCTCCAGACCAGCCAATTGATCAGACTCTACAATTCAGTATCAGACTCGACGATCATTGTTCCGAGTCTGCAGTTCAGACACGCACGAGTTTGCAGTCATTTGCAGATGAGCATATGTTGCCATCATTTGTTCGTGGTCCCCATCATTCTTCTAGTTGTCAGACCAGAGTTTTCATGTGAGCCATAGGGACTCCAGAGCAGAGGACCATTCCCTTGAGGGCAAGGGTTTTTCATGTGGTATCATAGGTGCACCAGAGCAGTGCATCATATGGGAGAGACCCAGTTCTTCGATGAGGAGACTTCAGGCGCAAGTTCAGACTCGATGGTCAGATTCCGAGTCTTCAGTTGACTCACACTCCAGCCCGTTCGTCCTCCTCATCTGCACGGCATGAGAAGCAACGTCCTCGACTGCAGCAATGTGCGCATTGGGTTGATATTGTCCCTAGTGTCCTGTAGCGTTGAGTTGAGTCTCTTTATGTTTGTCCAAGCTGAGCATTGCATGCTCCAGCTTGAGGGGGAGTGTTGGAGTATAAGGTGTATGCGCCCATTGTGTTGTAGCAGGGTAAATGGATCCTGGAGGAGATCCATTTACCCCATCCAGTGTTTAGTCCCACATCGTCCAGTGGTGGGACTTAAAGGCTCTGGAGAGGCTATATAAGGAGCCCCAGACATCCTGTATCCATTGAGAAAGAAGTAATGCATAGCATGCCCCTTTGAGGGCTTCTCCTGTGGTTTCATCCCGCTCCTCACGGAGTAGGGTTCCACGTAAAATCCCTCTGTGTTATTATTATTTTATTTATCTTTTCCATGTTACGCTTCCGCTTCCGATTTTCTAACAATATATCATCAACATACACCATAATAGCAGCCGTACCTCTGGAGGTCCTCTGTACGAAAAGAGAACAATATGCATTTGACCGTTTAAACCCTTGCTTCTCAAACAAATCTGAGAGCTTCTAGAACCAAGCTCTCGGGCTCTGCTTAAGGCCATAGATTGCCTTATGAAGTCTACATACCTGTAAACACTCCAACACTGCAGCAAACCCTTGCGGTTGCTGCATGTAGATTTCTTCCTGAAGATCACCATACAAAAATGCATTTTTGACATCCAATTGAAACATGAGCCAATCTCGAACCATGACAACGGATAAAAGAATCTGTAAGATAGAATGATGAGCAACTGGAGAAAATGTACCAAGATAATCCTCCCTGTACGTCTGAGTAAACCCGCGTGCAACCAGTCTAGCCTTGTACCTATCACCGCTACCATATGAATTTTGCTTCTTTGTAAATACCCACTTGCAACTTACTATAGATGCCCTAGTGGGGGCTGGAACAAGGCTCCAAGTACCTCTCGATTAAAGAGTCGTTATCTCTTCCTCCATTGTCATACGTCATCTACTATCAGTCAATGCCTCCTAGTACGTCTGTGGTATGTCCACAACGAAGAAAGCAACAACAAACTTGCTGAAGTCACTCGTCAGACGCTCAAAGGTGACATGAAAAGCAATCAGTGAACGCTTCTACTTCCTCAGAGCAATAGGCAAAACAAGTTATGCATCATCTGTGCCACCTGGCTGATCATCCCTGTTGGAGTATTTGGTAGTGCGCCTATTGAGTTGTAGATGGGTAAATGGTACCTCTAGGATCCATTTACCCCATCCAGTGGTTTAGTCTCACATCGTCTAGTGGTGGGACTTGGAGGCCCTATGGAGGCTATATAAGGAGCCCCAGACCTCCTGTAACATATGAGAAAGTCAATAGACGAACAAGCCCCGTTGAGGGCTTCTCCCACGGTTTCATCTCGCTCCTCATGGAGTAGGGTTCCACGTAAAATCCCGCTGTTATTATTTTGTTTATCTTTTTCCATGTTATGATTCCGCTTCCGATTTTCTAACATGGTATCAGAGAGGGTTCGATTCTCGAGGATTTCATGTTCATTATTATATTCGAGATTCAATTTTTTTTGGTGTTATTATTGAGATCGGATTTGTTCTAAGTTCTAGGGTTTCTACGTTAAACCCTATCAGCGCAAGATCATGTATGCGCCGCCTTCATCTTCATGCTCATCTGCAGCGGCCTGCGACGGCGTTCGATTCTGCAGCGGGCTGCATCTTAATCTCCAGCGGATCCCGTCAACAAAGCCGCTATGCGGCGATCTGAAGCCTCTGGACGCTTCCTCTATTTGCTCCTCCATCTTCAACAGGCAAAGACCACTCCAATACTAGGCGATTTGCGAGGACGATCTTCATCACGCAAGCCCAAGTCCATATCACTTCCAGGCCGCGATTCCTAACGTGCTTCCCTCCATCATCGCGGCGCACGATGTCGGTGCCCCCCCCTTTTCCTTTTGCATCCTGTTCGGCGGCAGCAGGAGAAGCCCAAAGGGGCGGCGGGATTACAAAGCGATGGGAACCCTAGGGGGTGATGGCTTAAGTTTTAAAAAAAATGTTGGGCCCAGCCGAGATCCTAAAAAAAGGGGGGGGAGGGGGAATATTATTGCAAGTGGGGGAGAGAGTCGCAGGTCATGGAAAAAAAATGTGGGCTACTTGTTTTAAAGCCCACGTGGGCCGTCTGTTTTACCAAAAAAAAGGGCTATGAGAAAAAGAAAAAGGGGCACGCATAAAAAAAGGGAAAAAAACTTTTTTCCTTTCCGAAAAAGGCGCTTTGAAAAAGCCATACGCATTTAATGTTTGAAAAGCCATAAAAGAAAATGGGTTGTCACGGCTTATTAAAAAAATGGCGGCTTAAAAAAATTTTGAAAAGCCGCAGGAAATTTTTTGAATATTCATGTTTCCCCATTTATCTTGTCTTCTCTCAACTTGGTCGACGTCCATGTTTTCCGACAAGTATGGGAGAAAGGGGGAGTATATGTAGAGTCACAGGTCTTCTTCCAACCATATTCAGATGTTCGAGATTCACAAGCAGATTTCCAGACCATTCAGATTCCAGACTCTACAGTTGTTCAGACTCGACGATTAATTCCGAGTCCAGTTTCAGACACGCACGAGTTTGCGGTCATTTTTCAGATGAGCATATGTTGCCATCATTGTCAGTGGTCCCCATCATTCTTCTTGTTGCCAGGCCAGAGTTTTCATGTGAGCCATAGGGACTCCAGAGCAGAGGACCATTCCCTTGAGGGCAAGGGTTTTCATGTGATATCATAGGTACACCAGAGCAGTGCACCATTCTCTGAGCCAGATGGGAGAGACCCAGTTCTCCGACGAGGAGACTTCAGGCGCAATTCAGACTCGATGGTCAGATTCCGAGTCTTCAGTTGACTCACACTCCAGCCCGTTCGTCCTCCTCACCTGCACGGCATGAGAAGCAACGCCCTCGACTGCAGCATGTGCGCGTTGAGTTAATATTGTCCGTAGTGTCATGTAATGTGAGTTGAGTTTCTTTCTGTTTGTTTGTCCAAGCTGAGCATTGCATGCTCCAGCTTGAGGGGGAGTATTGGAGTATTTGGTAGTGCGCCTATTGAGTTGTAGATGGGTAAATGGATACCTCCAGGATCCATTTACCCCATCCAGTGGTGGGACTTGGAGGCCCTGTGGAGGCTATATAAGGAGCCCCAGGCCTCCTGTAACATATGAGAAAGTCAATAGACGAACACGCCCCGTTGAGGGCTTCTCCCGTGGTTTCATCCCGCTCCTCACGGAGTAGGGTTCCACGTAAAATCCTGCTGTTATTATTTTGTTTATCTTTTTCCATGTTATGATTCCGCTTCTGATTTTCTAACAATCCCCTTCCTGAAATAACCTCTAATGAGAAATACCATCAGATCCATCATTAACAGTAATGTTGTCGGTACAAACCTGTGGCATGTTGGATGATTAACCATGATCATGAGCCAAGGTTGGTCGTCGACTGAAGTGGTGTGGTAGAGAAGGAACCAAAACAATGGGAGGAGGTAATGTTGGTGGAGCTGGTGGTGGTGGAGGTGGCGGTGGAGGTGTTGGTTGGTGGAGGTTATGGTGGGTACATGGGTGGAGGAGGAATATAGATCTCATCATCTGAATCTGATGGTGCCAACCTGTCGCCTGTAGGAGAAAAGAAAATGACTGACTCAAAAAATGTAACATCTGCACTAACATAATACCTCCTGCGTAATGGATCATAGCAACGATAAACCTTTAAGTCCTAGAATAGCCGACAAAGATGCATTTGACATACCTAGGATAGAGCTTGTCAATCCCTGGAGACAACCGATGGGTGAACATAACATACCCAAAAACACGAGGGGTAAGAGAGAACAACTCCTTATCAGGGAAAACAAGAGAGAAATGTATCTTTTCCCCCAGCATCGATGAGGGCATATTATTGATGAGGTAACATGTTGTGAGAACCGCATCATCCCAGAATGAATGTGGTGCACAACTCTGGATAAGGAGAGTACGAGTGACACCAAGAAGGTGATGGTGCTTTATTTCTGCGACACTGTTATGTTGAGACGTGTAAGCACAAGATGTTTTATGAAGGATGTCGTGAGAGGAAAAGAATTGGGATAGTATATGCGTATCGAATTCAAGAGCATTAATAGTTCGCAAAATTTTGACAGAGGTGAAAAAAACATCCTGCATTTCTTTTATAAAATTCATAATAGCATTGCCCACTTCTAATTTATTCTTCAACAAGAAAACCCAAGACATACGACTGAAATCATCCACAACAACTAAATAGAACATGTGTCCCTGATGATCAGGAACACAGCTTGGACCCCAAATGTCTGCATGCAAAAACGCAAAAGAGGAGCTACTGCTCCGACTCTGACAACTAGGGAAGACAGACGATGATGCTTCCCCAATTGACATGCATCACAATTTAACTACGAGCGGGATGAGATCTGGGGAAGGATTTGATGCAATTTCTGAAGTGGAAGTTGACCAAAGTGCAGGTGCCATAGGTAAGGAGAGGCATTCCCAGTAGAATGAGAGTATGCTCCAGCATATGGTGCTTGGGCCAGTCGATACAACCCGCCTTGCTCATGGCCACACCCAATCACTCTGCTCGTGAGAATGTCTTGAAACACAAGAGATGATGGGTCAAATATTGTTCGACAATGTAAATCCTTAGTAATATGAATAATCGACAGTAAATTCATTGAGAAATTATGGGCATGCAAGACATTATGCAACTGCATAGATGACGTCAAGATAATCTCCCCCTGTCCTATGATGGAGAATGAGTCCCATTTGCTATGACCAATATCCTTCCTGGAGAAATCTGCTTATAAGATATGAGTTGATTTCTATCTCCACACAAATGATGTGTTGGACCTGAATCTACAATCCATTCTGAGATACTTAGATCATGATGAGAAGTAGAGGTATGAGCACTACCTGAGGTGCTAGCTCCTGCAGTAGCAGCAACATCCAAGCTGCTCTCTGAAACAGGTGAAGGAGTACTGGCTAGGGGCATGATATCTCGCAATCGAGACACAAGTTCATCATACCGCTGATCTGATGTAGGTGGAGCGCCATGATGCTGAATCGATACTGCTACTCGGGAAAATGCTGGGAAACCATGCTTGGAGTAGCATGTGTTTTCGGTATGACCAGATCGATGCCAATAGGTACAAGGTGGTCCATGACTTCGTCCACCTCGACCACATGGTCCCCGTCTACGAATTGAGATGGGCCACCTCTTCCATGAGTGACCGCCATAACAGAAGAATTTGACCTTGGAGCAGGGCTTGAGATATTGATTCGGCTTAATCTACGAAAGGCCTCCTCCATGGGAAGGAATGGTAGATGTTAGAGTATTTGGTTGTGCGCCTTATGTATGGGAGATGGGTAAATGGATCTTGGAGAGGATCCATTTACCCCATCCACATGTTTAGTCCCACATCGACCAGTGGTGTGACTTGGAGGCTCTGTGGAGGCTATATAAGGAGCCCCAGACCTCCTGTATCCATTGAGAAATGCAATAGAAGCATATGCCCCTTTGAGGGCTTCTCCCGTGGTTTCATCCCGCTCCTCAGGGAGTAGGGTTCCACGTTAAAATCCCGCTGTTCTTCGTTGTCCTTTATCTTTTTCCATGTTCACTTCCGTATGTTGATTTTCTAACATGGTATCAGAGCGGGTCGATTCTCGAGGATTTTTCTTTATTTTTGTATTCGAGATTCTAGATGTGATTTTAGGGTTTATATTAAAACCTTAATTCTATTCTTGGAGATTAGTTTGAAGTTCAAGAGATTTGTGTTTGGGTTTTCTGAACGCTAGCGTTCCTGTTCTCGATCCAGCTTTGTCGATTATGGCAAGCATCATAAGGCGGCATCCATTGCAGGACAGGCAAAGCCCTATGTATAGAGTTCCAGGAACCCTATACACGGGGCCTCGCAAAGCCAGGCTCCGTGCATTGATCTCCTCTCCAGGGACCGCCATGCGCTCATATGCGGCCCAACCATGCCATCAAGCAAGGCGAGTCGCGCAGTGTCGCCCAGATCGCCTCCCACAGGCACGATATCCAGCCTCCCAAGTCCAGGCGCGGGGACCTCTTTCTCGTGTGTGTCGCCTCCAGCCCCCATCCCAGTCTCCCCAGATCTAGCGCCCTGGCGGCGGAAGTCGCGTCTTCCTCCAGATCTCGTGCCCGGGCGAGTTCCTCCATCGCAGGCACGCAGGAGCCTCGATCACGTGCCCAGATCGCCTCCCAGATTCTCTTCCTGGCGTAGCCCATCCACGGGCGGCGTAGCAGCCCAACCCCAGTCCTTCGGCGCTCCCTTGGCCCAAGGAGGCGCCTCTGAATCCTCGCGCCGCCTCCCTTCGGTGGTGCTCCATGGCGAAGTTGTTCCCCTCCAAGCATCTACGGCTCCTCCAAGCTCCTGTGAGCCTCTCGCCCCCACTCCAAGCGGCGGCTGCGTTGGGTTTCTTTGGAACCCTAGGCGCGAGCAGAACCCTAAGTCCTATGGGTATCCAGAGAGGCCTGCTGGCCTTTGTTATTTTAAAAAAATCTGTTGTTTCCATATTAGAGAAATAAAAGGGGCGGGGTTATGTTTAAGGGCCCAGTTGGGCTAAAAAAATGATGAGGAAGTCCCAGTTCAGTTTTGGCACAAAAAACGGACAAAAAGTGCGTACAAAAACCCGTACGCGACGGGGAAAAAAAGAAGAGAGAAAATGAAAAGCCGATAAAAAAATGTGTCAAACGGCTTATAAAAACGGAAAAAAAGGTGATGAATGATTTGAAAAGCCGACAAATGTGTGAACGGCCTATTGCTCTTTTGTTTTATAACCCCATTATCTTGTCTTCTCCCAACTTTGTCGATGTTCATTTTCCGACAAATATGGGAGAAAGGGGGAGTATTATGTAGAGTCACAGTCTATCCAGATATTCCAGATGTCAGATCTCCAGATTCCAGGCCAGTTCAGATTTTCCAGACTCTATAGCAGATTTCAGACTCGATGATCAGATGTCTTTCGAGTCTTCTTCAGTTCAGACACGCTCATGTATGCGGTCTTCTTCCAGATGAGCGCGTGTTTGCCATCTTTTGTAGTGGTCCCCATCTTTTTCTTGTTGTCAGGACAGAGTTTTCATGTGAGCCATATGGACTCCAGAGTAGAGGACCATTTCTATGCCATGTTGGCAAGGGTTTTCATGTGGTATCATAGGTACTCCAGAGTAGTGTACCATTCTTTGTGTCAGATGGGTTAGACCCAGTTCTCCGTCGAGGAGACTTTTCAGACTCCATTCTCCATCGACCGTGGACTTCGATGAGGATTGCACAGCCACGACCCTTTCAGTTCGGCCCTTTCTCAGAGATGGAGCAATTGTCCACATGTTGTGGCGGGCCAGAGTACTCCGAGAGGAGACTCATTTCCAGTTGCAGTGACTCTGACAGGCGCAGTTCAGAGCACATGCTCTCCGACGAGGAGATTCAGCAGACTCACACTCTAGCCCGTTTCGTCCTCCTCACCTGTAGGGCCTGAGAAGCAACATCCTCGACAGCAGCAGTTGTGCACATTGAGTTGATATTGTCCGTAGTGTCATGGAGCGTTGAGTTGGGTTTCTTTATGTTTGTCCAAGCTGAGCATTACATGCTCCAGCTTGAGGGGGAGTGTTGGAGTATTTGGTTGTGCGCCATTTTTTTTGAATAAGAAAACGGGGGAACTCTCCCAAGGCGGGAGTCATTACACCAAAGTATTCATTAATTAACGAGAAGGTACATCAGTTGGATATCCAGAAATTGTACAAAGCATGACAGTGCGCGAGTACATTTTTCAAAGTAAAGTCGCTACCCCTTGAAAGTGGTATCATTCCTGCCAAGCCAAATAGCCCAGAGCGCGGCAAAGGGCTTGGAGACATCACCGGATGACCCAAGACCAACCGCCCGAATAGATCTCCAAAAATGTTCCGCATCGGATGTCCGAACCCACGGAAGCCCCAAACGAATCCCACACATTGGACAAAGACCTGCATCCAAAGAAAATGTGGTCAGCATCCTCCACGTCGTCCTTGCATCTGTCACACATCAAACCCAGCAGTCTGCCTCTTCTCGCTGTCACATAGACGGTCTCTCCTTAGACACCAAAGAAAGACCTTAACCCGAGTAGGAATCTTAGCCGCCCAAATCACCTTCAAGTCAGCACATAGGTCTTCGTCGTGCTCCACTATACCACCACTCAGCTTCCGATATGCAATCTTCACCGAGAACTTACCGTCTGCCCACACAAAATGATCGGGTTGCCCGACATCTCCCTGACAGGGGGAAGCTCCGATAGTAACCGCAAAAAATCTTCCAACCTCTGATCCGAGAGAACCGCAAGGAACCTCGACGCCCACGACCCAGAGTCAACCACCTGCGCCACTCGCGCCCCTGTCAACGATTAACGCCATCAATCTAGGAAAGCGGTAGGCCAACGCCCCCTCCTCCGTCCAGTCGTCCTGCCAAAAACGGAAACGGAGACCATTCCCCAACTCCGGCCGAAGGAGAGGCCTGAGCCTCGGAATCACGGCACGGATCCCGCTCCACAAGGAAGACTCATGACGCTTCCTTACAGCCACCAACTCCCTTGTGACACCATAAATCTCCCTCGGCAACCGCAGAACCGGCGAGTCGGATGGACCCCAAATGCGCACCACCCATTTGACTAACAAGGCTTTGTTCATTGAATCCACATCCTTGACACCTAGGCCCCCCTCCGAAACAGTACCGCAAGATCCTTCCAAGCCACCAGGTGCAACCCCCTTGTTGGCTGCCTTCCATCTGACCAGAAAAAGATCTCATCAAAACCTCCACCTTCTTCTAACACCAACATGCATTAATCTCGTCGAGAAGAAAAAAATTGGAATGGCTGAAAGAACGTGCTTCAGTACTGTAAGCTTCCCACCTTTGGACAGAGAGGTAGCTTCCACCCTTCCAACCGCTCCTCTATTCTCCGAAGAACACTGTCCCAATCGGACTTCCTCAGCCTGCCATTAACCAGTGGCACCCCAGATAGGTTATCGGTAATCTCCCAGAGGGCATGCCTTCCCACGCCGCTAACCTGTTACTCTCCTCGTCATCCATCCCTATTGGAACCAGGACTGACTTCTGCCTGTTAATCCTGCAAACCAGAGAAGGCAGCCAAATATATCCACCAAAATAGCCGCATTGTGGTTCTGCTCCTATGTCCCCCCCAGGAAGATAAGCGTGTCGTCCACATACTGCAACACCGGAACGGAGATGTCCTCCTGAAACCCTCGCACCAACTCTCTTCAACCGCCCGTTGAAACAAGACCGCAAGACAATCCGCAACCAACACAAAAAGCAGGGGAGCTAGGGGGCATCCTTGACGCACCCCCCTCTGCGGTTGGAACCATCCTCGCCTCCGGTCTCCCGTTGACCAATACAGAGCATGAGCTAGTGGTGACACATCTCTTAACCCAAGCAAATCCATTCTTCCGGAAATCCCCTTTTCTGCGGCGCTGTCCACAGGAAACTCCAACTGACACAGTCATAGACCTTGGCGTAGTCAATCTTCCAAACTGCCCCTTTCTTTGCAGACCTCTTCCACTCACGACAGATTTCTGAAGCGATTACTATACATCCGCCGTACACCGTCCAGGAATGAACGCAGATTGTGCCGGTAAGACCACAGAGGGCAAGACAACCCTAAGTCTGCTCGCCAGCACCTTGGCGACAATGAGATAAATGCCATTAGAAATAGAAATCGGCCTGTAGTCCCCAACTCCTACTGGGGTCTCTTTCTTCGGTAGCAAAAATATCAAGGCCCTGTTAACTTTCTCAAAACCCATGTTGCCACCCCTAAATTCAGTCAGAACCTCTAAAATGTCACCCTTCAGCAGATCCCAGAACTCCCGGTAAAAGGATATAGAGAAGCCATCTGGGCCAGGAACTCCGTCCGCATTCAGATCCCCAAACCGCCCTGCGCACCTTTTCCTCCGTAAATTCGGCCACTAACAAATCAGCATAGATTCCACTCAAAGATCCCGCCCCCCGACCCGCCCAGCCCCAACCATTCTCCTCCCTTACTCTCCTCGAAGCCCTCACAAAGTGCTCCCGCAAGGCGACTCCAATGTTCCTCTCGTCCTACCTCCACCTCATGCAAGAAACTCCTCCTCTTCTCCCGGACGCCACATAATGAAAAGAAACGCATGTTCACGTCTCCTTCCCTTATCCACTTCTGCCTCGATCTCTGTCGCCAATGAACCTCTTCTTTCCTGTCCTCCAAAACACCGCCTCTAACCATGCTGCCCTCTCCTCCACCTCCTCCAGACTCCGGAGTCAATCCCCTGTCATCATCCAGCCCATCTAACCTGCTTATCCCAGCCTCTGCTCTGTCTTGATTGCCCGCGCCTCCTGGCGACATCCATCCCAAAAACAGCAACCGCCTTAGGGATTCAAGTTTGACCGCAAATCGCGAACCGCCAAACCTGTCACCACAAATCCTACCAATGATCAACCACCGGGTCCCGGAAGCCCTCATCCAACAGCCACTTCTCCTTAAAACGAAAGGAGAACCGAGCCAAGCTTTCCTCCCCAGAAAACCAAAGAACGGGAGTGTGATCAGAGAGTGTCCTCGGAAGAGCCCAAGCCCTCGCCAGCGGGAAAGCCTCCCCTGCCACCATCGACATCAGGAACCTGTCAAGTCTGGACCTCGATCTCGTATTCCTCTAAGTGTACTTGCAGCCGGCCGCATCCACAACAGACAATCTTAGAGAACGAACCACCTGCCTAATATCGGCAGATTCAGGATCAGAACAACCCCCCTCCCCATCCTGTCGTCCGGGAACAGTGTGACATCAAGTCACCACCGATGATCCAAATTACCATCCCCAACCTTAGGCACAACACTCGCCAAGTCCGCAGCCAAGCTACCATCCTCTCACCGACACGGGCCATAGACATTGGTGACGCACAGACAAATCCCCATCCGCTCTCCGTAGCAGCCTACCGACAAGGTGAACAAGGAGATGGAAGTCCCCAGCAGATCGAAGAAATCGGACCGCCAACCAGACAGTAGCCCCCCCCCCCCCGATGCACATGTTGCCTCTTTCTCAGCCACCGCGAAAAACCTCCCCCTACTCATCTCCTGCCGTACCTGGTCCTACAGCCCTGCATCTTTGTCTCCTTAAGCAAGATGTCTGCCCCAGCCTCTCTCACCAGATTCCACACCCCGAGCTTTTTTTCGGGCCAGCCCAGGCCCCTCACGTTCAATGATAGCACCTTCATTAAAACAACGAAGCGTCCATCTTACTCGGGGGAATAACCCCCAAGCGCCGCGCAATACCTCTGTCGAGAGCAGCAAAACAGTTCCGCACCACTAACGGGCTGGTCATCCCCATTTTCACACCCTCTGTAGCCGTCGCCGACGCCAAAGAGGCCCTCAACGAAGCCCTCGCCACCTTCTCTGCCCTCCTCCGCCGCCCTCCCCCCTCTCATACGTCAACCCGAAATGCCGCAGCTGCGGCCCCACCCCTTCCAGAAGCGGCTGCCCAAATCCCACCCCCTCATCCACACCGATGGCTCCCAAGACCGGAGGCAAAGACCCCACCGCCACCCCCAAACCAGCTGGATCGGCCCCAACTCCAGGCAAGCCCCTCCTCCACACTTCAGACACCGACGTGCCCGCCACCTTACCCAGCAGGTCCACCCCCCCCCCCCATTCAGCAAGCAACTCCCCCGCAGAAACCTCCAGCCGCGATTCGGTCGCAGCTCCCCCCCTCTCACAACTACCGAACTAAGCAAGGCTCGCCGCACCTCGGGCCGAACCGCCAACCACCTCCTCCAATTCCGGAAGCGCGGGCACCACCCTACTACCAGGAATCAAAGTGGCGGAGCCAAATCGGCCACCCGGGCAGTATCCTGCTCCATCGATCCGCAACCGATCATGATCCGACCCGATAGAACGTAGAGCCTTCTAAGCGCCATCTGGCCGGGCCCCACCACCTCCCAAAGCATCTCCTGTGCCAACCACAAGACGCCAAGGCAGAGGAACCGCCGCCAATCTCGGAAGTCCCACCGCAGATATGGCGTCGAACCGAATCGCCTCCTTCGGGAGCGCGCCACGCTCGGATGCCGCCCTCCCCCCCCCCCCCCCCACAAGGCTGCTCCACCTCCGGGAGCCAAGCCCCCTCCACCGGGGGAAGAACATGAGACCGATGCTTCGACCCTCCACCTCTCGACGAGACCTCGGCCAGCTGGAGCTCCCTCCTGCGACAACCAACTCAAGAAGCAGTCGCCTACCATCAAGCCGCACCTCCCACCAACCCATCTTCTCAGCCCCAACCGACCTCACCCGAAGCACGACCTCCAATGATTGTCCGGGTTAAGAACCCGAACTCTCGACGGAGTCGACCTCAAGAACGCCCCGCAGCAACCCTGAAATGGTCTCTTTCGTCCTCACCCCCAGCGGAAGCCCCTGACAACAACTTTCTCCACCCTGCCAGGCAGCACGGCGACATCCCACCCCCTTGGCCTCCGCCACTTCAGCTGCAACGACCCAGCCTCCGACCCGCGCAACAAACTCCGCACCTCAGAGTCTCAGAGCTCCCTCGCCAACACCCTCCATGACGAAAGCTGAGCCACATCTCCCTTAAATGAAGCCTTTGACACAAGCCCCGCGTCAGAATTCGCCAAGAAAAGCGCCCCCTCTCTACCACCCTCGCCAACCAACACGATTGCATGGAGCTCAGCCAACTGCAGCACCTTCGCGAATGGCCAAAGTGACAGCACGAGAAGCATCGCAAGGGCTCAGGCACGCCCTCGCCCAATGGTCGAGACCACTGCAGCGAAAGCAGCCTCGTTCGAAGGGGGAGAACGGCGGTGGCCCACGCCCTCGCCTAGAAGCAGCAGAGAGCCGCCATCTCCGACGCCCCTCTACCAAGTGCCAACCCTCTCTCTCGTCCGAGGCCTCATTGGCGACCTTGCTAGGAATCGCACCCGGATGCCCCTGACTGCACCGCTCGCCGATGGAGTCGCGCATGCTCGCTGCACTCGCTCGCCGCCGAGCGCGCCGCACCCACTCGCCCTCGCGCGCTGGCGACCTTGCACGTAAAGGAATGAAGTCGCACCCACGCGCCGAAGTTCGCATCGCCTCTCACCACTGCCCGCACCACGCGCACTCGCTCGCGAACGCGAACGGAGTCGCACCCACGGAGTCGTGTCCTAACTCGCATACTCTCTCAAGCCAAAGGTGGGACTTGGAGATGTGAGATGGGTAATGCATCTTGGAGAGGATCTATGTACCCCATCCACATGTTTAGTCCCACATCGACCAATGGTGGGACTTGGAGGCTCTGTGGAAGCTATATATGGAGCCCCAGACCTCCTGTATCCATTGAGAAAAGCAATAGAAGCATATGCCCCTTTGAGGGGTGATTCTAGAGAGGCTAGAAGGATACCCACCATCGTGACATTCTGGTATGTCTTCATCTGCTCTGTAGTAGCTGTGCGGGGCATGAAGCTTCTCAAACATTCCCCGCAAGGCAGTGTAGTGAGCATGCAGGGGTCGACCATTTTGTTTTATAGTGAAGATGTCATGCCGAAGCTGTAGAATCTTTGTCTCATTCTTGGCCTGTGAATTTGTGGCAGCAAGAATGTCCCACAAGGCTTTGGTAGTGGGCTGATGCTAGACATCATTTGCAATGTCTGGAATCAAGATACCATACAACCAGACCTGACCAGAGGCATCATCAACCCCCCATGAGGCATACAACTTTATCTTCTCTGTTGGTTCTTCCTCGGTAAGAATATGTTTCTTACCCATCGACTTCATTAGGCTCATGAATTACATAGGCCATAATTCGTAGTTCGACCCATCCATCTTCACAATAGGCGTAGAACCTCTAAAGGCGCATGCAATGGGGATATCTACCTTGCTTTCTGACATGATGACTAGAGAAGACTAGGATTGTAGACTTGATAAACTTTTGTCTACAATGACATATAGAGGTTTGGTTGCATGTGTAGACTCAAGCAACCAAACCCATCAATACAGAGATGCGATATTGGTAGTCGAAGGATGACAGAGCCGTGGAAGGGAGCCCCTAGAGGTAGTCGAACGGCAGCACCACTAAAGATAAGAGATGAGGCGGCAAGAGCCTAGGGCAGCGAGGTTGCGGGGGCTTGAGGTGGCAGAGGGCCCTGGGCGGCGAGGTGCTATGGACGGCGAGGGACTGTGGAGTCCCTGGGCAGCGGGAGCCCGAGGCAACTCGAGGCAGCGTGGGTTGCGAGGCTCGAGGCGACGGGTCGGGGTTGGCGAGGCCCGAGGTGGTGGCGCTCACGAGAGGTTTGAGGTGGGGATTAGGGTTAGGGTTTCGATACAGGAGCTCCGGTCTATGACCGCCGCTCTGATACCATGTTGAGAAAATAGGAAGAGATGGTTTATTCCTTGAGCCTTAAGCTCTCTTATATAGGGAGAGACCTATGGGCAAATTACATAAAGTAGATAGAGAGAAAAGGAAATAGATAAAAAGATTCGTAAACATGAAATATATCTCTACAATATTTACACCATTTACACCACAAGATATAGTTCTCATTGTAGGCAAACACTTCTTTTGCACACGTCCAGGAACACTATTTCTTATGCAAGTCAGAACCTCTCTACACAATAATATAAGATCATTACAACAGTCTGATTTTATCCTTATTTGACTTCCTTATTATATTAATACTACGATCATCATTGTAGGCGACCCTTGACTTTTTTAGTGAGATGTCGGGCTTATGCAAAAATGTCAACAAGTCGAAGGTGGTCCCTTTTGGGATTTCGGAGGAGGACGCGGACACATGCGGTCGTGTTTTGGGATCTCATCCTAGAGCCTTGCCTATTGATTACATAGGGATGCCTTTGGTTGCGGGAAGAGTTAGGCTAAGGGATTGGCTTGTGGTCGTCGAGAAGGTGGAGAAGAGGCTGGTCGGGTGGAGGTCGGCCATCCTTTCTAAGGGGGGACGCCTCATCCTCCTCAAGGCAGTGCTCTCCTCCATCCCGGTATATTTCTTGTCTAATCGCCGGTTGTCGGTGGGGATTCGCAATCGCCTCGAAAAGCTCATGAAGAGATTTTTGTGGGGCAAAAATGGGGAAGTGGCGGGAGGGATACATTTGGTGGAGTGTGATGAAATTACTCAGCGCAAGAGTGAAGGAGGTTTGGGCGTGCGGAGATTGGAGCTCGTTAATGACGCCTTCCTTCTTAAGTAGGCGAGCAGGATTTGGGGCCCTGGTGAAGACTTCTATTCCAAGATCCTGCGTGAGATTCACGGTGCTAGCGGGGCACCTCCTTCACCGGCTGATCTGGTGGGATCTCAGACGCCCTTCTGGCTAGGGGTGCTGGAAGTTTTTTCTAGAAATTTGTCGCTATTTGTGCCAGTGCTGGGTAATGGAGGTTCCTTCAGGTTTTGGAAGGATAATTGGACAGGGGGACATTGAGCTCACGGTTCCCTCGCATGTTCGCGCTGGCTGCTGATAAGGGTGCTTGCGTCGCCTCTTGCTGGGCGAATGGTAGTTGGTTCCCGCCCTTCCTTGCCAATTTCTCTGATCAAAGGCCGGAGGATTTTCTCGGCCTTCTGGACGCCATCAGGGATGTCGGCCATCCTACTGACGGGAGGGACCATTGGGCCTGGCGGGGGGCCCCTTTCTCGACGAGAAAGGCTTATGGGGTGATTTGTAGACCCCCGCCCGATCGATCGGAAATATTGGTACGTGATTGCGGTTTCTTTTGGGGTCTGAGGCTTCCCGAGCGTCTGGGCTTTTTCCTGTGGCTCTTTCGTAGACAGAGATTGATGACGAGAGATCGTTGCGCGAGGTTGCTAGGCAATATCTCAGATAGATGCGTATTATGCGAAGATGCAGTGGAGTCCATTGAACATCTCTTCTTCGCGTGTCCGAAGGTCATTGGCGTTTGGCAAGAAGCGGTCGTGGGTTGGGCTTGCACTTCAGACTTGATGGCATTCTGTGATTCGTTGGTGGCTAACAGAAATAGAGAGAGGAGGGAGCTCCTGTGGCCCGTGGCGAGTTTGTGGGCGATCTGGTTGGGCAGAAACGCAGCTCTATTCTCGGCACAATGTTTTTACAAGGAGAACATCCTAGTACATTGTGCGAGATTGGTAGATGATTGGGTGTTGGTTTAGTTTGTTGTATGGCGTCTTTTTGTTTACCGTTGTAAACCGCCTGTTTACTTTGCTGTTTCTTTAATTAATTGGTGCGAACACCGCTGAGTGTCTCCTCATTTTTTGGGCCTAAAAAAATACTACGATCATCATAATAATTAATACTAAAAAACAGCACAAGATACGAGTTCTGTAATACCAAAGAGTTTTTTCTCTATTTTTCTAAAGCTATATGATTTTAAGAGTGGTGAAGTAATAGATTTCAAGGGCTTAATATAGTCCTCTAAAATTTCCAAATGGATAAGAGTTGTTTGGTAATATTATTTCGGAAGCCAAATGAGAAAGTAATAACCATCTGGAAAAAATGCATCAATAAAGAAACAAGGACAGTGAATCAATGTACAGATGAGTCCTGGTACAACCTCAAATAACATCATCCAAGATTTTTCATCTACCAAATAGGAAAGAAGTAACACATCTAACTAGGCCATAAACTCGCATCCATATACTAAATTTACATCTCAGAATATACGAAGAATCAGAGACTATTCCACAGATGGAGGAAGCCTACAAAAGGCAAGCAGGATCATTAGTTCATCCCATACAGTAACTCAAACCCCCTCTATGATGGCTACTTCTCGTAGCAGAGGGGGGACCTCGCAGTTTCGTTGTTGTGGTCCACGGGGTCAAGGAAGAGGGCGTCATCGGGGTTTGTGCACATACTGTCATAGGTCGGGTCATTCAAAGGACATGCTATCAGAAGCATGGTTACCCAGCATCTACACGTGTAGCTGAGAAGATTGAGACTACTCCTACTTAGGACTCGAGACTCGATGACATTGTCTCTCGATTGAGGGGAATAATGACTACTCTGACTGCACCTCCTACATGATCATCAGATACAGTTGGTACTACCATAACCTCCACTAGCTCCTCAGGTATAGCCTATGCACTTACCTGTTGTAGCAGCTCGGACTTGACTGACTAGATCATAGAAGGCCAAATCGATATCGGTATTGGGTATCGATCCCTCCGAAGAAGGATATATCGGGATATATCGCCGGTGTATCGATAATATCGGTGGAAATGTCAGAAATAGCTTAAAATGGTATCTTTGCCATTTTTTTCAGAAATTAAGATCATCTAAGATATTAAAACAACAAATAACCTACAAACACATACTTATATCACACATATCGATTATTTATTTCGCATATATCGCACATGCCGATCATTTCGGACATATCAATGTTAATGCTAATTCCTGATTTATAGATATTGGAAATGGAGCTCGTCCAAGTTCTTAGAACACTAAATTAACTTACAAATATGCTCTTAGATCACACATATCGATCA
The DNA here is from genome assembly GCA_037367405.1 of Ottelia alismoides. NCBI lineage: Eukaryota > Viridiplantae > Streptophyta > Magnoliopsida > Alismatales > Hydrocharitaceae > Ottelia > Ottelia alismoides. The sequence goes on from JAZKJV010000762.1 coordinate 836,080, forward strand.
TCTATGACCCTTATCGCACATATCGGTCATATCAAACATATCACGGGTATTGTTAATTGTTGACCTCTAAATATTGGAAATGGGGTTTCTCCAAGTTCTTAGAATAATAAATAACTTACAAATATACTCTTGGATTGCACATATCGATCATATGTGACCCTTCTATCGCATATACTAGTCATATCGTTTTTACTATTGATTGCTAACTTATGGATATTGGAAATGTAGTCCATCCAAGCATGAAAAGCCGTATCGATAACGTATCGATAGGATATTTTGACAATATATCAACGATATATCGCCAAAATATCGCCCATGTCGATGATCTTTTGTAAAGGAAATGCCTGAAAACTGGGATATATCGCCATATCACTCATATCGATTGCATCTCGATATCGATATATCGGCGACGTATCATCGATATATCGCGAAATTTCCTTGGATGATCCAAGTTCTTATAACACTAAATAACTTACAAATATACACTTATATCACACATATCGATAATTTTTGACACTTATACTGCACATATCTGTCATATTGAGTTTATCATTGTTAATGTTTATTGTTGACTTGTAGATATTGGAAATGAAGTTCATCCAAAACTTATATTGCATCACATAATATGTATAAACAGTATATATAAGCTATTTTTGGAACCAAAAAAATAAAGAGAATAAGAGCATTTTTTAAGGAGACATAATTCATACTAATATTTTTTCAAAAGGGGGAAGAAGATGAATACGGATGGGACCCCTAAGTTGAAGAATCATTGTATGCCCCTTCTATCGCACCATACCCTACCAGACGGGGGTCTCGCTGTCGGTCAGCAAGCCTATGGGGGCTAGGGTGCCCAGGTTGGCCCACCCTTGCGGGGGTGCAGGGGCAGCACCCCCAACCCGAAACAAAATATATATATAACATGATATGTTTTAATAATAGGAGTAGCAAAATAAGTAGTGAAATCAAGCTTACACGGGTATTATTAATCAATATATAGGTATTGGCAAAATTTCAGCGATACTGGTTAATATCCGGGATTTTTTGTAATAAATTCAATCATTTTTTACCGATATGGGCTGATATGGCGATATATCACTGATATTGGTCGTATATTACCATCACCGATATCATGGTAAATGGATATGCACCCTGATATCGATATCTTCTTCCTCTCGATACCGATATATCACGATATGTCCTTCTATGGTCTAGATCATGGACTATGGAGCATCTCATCATATGTGCGGAGATAGAGTACAGTTTAGCTCCTACGGATCTCTCCCTCCTGGGAGATCTGTGGTGATTGCAAATGGGGTTCACTTACCTGTTGTTGGCCAAGGGAGATTATTGTAGCACCCTCAACGCATTTGTAGAATGTCTTGCATGCACCTGCTTTTCATATGAATCTCTTGTCTATCAGTCAGATTACAAAAGATTTACATTGTCGTTCCATATTTGATCCCTCATCTCTTGTATTTCAAGACATACTTACGGAAAGGGTGATTGCAAGCTTGTGAAAGTCGGCCAACTAGGCCGACTAATCGACCCTACTAATCGAGTCGAGGGGGTAGCCGACTTCACTAGGCCAAGTAGGCCATTAGTCGGTCAACCCGACTAGTCGGTCGACTAATCGACCGAATTTTACATCAATGTTTTATATTTTTTAAGTTTTTTGTTTTTTTAAAGCGAACTTATTCTAATATGCTTCATGTTATATTTAAAGTCAATTATTTCTTTTGTTTCATTATGAATGTATAGAAAATGTACAAACCTATGTTAATATATAAGCAAACTTATTCTAATATGCAATAATGTTATATTTAAAGTCAATTACTTCTTTTGTTTCATTATGAAAGTATAGAAAATGTACAAATCTATGTATAACAATGATTCATATATTTAAAATAATTAATAAATTAAAAACCAACTAGTGGCCGACTAAATCCGATTAGTCGCCCGACTGCCGATTAATCCTTATTCAGTGACCCCGCTGACCGAGTACCGACTACTGCTTTCTGCAACCTTGGAAAAATGTTTATGATATATCAACATATCACTTGTATAAAAGTAAATGTGACAGAAACTGTTACAATAGTTTGATTAAAATCCCTAACTAGTACGAGATAAATAACATAAGACATAACCTGCTGACGAGTTATTCTCTTCCTTAAGAAATATGTGATTACAACAGTTTAGCTTAAGGAGAATCCATCTAACTTGCACACCCATAGTTATACCATGTACCTAAACCTGTATGGTGACTTGCTGCTGTATAAATATAAAACACTGCTAAAATTGAAAAATCTGAACTGAAAGAAACGATGAAGGACGTCGCAGCAGATCATTAACATATCCATGAAGTATCAACCACTGACTCAATGTATCACAACAATTGTGGGACTTACCGCAATGAATCTATCAATTTGAGATGTACTTGGAATCTCATTATATTGAACGAATCCCTAGTAATACCTTGACAATTTGTTATGCAATAGGCAAGGAGGGGGAATGATCCGTACAAAAATGACCCCCAACGACCTTAATCAAAACATTATACAGGAAAGGGGCATCCAAAATGTGTAAATCAACTCACATGGCTGCAAAAGGGGGAGAAGGATTGTACATGTATGGCAGCAATAGGAATGGTTGAAGGTTATACCGAATTAGATCTTCGACTTGGAGAATTTTATCTTGCTATAGCATGCACAACAGCAACTAAAGGGAATTTCCAACAGTGAGTTGCTGCTTTGGAGCAGTAGCAACAGCCACTGGAGTTGCTGGAATAGATTCCAGGTGAAAGGGGCAGCAAGTCTGCTGCGTGCAGCAACTTTCAGCAAAAATAGAGAAGGAAATAAAGAGATCCTTTGACAAGAAATGAGAGAAAGCACATGGATGAAAATGGAGAGGAGAGTTTTGTTGGAAATGGGGGGGATATAAAGGAAAGAAGGAATGCTTCAACGTTGGAATTGGAGAGAAGTTGGAGAAAAAGAGAATGGAGGTTCTCCCCCCTTTTTTATATACATTAACTATGACATCATTGATTACCTCATATGGTGACATCAACAAGCTGATGTCATCAATGATGTCACCAAAAATCTTAAAATATATTATCTCCACTTTTGTATTTATTGAAAATCTCAAAAATCTACCGCATTCACGCCTCGAGTCTTCGATTTCGATGAGCAATATCTTGTTTTGACCGTCTCTAAATGACAAAAAATAAGTATAATATCCATATACTTTAGATCGGGTATGAATGCTCGAATTTCTCGAGATACGATATCAGGTTGTGACTAAATTTTGTGATTTAAAATATCAAATGACATCTGTTCGACGAACGGTCGATTCCGTTGGTCTTATTTCGTCAAATTGGATTTTTGGGTGGTCTCAATTTGTTTTGTGGTTTTCAATTTGGGTCGTGGCTTTTTCGTGACATGCATTATGATGCGCTCGGCTTTTGGTCGATTGCGACCGAACGACTTTTGATTTACGATCAATTGATCGATTTAGGTTATTTACTAGTGATTGATAATTTTATTGAATCAAAGGGACCCTAATCGGGTCGGGTTCGGGTTTAATCGGATCCGGATGTTACATCCTCATTCTTCGCTTGAGCATAGGAGGAAGCCAAAGTGTCCTACATCATCTTGGTGGTGGTTGGTTCAAGATATTGTTGGCTATCTTTGTGGTGATGGTCCCACATAGTCAAATACGTGTATACGCATCATCTTGCTTCTAAGATGCATTTGCCTCAGGCACTGGATCTGTCAGGATGTGCTCCTTGTTGTTGCACTGCATGGGGGTGAGAAACTGCATGGACCACAGCTCATAGTTGGTCCCATCCATCTCAGCGATGGGGGTCGGGCCCTTGTAGGCTCCGGACGAAAAAATATCATGCGACGACCGGGGAGGCATGGACGGCCAAGGCGCATCCTGGGAAGGTCGGGACGGTGGCCGGAGGGGCATGGGAGGCCGGGATAGCGGCCTAAGATGGCTTGGACGGCTGCCAGATGGGGGTGCAGACGGCAGCTCGCAGGGGGGCGAGCAACGGCGGCTGAGGGTGGAGGCGGGTAGGGTTAGGTTTGATGGGATACAGGAACTTCGGTCAAGGACCGTCGCTTCGATACCATGTAGAAGGAAAAGAATTGATTGCATCAATGAGAGTTCCTAGGTTTCTCTTATATAGAAGAGGAACATGGGCAAATTACAAGAAGATAAAGTAAATAGATAATATGAAAAACGATAAGGAAGATAACTCATATCTCAACAGCTTTGTTGTTGTTGTGTTAGCATCTACACATTCACGACGATCTATAATTGTTTGACATCTACTGTTTGCTCCGATGTTCATATTTTATCATCAGGTTGTGCATGTTTAAATGCATGGTATGTTAGTTTGTGTATCTTGTTTTTCTTTTTTAGAGCTATACGGGTTTTACTAATATTGTACGAATTTAAGGTAACATTAATTGGCAACTGAAGAGCCTCGATACAAAAATACATTAATGCTGCTTCAAAAATAAAATATAGTAAAGTTCATGTACTTCAAGTCATATGATCTATAATACAATATGTGTGGAACAAATCTATGAAGCTAACTCTCTTTAACATGGAAAAAAACCGTTGTTATCTTAGGTGAACCGTCCAAAATGGAGACTAGTTTTCTAATTTACATGGTTTGTGTTTGCTTAGGGCATGCTGTTATCAACGCTGCTGATAAAGGGATTTCTTTCCCTCTAAAGAGAAGGGATATGATGTTGGAGTATGTACTTACCTTAATGGGCAGAGATGAAATTGATGGATCTTCTGATTCAAATATTGAGCTTCTTCATACCCAAGTATGGTTTAGCGTGTACGTGTGATTGTTGGTCTGTCCATTTTAAAAATGACTTATTTTTATGAGCATTCTGATCTGTGCAGACTGTTGCCTTGAGTGCTTGCACCACGTTGGTATCTTTAGAGCCTAAACTTCCAATGGAAACTCGAAATCATGTTATGAAGGTTCTGTTTGACTCCTATAATTGAAATGTTATTTATCAGGTTCCCGGTTTTCTTCATTTTCATTCTATATTTATAACTGGTTTTATCAGGCTACGCTGGGTTTTTTTGCTTTGCCGAACCATCCTGCGGATATAGTTGATCCACTTATTGACAACCTTATCACTCTGTTATGTGCAATTCTGCTCACGAGGTACATCTGTTTAAGTTTGCAATGTAGTGCATCTTTACTCAGCATTCCTTTCACAGATGGGCCCCTAGTACTGTTATTGTATACCCATCTTTCCATTGTATTTTGAAACATGTTTTTACATCGTTCCGTGTTCTATTTTAGTTTCAGTTGATTGGCTGATAAGGCCGATTAAAATGGTGTTGAAAAACTCACGTATCTGTGCCGCATAATCTGGGAATTGGTTTTGGTTTTGTTTTTTGGTTTTTTGTTTTGACAGTAATTTCCAAAAACTGAGAACTTTTCTTAGTTATGTGTTCTCTGGTTGAGATGGTTATATTCTTATACTTACATTGCTATGTGTCAGCACCCTTGTTTCAGGTTTATTCTAACATATGGTGAATATAAATTTGCCAATTATTATGCCCAGATGTTCCTCATGATGTTGAATGCCCGTTTAGTAACTATTTTGGCATTTCCAGCATTTCAAGTTGTAGACTAGTCTGGCTCCCGTTCTTAAAAGTCTGTTGAGAATAGTAAATGGTTGAGTTAGATTGTTGGATATTTGGATCCTGTGGTATGACACTGTTGACGCAGACTTAGTTATTGAGTCTTTTCCTATTTTATTTTCTTGTTATCCTCTTTATGTAATTTACCCATAGGCTACTCTCCTATATAAGAGAGCCTAGGGCTATGGAATAAACATCTCATTCACGTTTCCCAACATGGTATCAGAGCGACGGTCCTAGGCCGGAGTTCTCGAAACCTTACCCCATCCCCACCCGCCGGCTCTCTCTTCTCTCTCTCTCTCTCGGCGCCGCCAAGTTCATCCCCAGCCTATCGGAGGCTCTTCTTCTCCGATCGGTGGTCTAAGGCGCCTCCTGCGCACCTTGCGCTTCTCGCTTCTCGCGCATCTGGCGCACAGGAAGCAGTAGCGCCTCTTGCGCCTCCTGTTGTGCGGCATAACGCGCATCTTCCCGTGATAGGGCATCTTCCCGTGCCTCCTGCTGCGCGCCTCGCGTGCATCTTGCGCCTCCTGCTGTGCGGCCTAGTGCGCCTCCTGTGCGGCACCATCTCCAGCGCATAGCGCCTCCTGTGCTGTGCGCATAGCGCCTCCCGTGCAGTGCGCCTTCACGTGCCCCCTGTGCGACTCCATCTCAAGCGTGCGCTAGGGCACGAGATACCACGCAACAGGAAGCAGTAGCACGCATCTCCAGCGCGTGAGGGATACATTTTGAGTGCAACTCCTGTGCGTGTGCGGATCGTAGCGCGCGTAGGTCCATGGGGATAGTTGCAACTAATCCCGTCTATGTCGTTGTAGACAAATATTATCTATTGTCATTCTCTCCAGTCTTCCGTATCCAGTATGTCAGAAAGCAAGGCAGATATTCCATCCATGGGCGCATTTCGTGGTCCAGCGCCCATCGTCAAGATGGATGGTACGAACTATGAACTGTGGGCAATGCAGTTCATGAGTATGATGAAGTCCACGGGCAAGAAGCATATTCTCACAGAGCCCGAGCCTGCAGAGAAGACTGGAGTTCATGCATCATGGGAGGCTGACGACGCATATGCAAAGGTGTGGCTATCTGGCACATTGGCTATTGAGATCGCCAATGACATTCTACATCAACCTACAGCCAAAGACATGTGGGATATCCTGGCAGCGACATATTCTCAGGCGAAGAATGAGACGAAGATCCTGCAATTACAACATGATATATTCACAATTAAGCAGAATGGCCGCCCATTACATTCTCTCTATACATCTTTGAGAGGAATGTTTGAGAAGCTCCATAGCTTCATGCCTCTTACCGCCACACCAGAACAGCAGAAGACATACAGGAATGCGACGATGGTGGGTGTGTTTCTCGCTGCACTCGATCCAGAATATGAGGCAGCACGTTCACAGATTTTGGCAGACTCGACTATTCCTCCCATGGAGGAAGCTTTTCACAGATTGAGCAGGATTACAGTACCTTCAGCAGCTGCGAGTCAAAATCCCTCAGCCATGGCGGCCAATAGAGGCCGTGGGTTTCATCAACAGGGCCGTGGACGTACTCCCCGTGGAAGGGGTGGCCGCACTAGGCCAACATGCTCATATTGTCACCGAGTCGGACATACTGAAGATACATGCTACTCAAAGCATGGATTTCCTGCATCCGCACGAGCCGCTGAGCAGATAGAGCCCCCATCTGCAGCTACACTGGATCAACGATTTGATGATCTAGTTGCCCGTCATAGGGGCATTATACCACCATCTGGCCCAGCACCGTCGACAGAGAATCATACTGATGCTGCTGCGTCTGCTTCTGTCTCTACGAGTACTTCAGGTAGTACACTTGCTCTTCGCAGTAGTAGATCGGATACATTGCCATGGATCATGGACTCGGGCGCTACACATCATCTATGTGGCGACCAGGGTCTACTTACAGGATATACTCAGATTCCTCCAGGACGGACAGTAGTGATTGCAAATGGCACACATTCTCCTATCACGGGTCAGGGGGAGATTAGACTGACATCCTCTATGCAGCTTAAGAATGTTTTGCATGCACCGCATTTTTCTATGAATCTGTTGTCGATTAGTCAGATTACGAAGGATCTTGATTGTCGTGCTATTTTTTATTCATCTTCCTTGATTTTTCAGGACATCCGTACGGGCAACGTGATTGGTCATGGCTATGAGCAAGGAGGCCTTTATCGTCTGAACCAGACCCCGTTTGCCGGAATCACAGCCTCTCCCGCGGAACAAGTATCTCCTCTCCTGTGGCATCTGCGTTTTGGTCATTTACCGCTTCAGAAGTTGCGTCTAGTCCTACCCTATAGTCTTCCTCACACACCTGTCCAGTGTGAGGCGTGTCAGTTGGGAAAACATCACAGGTCATCTTTTCCCAGTAGTCAAGGTCGGAGTAGTAACTCCAAGTTTGAGTTGTTTCATGTCGACGTCTGGGGTCCGAGTCGTGTTCCCGATCATCAGGGACACAGGTTTTATATTGTATTTGTGGATGATTTTTCTAGAGCATCATGGGTATTTCTAATGAAAAATAAGTCTGAAGCTGGAGATATTATTATTCACTTTCTAAATGAGTTTCAGAATGTTTTTTCCACAACGGTCAAAATTATGAGAACTGACAATGCCTTAGAGTTGTGCACCAACAATCTAGCCAACTACTACTCCTCAAAAGGAATTGTTCACCAAACATCCTGTGCTCATACGTCTCAACAAAATGGGGTTGCAGAAAGAAAACACCGTCATCTTCTTGATGTTACAAGGTCACTTCTCATTCAGAGTCATGTTCCGTATTCCTACTGGGGTGATGCAGTCCTTACTGCATGTTATCTTATAAATCGTATGCCCTCGTCTGTCGTGAATGAACAGGTTCCTTTCTCACTTATATATCCTGACAAGGATCTGTTCACTCTTACCCCTCGTGTGTTTGGGTCTGTCGCATTTGTTCATCAGTTGTCGCCCGGTTCTGACAAGCTCTCTCCTAGGGCTGTCAAGTGCGTCTTTGTGGGGTACTCCAGAACTCAAAAGGGGTACAAGTGTTTTGACCCTGTGCGTCGGCGGTATATGATCAGTGCAGATGTTACATTCTTTGAATCTATCATGTATTTTTCAGAATCCGGGAACATGCAGCCACCACTATTATCTCCTGATACCGTATTCATGGCACCACCAACATCACAGCCGTCACCACCATTACCACCACCGCCGCCGCCGCCGCCACCAATAATATCCCCGTTACCATTCCATTACACCCGACGGCCGAATCAAGCTCATGGCCCTGACCAGTCAACTAGCTCGCCTATGGTATGTAATGAAAATATTAATGTTGATGGATCTGACGACATTTCTCAGCAGGATGCCTTACAGGAGCAGGGTGCTACCACAGAGGATCTGGATGTTCCAATCGCTCTACGCAAGCAGAAGAGAAGCTGTGCCAAGTATCCAGTATCAGCTGCGGTTTCGTTTGAGAGGCTATCTGGACCATTAAGGACGTTTGCATTGGCACTTTCAGCTACAGATATTCCACGGAACCACCATGAGGCTTTGCAGGATTCTCGATGGCGGCTAGCAATGGAGGAAGAGATGGCGGCACTTCAGTCTAGAGGAACATGGAGCTTGGTTACTATACCACCGGATGTCAACCCGGTGAGTTGTAAGTGGGTATTTACAGTCAAACATAATGCAGATGGCTCCATTGACAGGTACAAGGCACGCCTAGTTGCAAGGGGATTCACACAGACGTATGGAGTAGATTATCTTGACACGTTCTCCCCGGTGACTCGTCATTCCACTCTGCGGATCCTCTTATCAGTTGCAGTTACTAGAGACTGGCCACTCTATCAACTGGATGTGAAAAATGCCTTTCTGTATGGCGACCTGCAGGAGGAAGTCTACATGCAACAGCCACCAGGTTTTGCTGTTGAGGGGGAGTGTTCCAAGGTTTGCAGATTACATAAGGCTATCTATGGCCTTAAGCAGAGCCCCAGAGCATGGTTCCAGAAGCTGTCAGACCTCTTTGAGAAACAAGGATATAAACGCTCCAATGCTGATCATTCCTTGTTTGTACAGAAGACGGCAAGAGGTACTGTTGTAATCATGGTTTATGTTGACGATATCTTGATTACAGGCAATGATGACCAGGGCATTAAGCAGGCAAAGGAAAGGCTGGGGACCGAGTTTGTCACCAAGGACTTGGGAGTCCTTAGATATTTTCTGGGGCTGGAGTTTGCCAGAAATCCGTATGGATTAGTCATGTCACAGAGGAAGTATGTCACAGATCTACTGAGTGAGACAGGTATGCTAGGGTGTCGACCTGCTACGACACCAATGGACCCTAGCATGAAGCTGTATGATGATGACACAGAGGAGGTTGACAGGAGAAGATACAGAGAGCTGGTAGGCAAATTGTTATATGTCACGATCACTAGGCCAGATATATTATTTGCAGTGAGCCGTGTGAGCCAGTTCATGGAGCAGCCACGCCAGGTGCATATGGATGCAATACACATGATACTTAGATATCTCAAATCTTCTTCAGGTAAAGGTCTGCTATTCAAGAAAGGAAAGGGGATTTCTGTCTCAGCATGTGCAGATGCAGACTATGCAGGATGTCCTAAGGATAGGAAGTCCACCTCAGGGTATGTTGTCTATGTTGGAGATGCCCTAGTCTCATGGAGGAGCAAGAAGCAAACTGTGGTAGCTAGATCCAGTGCTGAATCCGAATATAGGGCTATGGCCCAGGCTACTACAGAGATGATGTGGGTGAAAGCGGTGCTGACAGATTTATGCTTAGACATACCACTTCCTATGAACTTGGAGTGTGATAATCAGGCTGCTTTGTTCATTGCAAACAATCCTGCATTCCATGAACGGACTAAGCATATTGAGGTGGATTGCCACTTCATACGTGATATGATTCAGAAAGGATTCATTACCACATCCCATGTTACTTCAGAGAACCAGACTGCAGATATATTCACCAAGGCATTGTTACGTGGCCCATTTCAGAAGTGTGCTTCCAAGCTGAGCATGATTGACATCTATGCTCCATCTTGAGGGGGAGTGTTGACGCAGACTTAGTTATTGAGTCTTTTCCTATTTTATTTTCTTGTTATCCTCTTTATGTAATTTACCCATAGGCTACTCTCCTATATAAGAGAGCCTAGGGCTATGGAATAAACATCTCATTCACGTTTCCCAACAGACACATTTGTGATGTTTAGTCTCAATTTGTTCACTGGTGGGAGCTGTGTTGGTGGGGCTATAATAAGAGCCCCACTACTATTGTAATCCGTGAGAGAAATATAATAGATTAAATAGCCCTTTATGGCTCTCCTCCCTGTGGTTGCATTGCGCTCTTTAGTAGGTGATGCAACCTAATTGAGTAGTGAACTAAATGGCAATCCTAAAAATTGAAACTAAGGGACTAAATGACGAAAACGAATGAAATGACGTGCGGTACGCAAAAAAATCAGCAACAATTGACAACGATTACTCGAGTTCTGGCACAGGTTTCTCCACAAACTTAGGGTAACACGAACAGTTAAATATTACTGGAAATAAATTAGCGATGCTGTAGTCACAGAATCTCAATAGTTCACCAACCAAACAGCAATATATCAATCCACAAAACTAATAATGTGCGGTAGAATAAATGGTGGAAATGGCGCTCATACCACAACCGGCAAGGGATTTTCGGGCGCTTCAAACCTGGTTGGTGCTGCGGGAAGCGTTGCTGGGTGTCTTGGATCACACGTGTAGACCTGAGGGGTGGGAAAGAAGGGCGACTAGGTGGACAACGCTGGAATCAAATGACTGGCGGTTGAGAGGGATGGGGTGGCGGCACAGGAAGGTGATGCGGGCGGCGTCTTGTATGGTTGGCCTGCGAGGAGGGGTGGCAGCGGCGCGAGAGCTAGCACGAGGGGGGGATGCGGGGTGGTGACGGGAGAGTAGGCGGTAGGAGGCGGAGGCGGTGGTGGTTAGTCGGCGGTGCGCGAGGTGGTGGGGGGGGGGTGAACGGCGAGGAGGGAAGAAGGGGAGAACGCGGTGAGGGAGGGCGTGGTGTTTTGCGGGAGGCGGCGGGCCGAGTGGCGCCTGTGGAAAGAAGAGGTGTGCGAGGGAAGGAAAAGAACGGCGGGGCGGTGGCGAGAGGGATCCGGGAAGAAGAGGCGTAGGTGGGGGGGAAGGAGGCGGCGACGGGAGGGGTTTAGGGTTCACGGGTAGAATGCGGGGGGGGGGGGAGAATGGGGCTGCGGGAACGAGAGAGAGGGGAGGAGAGAGAGAGGGAGGGAGAGAGAAGAATAAGTGAGGGAAAATTAACTTTCTTCAAAACTAATCCTCATCCCTAATCCAAGGGGTGCCTTTATAGAGGCTAATTCCCCCAAAACAAGCAACAAACTCCCTAAAAATAGAAAAAAACGAAAAGACGATAAGGCTCTGTATAATGAGCCTTTTACATAAATAAAAAATAAATAAAACAAATGTTCGACTAAATTTAAATAAAACAAATGTTCACAGAAACAATTGTCACGCGGTATCATGCTGCATCAACTCCCCCTGCTGAGAAGAATCTCGCTCCGTCGAGATGGCATCGTGGTAGTTCTGAAGTATATCCGGCGGAGTTGTTGGAGTTCATCCTCGTCAATCCACGTGCAGTCTGTAAGAGGTCGTCCCTTCCATTTGACTAGATAGCGACGAAAGAGACCACGTCTAGTCGTCATATCTCGGATGTCGGCAATATCTTCAATCTGATCGGCATCAGCCGCGGCTGGTGGTTGGCGCATATCATCAGCGGGAACTGCTGGCGTGGTGGCATCTGTCTGTTCATCTCCATGATATAAGAAGAGATCTGATACATTAAAGACTGGTGATGTCTGGACGTCTGGCGGCAGATCAAGTAAGTAAGCATTGGGCCCAATCTTTTTGAGGATTCAGAATGGACCAATCTTTCGTTCACTCAATTTTTGGTGGACTCTCAAAGGAAACCTCTCTTTTTTTGGTGGACCATCACTAATTCTCCAACTCTCAACTCGCTCTCTCTACGGTGTAGGTTGGCTTGGGTTTGGTATTTCTGGGTCATGGTTCGGAGTTTGGCTCGGATTTCGGTATGGATATGGATTAGGTGTTCGACCAGATCCTCAGCAGCTGCACTACTTCTCCCTTGCGTGGTTGTGGGTTTTAGGTCTAGAAATTGGGTAAGTAGAAAGCCGTACACACTCTCAAATGGTGATTTTCCGGTGGACCTATTAGTGGAACTGTTATACGCGAATTCGGCTTGGGGAAGAATTAGATCCCATTTGGATGGAGAGTCCCCTGCAAGACATCGCAATAAATTTCCTAATGATCTGTTAACTACTTCGGTTTGCCCGTCTGTTTGTGGATGATAAGCAGTGCTGTATTGCAAACGAGTACCAAGACGAGACCAAAGCGTGCGCCAAAAATGACTCAAAAACCTGATATCACGATCCGAAGTGAAAGAACGAGGAACACCATGCAATCGAACAACATCACGAAAAAACAAATCAGCGACATGAGATGCATCTGAAATTTTTTTAGAAAATCTGTCCACAACCACAAAAATAGAGTCAACTTTCTGTACCGTGAGGGGTAAGCCTAGCACAAAATCCATAGTGATGTCTTCCCAGGGTCGCAGAGGAATCGGTAGGGGTGTATACAACCCAGTGTTCTGCCTATGGCCTTTGAATCTCTGACATGTTTGGCATTTTTGTACAAACTTTGTAACATCCTTTCGCAGTTGCGGCCAATAAAATCGCTCTTGGAGAAGAGTCAAGGTCTTATCCCTTCCAAAGTGTCCAGCTAAACTTCTGTTATGCAGTTCTGAAATCAGGTTCTCTCGAAGGGAAGTGGTAGGAATGCACAGTCGGTGGGCCTTGAACAGGAATCCCTCATGAAGGACATAGGTGGCTGTTGGATCCTGTCCAGTTTCGACACACTCGGCATAAGCTTGTCCGAAGTCAGGGTCGGTGGGGTAGAGGTCCTTGAGTGCGTCAAATCCTGTTGTGCTGACTGTCATTGTGGTCAGGATGTGTGCTCGCCTGCTCAATGCGTCGGCCGCGCGATTCAGGGTGCCATCCTTGTGCTTGAGATGGAACGTGTATTCTTGGAGGAAACTAACCCGTTTGGCATGGCGCTTGTTAAGGGTTTTCTGCGAATTCAGATATCTTAAGGCTTCATGATCAGAGTTAAGGACAAATTCACGTTGGATCAGGTAATGCCTCCAATGCTTGAGGGCTTGCACCATGGCATAGAATTCGACATCATAAGTGGAGTACCGTGATCGAGCTTCGTTCAACTTTTCACTGTAGAAGGCTACAAGTCGTCCTTCTTGACTCAGGACGGCACCAATCCCGACATGTGAGGCGTCGCAATCGACTACAAAAACCTTGGTGAAGTCAGGAAGTGCCAAAACAGGGGCATGTGTCAATTGATGTTTTAGATTTTGAAAGCTGGTTTCTGCTTCAAGAATCCAAGCGGGTGCGCCTTTACGCGTGCAATCTACCAACGGAGCTGCACAAGTGCTAAAGTTCCGGATGAAGCACCGGTAGAAAGAAGCCAATCCCAGAAAGCTGCGAATCTTAGTGAGGGTTTTGGGCACGGGCCAGCTCTGAATGGCCTGAATCTTGGAGGGGTCAACTTTAAGTCCATCGGCAGTGACAATGTATCCCAAAAGGAGGATCGTGTCAGACATGAAGGAACATTTCTTAAGGTGGACATACAATTGTTGGGCTCTCAAGGTTTCCAGGACTTGTCGTAAGTGGGATAAGTGGTCGTCTTTGGTCAAGCTGTAGATCAGTATGTCATCGAAGTACACAACCACAAACTTACCGATGAAGGGCCGTAAAACATGATTCATGGTTCGCATGAAAGTGCTGGGAGCATTAGACAAGGCCGAAGGGCATTACTGTAAAGGCCCTCTTTGGTCTTAAAAGCAGTCTTCCACTCGTCTACAGGTCGGAGGCGAATCTGATGGTACCCACTGTGAAGATCCATTTTGGAAAATAACTTGGCACCCGATAGCATGTCGAGCATGTCATCAAGGCGTGGAATCGGAAAACGATACTTGATTGTAATCTTGTTGATAGCACGACTATCCACGCACATTCTCCATGTGCCATCTTTTTTTGGGGTAAACATAGCAGGGACCGCCACGGGACTCATACTCTCTCGAACATATCCACGACGTAGAAGATCAGTGACCTGCTTGTTCATTTCTTCGTGTTCACTTGGGCTCATCCGATAATGTGGTAAGTGGGGCAGGCTGGTTCCAGGGACTAGGTCAATGTGATGTTGAATGTCTCGCAACGGGGGTAGTCCTTCAGGCAACTCTTCAGGCATAATGTCAGCAAACTCTTGGATGATGGGCTTTATCTCAGGCGGGACTTCGGGTGTAGTTGTCTCTTGATTGTTCACTTCACGTCCCATTAATGCATAAATGGTGGAGCTCTCCTGAATTTCACGTTGGAATGTCTGGGCTTCCATCAGCAATACGGGACCCGTAGTTGAAGGCTTTGTCGGTGGAGTACCTTTACCAGTTTGTGCAGTCGCTGATCGAAGGGTAGCCACCTGGCGCAAGCTAAGGGATTCGCGTTGTGGTCTAAGGGTCACTCGCACCTTGTCTATGAGAAAGGTGTAAGTGTTCATTTTTCCTCTGTGCTCTGTGTCTCGATCGAACTGTCAAGGTCTCCCAAGTAGTACATGACAGACATCCATAGGGGCTACATGGCACCACACCTCGTCTTTATATGAAGGCCCAATTGAGAAGCTAACGAGGCTCTGACGGTGGATGTTAAGTTGAGTACCACCTCGAAACCCAGGCCACACTGTAAGGTTTCTCGAGTGGTTGAGTGGGTAGACCCAACTTATCGACCATTTCTTGAGAAACGAAGTCTCAACGCTTCCTCCGTCAATGATCAGCGAACAGCGATGCCCTCCTGAGGTGCAGGTGGTTCGGAAGATGCTGCGTCGCAGCCAACTATCAGCGTCATGGGCAACGAGTGTAAGCAAGATGTTTGTGGGTGCGCTGTCAGGAGCGATAAAGTTCTCGTGTTCAATTACCATGAAAAGTCCGGACTCGTCTCCATCCACTCCCAGAAGCTCATAGTCATCAACTCCAGCGGTGTCAGCTGTCAAAGCGATCTGATCCTCTTCAGGTGATTCTTGTGGGTCAGGGTCTTCAATGGTGCATAGATGGGCGGGCCTAGCTTTAGGGTCCGGGCACTCTGTCGTGCGATGTCCCTTTTGATAACATCAGAAACAAGTGTCAGGTCCGACAACAGGTCGACTTCCCAAGATGCCTGGTCCGGGGTTCCCAGTAGATGGTCGGGCGACAGCAGGAGTTGAGGGTTTGGCTTGGGGTTTGCCCGTAACAATCGATGGGGAACCTATTGGTTTGGAGGTCGTCATCGGGGTACTAGCGCGGAACGGAGTTCACAGGAAAGGACATCCTCCTTGTCTGGGCCTTAGCAAGCTTAGTCTCAGCCCGCCCAGCCTGCTTGTAAGCTTCGTCAACGTCTCGACAGTTGTGGAGGTAGAATTCATCCTGAATAAATTGGTTGAGTCCTTGCATGTAGCGGGTGACCTCCTGGACAGGGGTCTCCTGCAATCGATTGCGGTGAACGAGAGATTGGAACCCTTCGGTGTATTCTCTCACGCTCATGGTGCCTTTTTCCATGATTGCAGTCGCGCGTATAGATCTCGTTTGTAATCCTCAGGCACGAATTTGGTTTTCAATTTGGCCTTCATCTTGCTCCAATTGCGGATCTTACGCTTTCCTTTTCGCTTGCGCTCAGATTGCAAACGATCCCACCATAGCAGAACATGTCCTTTTAATTTGATTGTGACAAATTGAACTTTCCGTTCGCTGGGCATAGTTTTCCAGACAAAGAAGTGTTCAACGGCTTGGAGCCAATCCAAGAAGACATCAGGGTCTCATCCTCCGTCGAATTCCGGAACATCGAGGCGGATGCCTCGATCCCATCCTTCATCGGACCTCGGGCCAGGTCGTGGCGGAAATTGATACCCACCTGTAGGTTGTGAAGTATATCTAGGGGTGTGTGGTTCTTGACTCTTGGAAGTAAAATGGGTGTCTTCTCTTGATCCTTCTTCTTCACTTTCTTGTGAGTGATAATCGCTTACGTGTCCGTCAGAAGTAAATGAGCTAGAGTCGTGGGAAGTGTTACTCCGTGAGTGTCTTTGCCGACTGGTATGCCGACCTCTGTTTGGTGTCTCATCATTACGGTCTTTACCTAGCACGCGACTAGTTAATGTGGCAATTTGTCCGGATGCAGTGGTAACTCGTCCATCTATGCGGCGATCTGTCCACTCAGTTGATTGCACATGTGTTGTAGCTGGGCAGACAAAGCCTCTAATGTTAGTTCAGGGTGTGGGGTGTACCCGGCTTTAGAGGAAGTGGGTTTGTCGGCCATGGGGGACTGGGAATCCTAGACTTTCTAATCTCTTTTGTTTTGGGTTTTTGTTGTTTGTTTTTGTTTTGCTTGGTTTCGTTTTTTTTATGCAATGAAACAAATGGAACGCAGGAGAGATGCAGGAACGCTAGGCTCTGATACCAAATTGATGCAACCTAATTGAGTAGTGAACTAAATGGCAATCCTAAAAATTGAAACTAAGGGACTAAATGACGAATACGAATGAAATGACGTGCGGTACGCAAAAAAAACAGCAACAACTGACAACGATTACTCGAGTTCTGGCACAGGTTTCTCCACAAACTTAGGGTAACACGAACAATTAAAGATTACTGGAAATAAATTAGCGATGTTGTAGTCACAGAATCTCAATAGTTCACCAAGCAAACAGCAATATATCAATCCACAAAACTAATAATATGCGGTAGAATAAATGGTGGAAATGGCGCTCATACCACAACCGCCAAGGGATTTTCGGGCGCTTCAGACCTGGTTGGTGCCGCGGGGAGCGTTGCTGGGCGTCGTCGATCACACGTGTAGACCTGCGGGGTGGGAAAGAAGGGCGACTAGGTGGACAGCGTTGGAATCGAATGACTGGCGGCTGAGAGGGACGGGGTGGCGGCACAGGAAGGTGATGCGGGCGGCGGCTTGTATGGCTGGCCTGCGAGGAGGGGTGGCAGCGGCGCAAGAGCTAGCGCGAGGGGGGGGGAATGCGGGGGTGAGGACGGGAGAAGGCGGTAGGAGGCGGAGGCGGTGGTGGTTAGTCGGCGGCGCGCGAGGTGGTGAGGGGGGGGGGGGGGGGTGAACGGCGAGGAGGGAAGAAGGGGAGAATGCGGTGAGGGAGGGCGTGGTGTTTTGCGGGAGGCGGTGGGCCGAGTGGCACCCGTGGGGAGAAGAGGTGTGGGAGGGAAGGAAAAGAACGGGGGGGCGGTGGCGAGAGGGATCCGGGAAGAAGAGGCGCAGGGTTGGGGGGGGGGGGAGGAGGCGTCGGGAGGGGTTTAGGGTTCACGGGTAGAACGCGGGGGGGGGGGGGGGGGAGAGAATGGGGCTGTGGGAACGAGAGAGAGGGGAGGAGAGAGAGAGGGAGGGAGAGAGAAGAATAAGTGAGGGAAAATTAACTTTCTTCAAAACTAATCCTCAACTCTAATCCAAGGGGTGCCTTTATAGAGGCTAATTCCCCCAAAACAAGCAACAAACTCCCTAAAAATAGAAAAAAAATGAAAAGACGATAAGGCCTTGTATAATGAGCCTTTTACATAAATAAAAAATAAATAAAACAAATGTTCGACTAAATTTAAATAAAACAAATGTTCACAAAAACAATTGATCACGCGGTATCATGCTGCATCAGTAGGGTTCCATGTAATATCAGAGCGTTGTTTTTCGTTCTTTCTTTGATTCGCTTCCGCAATTCATTTTTCCACAAGGTACCCGTGCAATTCAGTTCGAGTGTTTCATCTTGTTCATTTTTTTTAGTTCAAGTTTTTCTCCGGTGATTGGTTCAAGGTTTGATTTATACCATTGTAGTTCTATGTTATAAAGTTCTTGCTCCATCAATGATTGAGCTTCTTGCTCAAACATGGGTGAGATATGAAGCAACCTACACTGTTCGCTGCATAGAGAAGCACGATGCAAAGGCAGTGGCACCTATGGAGGAGATGTGTTCTTTAGCTCTTCCATTCTCTCCCAATCACGGGTCTCCATGTTATTTCATAATAGTTATATCAATTATGGTGAAAGAAGGTATACAATTATGTTACATATTGTTAAAAATCTAATCTACAACTATATTTAGGAAAATGGATATAAGGATACAGATACATATATTTGTGGATATCAAAGTGATTTCCTACTTGTATCCATTTTAGAATGGATATTAATAGAGATGTCAAAATCGGTACAAAACAAGTATGGTGGCGGATTGGATACAGATTATCCTTATTCGTCTGTTGTCTATCTGAGAAGTATTGTCATCAACTACAAATGATAGGGTGTGTATGTTGAGTCAAAGTGGTCTGTATTGTCCTGTGTGAGAAAACACAATGCGGACTCAAATCAAAGCAAAAACAAAAAGAATAAGAACACTTTGATTTTTACTTGGAACCATACTCCCTAAGTAGTGAGATGAATCCACAAGACAAAGCATCTAGGGTTGTGTTTTCTATTAACTTTTTGCAAAGAGTTCGGGGGTGGTGGGGACTATTTATATATCCCCAGAAGCATGACCAAGTTCCACCACTCCATGATGTGGGTGGGACTAAGCTATTCCCACTCAAAAAGCCCCTTATACAAATCTCGTATAACACTGCCCCTTAAGCTAGAGCATGGAATGATCAACTGAAGAATCAGAAAAAGCACTCACTCACACTCTGAATACATGACATTACATACAACATTGACTCAACACATGTTATGTGGGTTGTTGTTCATGACAATGTGTCTCATGTCTAGTGAGGATACGGATGATGAGTCGTTTTGTAATCTGGATAGAGAATTGGCTCATGTGCTCTTATATATGCGTCAATCAGAGTTTTGGGCACTATAATAAGACTCCTCATGGATTACTACAGCCTGCAACGTGCCACCTCGACAGAAGACGGCCCTGTCTCTCTCAAGGGCCAAACAAGGAATGTTGTGGAAATATCCATAAACATATCTCGAAAAATATGTCACTCTCATAGGGACCTCGAAGGGGGCTCTCTCCCATTGGAACTTCGGAAAGATATCGTATTGATGTTCACAAAGTGGAGGATGCAATCTTCAACGTCTCTTTCTGGGAATCTCTCAGAAAAATGGTAATTTAATTTCCCTGAAGTGCTTCAAATAGAATTAGAGCTTGAAAACTCTACTCAACTCTTTCTCTTTCTCCTGTACTATTTGAAGACAAAAAATATTCAACCAAGTTGTGAGAACAAATGATGAATTGGTCAAACAAGAAAGCCATCTTCTCTTTTTTGAATTATCCATGTTTTTTGTATTTTTCCTTTTTTTCATCTCTTCGTTTCCATCTCTCTTTATTTCATTAGCCACCTTTTTTAAAAACCTCAATTTTTCCGTCATCCCTCTCCATTTCTGTTATAGCAATATAGCCCATTGGGCTTGAACAAAAGATGACCTTCAAAGGCAACATATATTGACTAAATTTTAGTTAAAAGACAAAAGAAAGGTTCTACTAAGGAACCATACCAGTTTTCTGTTTCTTTTTTATACTGTTATGCTTTCCTTATTTTGAATGATACTTTTGGCCCATTTAAGAACATGGGCCAAGGTCCAAGAGTGCATACCACTTCACATTTCTTCTTCTTCTTCTTCTTCTTCTTCGTCGTCGTCGTCGTCGTCGTCGTCTGCAAAGGAGTACAATAAAGAAGGAAACAGTGCAGACCACCCCCATTGTTGTATCCTATGCAAAGGCTCTTAAACATGAGCATTGATGCTCCTCTTCCTTGAAGAAATAATTCTTCATGTTGCTATTACGCATCATCGTGTGGATTCTCGTGACCGGACATCAAAATCACCACCACCATTGTAGGAGAAGAGCCCATTGCTATAAGAGTCTAAACATCATTGTTATCACATGAAGTTTCTAGTGATGAATCGCCTAGGGCTCGAAGAAGTCACGCCACTTTTTAAGTTCTCCATGCACAACAACTCCATGTCTAATATGCATTTTCTATGGCATCTTTTCTCATAATATCGTCATGTGCCGTGCATGGTGATTTTGTAAGTCTATTTGGTACAAATGTCATGCTGCAAGCTTGCTAGGGTTCCAATTGATATCAAGGGTTCCATAGGGGAACCCTTTGAGCATCTCCTTCTATACAGATGCACGTCGTCATTTCTTTTGTTCTCATATCTGATGCATTAAAAAATCTACCCTCGACCACCCTAGGGTTGTTGTTGCAATGCTTTTAGGCTAAATCTCCGTTCATGCAGAACAACTTTCTATATGATCAGCTTCGACAATTACTCGAGTATCAAACTCTGCTGCGACCTTCCCTGTCTCTGGGACTATTTCATCTTTTTCTCCCCAGGCACCTAACCTGACCTCTGTTCCCGCCTCTCTCCAATCTCGATTCCATACCAGTCGACCCCGGTATGCTAAGTTGGCTTTGTCAGTGATTGTATTATCTAGTTGAATTTTGAGGTGCTTTTAAATATATAATTTCTCAATATATTGAGTTTATAGGACTAGAAGATTATAAGCTCGAAAAGCAAACCTTTTTCCC
Organism: Ottelia alismoides; assembly: GCA_037367405.1. Taxonomy (NCBI): domain Eukaryota; kingdom Viridiplantae; phylum Streptophyta; class Magnoliopsida; order Alismatales; family Hydrocharitaceae; genus Ottelia; species Ottelia alismoides. The sequence continues at coordinate 857,434 of JAZKJV010000762.1, forward strand.
ATCCGCTCAGATCTTGCAATGCATGATCGCACATATCTTCGATTAAAAAACAAAACAAAGTTCGATGAAATCTGACAACACAAATTAATCTTTTTTAGAGTAAACACAAATTAATCTTGAAATCAATGAACCAATCAAAGAACGACTTGCTTTGATATTACATAAAAAACACAATGTAGAAGCAAATTAAAGCAAGAACAAAAAGGATGAGAACACTTCGATTTTTACTTGGAATTGTACTCTTAAAGAGGGCGATGAATGTAGCACTTCAAACGCAGTACAACATCTAGTAATCACAAAGTGTGGTAATAGCTTATCAGTGGTGGAGGTTACTACTATACAACTTGGGCTTAAGCATTTTGGGCTTTGGTCAAGGGCTCCAGTTGGGTCCAAGCCCAATATGTTGTCTGGGCTAGTAATTCTCGATAACAGACTGTGTGTAGGGCCCGGGATGTTTCAGATTGTATCATAACATATTCCTTATAGTAGTGGAAAGGATTGCTCAAGAGGTGGAGCCACTGTTACCATCGAGTTAGGAGGAAAGGGCTACCCAAGACGTGAAGCCGCCACTGCTACTTGGAATAGGTCATGGACCATTGCACAACAAGTTTGTTGTGAACTCAAGTACGGGTGATTGTAGCACCCCAAACACCTCATATGTAATCACAAAGTGTGGTACTAGCTTATAAAGTAGTGGGGTTACTAATAGACACCTTGAGCTTAAGCATTTTGGGTTGTAGTCAAGGACTCCAATTAAGCCCAAGCCCAGCAATTTGTTTAGGCCAGTAATCCCTGATAACGGACTAGGTCTAAAGCTTGGGACGTTACAATGAAGCCACTAAAGAAACCCTCTATGGCTTTATTTTCTATTCACTCTTCTCAATGAGTACAAGGGGGTGGTATAGGATCAACTCCCACCACTCCACCATATGGCACTAAACAACTCCACTCAAATAGCCCATTATACAAATCTCTTGTATTCATTGTGTGTTTTTTTTTCTATTTGTCCAAGCCGAGCATTTCATTGCTTCAGTTTGAGGTGGAGTGTTGAGAACAGTGAAGGGTTGAGTTTGTTGGGTATTTGGAACTTGTAGAATGGTCTAATTGTGAGGTTTACTCCCATATTGCTCGTTGTTGGCAGGTTATCATGTGTAATCCTTGAAAGAAATATAATAGAAGAAACAACCTTTAGTTGCTTAATAGAAGAAACAACCTTTTATGGCTTTCTCCCATGGTTTCTTTCTGTTTCATAGGGAATAAGATTCCTCATAAAATTAAATTGTTCTCTTTTTTTCGTAGAATTATATTTATATCTTATTACTGTTTTTTTTTTTCCGTTCTTCTATCCATCATATGTAATTTACTCATAGGTATCTCCCTTATATAAGAGAGCCTAAGATTTAAGGAATAAACAACTCTTATTTTTTCCAACATAGTATCAGAGCGGCGGTCCTAGACTGGAGCTCTCATATCCAAAACCCTAACCCTAGCCCCAAACTCCGCCCTCATCCCTGTGCATGTCGTCGCCCACCTCCATGCATAGTGCGCTGCCCCGCGTGTCACCCATGCGCGCAGCCGAACCGCTCTCGTGTGACCCTACGCCACCCCGTGCCCCCGTGTCGCCCTGTACGCCACTCATGCCTGCAACTGCCCCGCAAGTGCGTCCCCCTGCGCGTGCAGCGCCTCCGTGTACAGCTTCCTCTCTAGTTGTTGTCGGCCTTCTCCCGAGGCAACCTTTCTGTCGCCACTGTGTGGCTCGGTCTCCGTCGTCAGTGTTGGTTCCTCCGTTTATTTGATGGAATTTTGTGCATATATGTTTGTGTGAACATTTACTCTTTGGTCTACAAAACCATAGTCTTTTACATCCGGCTATATGTCAGAAAATAAAGTCGATGAACCCACCACATGAACTTTCAGAAGTCCAGCACCTTTGTCAAAATGGATTGGACAAACTATGAGCCATGAGCTATGCAGTTCATGAGTCTGATGAAGTCGAATGGTAAGAAGCGCATTCTTATCGAGGAGGAGCCGGTGGAGAAAACTGAGGTAAACGCCTCATGGGAGGCATATGGCAAAGTTTGGCTTTCAGGTACATTGACGATAGAGATCGCCAATTATGTGTTACGTCAACCCACAACCAAGGCAATGTGGGATATTCTCGTTGCTACTTATTCACTGGCAATGAATGAGACAAAGATTCTGCAACTCCAGCATGATATTTTTACTATCAAGCAGAATGGATGACCCCTTCATTCGTTATATACATCCTTACATGGGATGTTTGAGAAGCTCCACAGTTTCATGCCACTTACATCTACTCCTGAGCAGCAGAAGACTTATAGGAATGCCACCATGGTTGGTGTATTCCTGGCTGCCCTTGATCCTGAGTATGAGGCTGCTCGTTCCTAGATTCTGGCAGATGCCACTCTTCCTCCATGGAGGAAGCTTTCCGTAGGCTTAATAGGATCACTGCCACATCCACCATTGCCAGGCAGACTTCTTCAGCGACGGCTGCCTCCCGAGGTCGAGGAGATTGTTCTCAGTTTCGTGGACGCGGGCCTCGTGGTAGAGGAGGTCGTATTCATCAGCCCTGTAGTTGCTGCCATTAACCTGGACATACAAAGGATACATGCTACTCCAACCATGGATTTCCTTTCGAGTAGCTGAGCATATTGAGCCCCTGGCTGCTTCTTTTTTAGAACATCGATTTGATGACATTGTAGCACGATTGAGGGGCATTATACCTCTTGCTTGTCCCATTACTTCTTCATTGGCCTCCGCGAGTAATTCAGATGTCGCTACTGCAGCTTCCTTTAGTACCTCAGGTAATACTGATGCACTTGCTAGTTGTAGTGGATCTGATGTTGTAGAATGGATTATGGAATTCGGTGCTATACATCACTTGTGTGGAGACAAAGGTCAACTTACAGCATACAGACAGGTTCCTCCATGACGAATTGTGGTTATAACAGATGGGACTCATTCCCCGATCATTGGACAAGGGGAGATTAGCTTGACACCATCTATGCGTCTACAGAATATGTTGCATGCACCTGACTTTTCTATGAATTTCTTATCTATTAGTTAGATTACGAAGGATCTACATTGTCGAGCTATTTTTGATCTATCTTCTCTTGTATTTCAGGACATCCTTACGGGCAAGGTGATTGGGTGTGGCCATGAGTAGGGCGGTCTCTATCGCTTGGTCCGAAATCCTATTGCTAGCATTTCCTCTCATTCAACTGGACTCGTCTCCCTCTTTACATGGCATCTGCGCTTTGATCATCTCCTGCTTCAGAAAATATGTTGTGTTCTGTCTCAGATCTCTCCTCACTCGTCCTTTCAATGTGAGGCCTGTCAATTGGGAAAGCACCATCGGTTTTCCTTCCCCAATTGTCATAGTCGGAGCAGTAGCTCTATTTTTGAGTTATTTCATATAGATATTTGGCATCCCAATCATGTTCCCAATCATCAGGGATACATGTTTTATCTTGTCATTGTTGATGATTTCTTTCGTGTATCTTGTGTCTTTTTATTAAAGAATAAATCTGAAGCTGGAGATGTTATCAAGAACTTTCTCAATGAAGTGCATAATGTGTTTTCTTCTTCTGTGAAATTTGTAAGAATTGATAATTGTTGACGTATATAGAGTAGTGCATGTATCCCTTTGTCATTTTTATTTTCAGTTGTATGCTTTATGTAATTTACCCATAGGCTACTCTCCTATATAAGAGAGCTTAGGGCTTATGGAATAAACAGGTTGTTCATTTTTTCCAACATGGTATCAGAGCAACGGTCCTAGACCGGAGTTCTCGAAACCCTAACCCTACCCCACCACACCCGCCGGCCTCTCTCTCTCTCCATCTCATCGGCGCCGCCGGGGCTCACCGCAGCCACACCAGCACCCCTGCACCGGTGTTGCTGCTCCATCGCGCCTGCGCCCCTGTGCTGCGCATCGCCGGGGCTCCATCGCGCCTACGCCCCTGTGTTGCTCCATCGCGCCTGCGCATTGCCTGCGCCCCTGTGTTGCGCATCGCCTGCGCTGTGCTTCTCCCTGCGCACTGCTGTGCACCGCGCCTGTGCACTGCTGTGCCCCTGTGCACCGCGCCCCTGCGCTGAACAGCGCCCCTGTGCACTGCTGTGCACCACGCCTGCGCGCTACCACTGCACCTGCGCGTTGTAGCCCTCTTGCATCTCCTCTGGGCGCGAACCAGTTGCGTGTGCGCGTGCTTCTTGCATGCGTGTACGTGTGCTAAGCCCTAGGGCACACACATCTTTATCTACATGGGTTTAGTTGCTTGAGGTCTACACGTGCAACTAAACTCGTCTATGTCATTGTAGACGAATCTCATCCTCTGTCAATCGTTCCAGTCTTCCATCTCCAGTATGTCAGAAAGCAAGGCGGATATCCCATCTATTGGCGCCTTTCGTGGTCCAGCGCCTATTGTAAAGATGGACGGTACAAACTATGAACTGTGGGCAATATAGTTCATGAGCATGATGAAGTCAACGGGTAAGAAGCACATTCTTACCGAACCAGAGCCTGCTGAGAAGACTGGAGCCAATGCCTCTTGGGAGGCTGATGATGCATACGCCAAAGTTTGGCTATCCGGTACACTGGTAATTGAGATAGCCACTGACATTCTACATCATCCCACAACCAAGGATATGTGGGACATTCTGGCGGCCACATATTCACAGGCGAAGAACGAGACAAAGATTCTGCAACTCCAGCATGATATCTTCACTATCAAGCAGAATGGGCGTCCTCTACATTCTCTCTATACATCACTGAGAGGGATGTTCGAGAAGCTCTATAGCTTCATGCCCCTGACAGCTACGCCAGAACAACAGAAGACATATATGAACGCGACTATGGTGGGTGTGTTCCTGGCTGCACTTGATCCAGAGTATGAGGTGGCACGATCACAGATCTTGGCCGACTCTACTATTCCTCCCATGGAGGAAGCTTTCCGTAGACTAAGTCGGATCACAGTTCCTTCCACGGCCTCGAGTCAGAATACTTCAGACATGGCAGCCAACAGGGGTCGCGGATTTCATCACCAGGGCCGTGGACGTGGACCTCGTGGAAGAGGTGGCCGCACTAGGCCAACATGTACCTACTGTCACCGGGTTGGACACAGTGAAGACACATGCTACTCGAAGCATGGATTTCCTGCATCCGCACGAGTTGCTGAGCAAATAGAGCCTCCATCTGTTGCTACTTTGGATCAACGGTTCGACGATCTAGTTGCCCGTCTGAGGGGCATTATTCCACCATCTGGTCCAGCACCGACTACGGAGAGTCAATCTGATGCCGTTGTTTCTGCCTTTGCGTCTACCAGTGCTTCAGGTAGCATACTTGCATTCACCAGTAGTAGATCAGATACATTACCATGGATTATGGACTCGGGCGCTACACATCACCTATGTGGCGACCAGAGTTTACTTACAGGATACACTCAGATTCCTCCAGGCCGGACAGTAGTAATTGCCAATGGTACACATTCCCCCATCACTGGTCAGGGGGAGATTAGATTGACATCGTCTATGCAGCTCAAGAATGTGCGACATGCACCTGATTTTTCAATGAATTTGTTGTCAATTAGTCAGATTATGAAGGATCTACATTATCGGGCAATTTTTGATCCATCTTCTTTGATTTTTCAGGACATCCATACGGGCAACGTGATTGGTCGTGGCTATGAGCAAGGAGGCCTCTACCGCCTGAATCATACCCCATTTGCTGGAACCTCATCCCTTCCCACTGGACAAGCATCTACCTTATTGTGGCATCTGCGCTGTGGACATTTACCGCTTCAGAAGTTGCATCACGTGTTACCTTATGGTCTTCCTCACACACCTATTCAATGTGAGGCGTGTCAATTGGGAAAGCATCACAGGTCCTCCTTTCCCAGTCGTCCAGGTCGGAGTAGTACCTCCAAGTTCGAGTTATTTCATATTGATGTCTGGGGTCCGAGTCGTGTACCTGATCATCAGGGACACAGATTTTATATAGTATTTGTGGATGATTTTTCTAGAGTGTCATGGGTGTTTTTGATGAAAAATAAATCTGAAGCGGGAAATATCATTATCCATTTTCTGAATGAAATACAAAATGTTTTCTCCACATCTGTGAAGTTTGTGAGAAGTGATAATGCTTTAGAATTGTGCACCAATGTTCTTGCCAATTATTACTACTCAAAAGGGATTGTTCACCAAACATCTTGTTGCTCATACATCTCAACAAAACGGAATTGCTGAAAGGAAACACCGTCACCTTCTTCATGTCACAAGATCACTTCTTATACAGAGTCATGTTCCCTACTCCTACTGGGGTGATGCAGTTCTCACTGCATGTTACCTAATCAATCGTATGCCTTCTTCTGTCTTGAATGAACAGATTCCGTTTTCCCTCATCTATCCTGGGAAGGATCTGTTCACCCTTACTCCTCGTGTGTTTGGGTCGGTTGCCTTTGTCCATCAGTTGTCGCCTAGTACTGACAAACTCTCTCCTAGGGCTGTCAAATGTGTTTTCGTTGGGTACTCCAGAACTCAAAAGGGGTACAAGTGCTTTGATCCTCTGCGTCGGCGGTATATGGTCAGTGCAGATATTACATTTTTTGAATCTGTTATGTACTTTTCAGCCTCGGGAGACAAGCAGCTACCACCTCTATCTACTGATGCCATATACATGACACCACCACCTCAAATGCCATCACCAGCACCACCACCTCAGATGGCGTCACCACCACCACCACCACCACATATACCTGTCTCACCGCTACCGTTCCATTATACCCGTAGGCCTCCTCCCCCTCATGGTCATGACTCGTCTCCTAGCTCGCCTATGGTATGTAATGAAAATATTTCTATTGATGGATCTGACGACATTTCTGAGCAGGATATGTTGCAGGGGCCAGATGAGACTACAGCCGATTTAGATGTTCCCATTGCTCTACGTAAATCGAAGAGGAGCTGTGTTACATATCCATTGTCAGCATCTGTGTCTTTTGAGAGACTATCTGGAGATTTCAGGACATTTGTGGTGGCACTGTCAGCTGTAGATATTCCACGAAGTTATCAAGATGCTCTGCAGGGTAGTAGATGGCGGCTAGCAATGGAGGAAGAAATGGCGGCACTTCAGTCCAGAGGAACTTGGAGTTTGGTTCCTATACCTCCAGATGTGAACCCGGTGAGCTGCAAGTGGGTGTTTACAGTGAAGCACAATGCAGATGGCTCTATTGATAGGTACAAGGCGCGTCTTGTTGCACGTGGCTTTACAGAGACATACGGGGTGGATTACCTTGACACATTCTCGCCTGTGGCACGTCATTCCACTCTACGGATCTTGTTGTCAGTTGCAGTTGCTAGAGACTGGCCGCTCCATCAGCTGGACGTGAAGAATGCATTCCTATATGGAGATTTGCAGGAGGAAGTCTATATGCAACAGCCACCTGGTTTTGTTGTTGAGGGGGAGTGTTCCAAGGTATGCAGATTACATAAGGCTATCTATGGCCTTAAGCAGAGCCCCAGAGAATGGTTTCAGAAGCTCTCAGACCTCTTCGAAAAGCAAGGATACAAACGCTCCAATGCTGATCATTCCTTGTTTGTACAGAAGACTGCTAGAGGTATTATTGTAATCATGGTTTATGTAGATGACATCTTGATTACAGGAGATGATGAGCAGGGCATAAAGCAGGCGAAAGAAAAACTGGGAACCGAATTTGTCACCAAGGACCTGGGAGTCCTTAGATATTTTCTGGGGCTGGAATTTGCTAGAAATCCATATGGATTAGTAATGTCGCAGAGGAAATATGTTACAGATTTATTGAGTGAAACAAGTATGCTTGGGTGTCGGCTTGCTACGACACCAATGGATCCTAGCATGAAGCTCTATGATGATGACACAGAGGAGGTGGACAGGAGAAGATACAGAGAATTGGTAGGCAAACTATTGTATGTCACGATCACTAGACCTGATATATCATTTGCAGTGAGTCGCGTGAGCCAGTTCATGGAGCAACCACGTCAGGTCCATATGGATGCAATACACATGATTCTGAGATATCTCAAATCATCTCCAGGTGCAGGTTTGCTATTTAAGAAGGGAAAGGAGATCTCTATCACAGCGTGTGCGGATGCAGACTATGCAGGATGCCCCAAGGACAGGAAGTCCACCTCAGGATTTGCAGTCTATGTTGGAGATGCTCTAGTCTCATGGAGGAGCAAGAAACAGACAGTGGTAGCTAGATCCAGTGCTGAATCTGAATACAGGGCTATGGCCCAGGCTAGTACAGAAATGATGTGGGTGAAAGCTCTACTTACGGATCTATGTCTTGATATACCGCTTCCTATGAAATTGGAATGTGATAATCAGGCAGCCTTGTTCATTGCAAACAACCCAGCATTCCATGAGAGGACCAAGCATATTGAGGTTGACTGTCACTACATACGTGACATGATTCAGAAGGGGTTCATTGCTACATCTCATGTTACCTCAGAGAATCAAACTGCTGATATATTTACGAAGGCATTACTTCGAGGCCCATTCCAGAAGTGTGCGTCCAAGCTGAGCATGATTGATATCTATGCTCCATCTTGAGGGGGAGTGTTGACGCATATAGAGTAGTGCCTGTATCCCTTTGTCATTTTTATTTCAGTTGTATGCTTTATGTAATTTACCCATAGGCTACTCTCCTATATAAGAGAGCCTAGGGCTTATGGAATAAACAGGTTGTTCATTTTTCCCAACAATAATGCTTTGGAATTCTATGCTCATAGGCTTTCTAATTATTTTTCAACCTGAGGTATTATTCATCAAACATCATGTGCCTATACTTCCTAGCAAAATGGTGTTGCAGAGAAAAAGCATCATCATTTTCTTGATGTTACGAGAACTCTTCTCATTCAGAGTCGTGCTCCGCATTCTTTTTGGGGTGATGTTATTCTTACGGCATGTTGTCTTTTTAATTGCATGCCCTCGTCACTCTTGGGTGAGAAAATTTTCTTCTCTCTTGCTTTTTCTGAGAACGAATGTTCTCACTTACTCCTCGTATGTTTGGCTCGGTCGCCTTTGTCCATCAGTTGTCTCCAGGTATTAACAAGCTTTCTCCTAGAGCAGTCAAGCATGTCTTTGTTGGGTACTTCAGGACATAAAAAGGGTATAGATGTTATGACCCAATGTGCAGGAAGTATTATGTTAGTGTTGATGTCACCTTTTTCGAGTATGTGATGTACTATTCTCCTACAGGTGATCGGTTGACTTCCTCTGACTCCGATGATGAAATCTGCATGCCTCCACAACCATCATCACCTCCTTCACCACCACCACTACTACCTCCAACCCCTCTTACGGTCCCGGTCCCAGTCCCACCATTGCCACATAACTATACCCGTCGAGATGTTTCTGCTCATGGTGACCGCTCATCATCTAGCACGCATGAGGTATATTCTGAATACATAGTTTCTAACGATGGGTCTAATGGTATGCCTGAGCAGGGTCCTTTACAAGGGACAGACATGGAGGTTGTTGATCTGGACTTATCTATTACGCATCGGAAGCAGAAGCGTAGTTGTCGATCATATCCTCTAGCATCCATGGTCTCCTTTGATTGCTTGACTGGGGAATTCAGGAAATTTGCAGTTGCGTTGTCTGTCGTGGACATTCCATGAAATTATCATGAGGCTTTGAAGGATAGTCGGTGGTGATTAGATATGGAAGAAGAGATGGGAGTCTGGAGCCTGGTTACTACTCCTACATGGAGCTTGGTTACTACTCCTGAAGGTGTGTCTGTCATCAGTTGCAAGTGGGTGTTTACTGTTAAACATCGTGTAGATGGGAGCTTGGATCGATACAAAGCCAGAATGGTTGCTCGTGGATTTACTCAAACATATGGCATGGATTACCTAGAGATATTCCCCCCATTGGCTCGTCACTCTACATATTCTTCTTTATGTTGTAGTGGTACATGACTGGCCTCTCTTCCAGCTTGATGTTAAAAATGCTTTTTTATTTGGAGACCTATATGAAGAAGTATACATGCAGCAGCCTCCTTGGTTTGCTGCTGAGGGGGAGTATCTGCAGGTTTGCAGACTTCATCAGGCAATATATGGCCTTAACAGAGTCCTAGGGTATGGTTTCAAAAGCTCTCGGATTTAATTGAGAAGCAGGGATTTCAGAGGTCGAATGCGGATCATTCCTTCCGCTCTTCGATTGATGCGAGTGAAGGGAGCGCATTGTACAGAGTACTTCTAGAGGCACGATGGTTATTATGGTATATGTCGATGACATATTAGTCACAGGTGATGACGTGTAGAGGATAAGAAGGGCTAAAGAATTTCTGGGCCAACAATTTATTACTAAGAATCTTGGCACCTTACGATATTTCTTGGTATTAGAATTTTGTAGAAATCAGCAGGGTCTTGGGATGACCCAACAAAAGTATGTGATAGATATGCTAGTGGAGACATAAATGATTGGATGTCGGCCAGCTACTACTCATATGGATCCTAGTTTGAAGTTTAATGATGATGATACAAAGGAGGTGGACAGGAGACGATACAGAGAAATAGTGAGGAAGCTTCTTTATGTTACTATAACCAGACCGGATATCTCTTTTGCAGTCAGCCGGGTGAGCCAATTCATGGAACAGCTCCAACAGATACACATGGATGTGATATATATGATTTTGAGATATCTAAAGTCTTCTCCAGGTACATGATTATTATTCAAAAAGGGAGGAAACACTTACCATTTCTGCATGTGTTGATGATGATTATGCAGGATGTCCAAAGGATAGAAAGTCCACATCGGGCTTTGCAGTTTTTGTTGGTGGCTCTCTTGTCTCCTGGAAAGAGTAAGAAGCAAAATGTGGTTGCCAGGTCTAGTGCTGAGTCTAAACATAGGGCTATGGTACAAACTAGTACTGAAATGATGTGGGTTCGAGATGTACTAGCAGATTTACATATAGATGTACCTATTCCTATGCAACAATGTGATAACCAAGCAGCCATGTTCATTGCAAACGATCATGCATTTCATGAGAGAACCAAGCATACTGAAGTGGATTGTCACTACACGAGGGATATGATTCAGAAAGGGTTCATCTCTATTTCTCATGTCAGCTCAGGGGATCAAACTGCAGATATTTTCACCAAGGCTTTGCTCAGAGGGCCGTTCCAGGAATATTCATCCAAGCTGAGCATGATTGACATTTATGTTTCATCTTGAGGGGGAGTGTAGAGTTATATTTATATCTTTGTACTGTTTTCTTATTTTTCTAGTTCTTCTGTCTATCATGTGTAGTTTACCAATAGGTCTCTACCCTATATAAGAGAGCTTAGGGTTCAAGGAATAAACAATTATCTTATTTTTCCCAACAGTTTTAATTCATGTCCGTAAATCATTTTTTCATCCCATCTATTTATTTTCCTTGATAGATCCCTGTGAATTAGGTATGTCTGTCGATCTAAATAATATTTAGGTTAATTCATTGAAATGCATTGATATCCTGTTTTGTTGTTGGTTTAACCAGTTTGTTTGCGTACTTATTTTGTGTGTATCTTCCCTGACGGTCATTATGTTCCCTATGCTAGCGGTGAAGATGGCAGGAGTCGATCAGAACAACTACTACATATTCTTAGACAAATTGACCAGTTTGTGTCATCTTCTTTGGAGCATCAGCGAAGAAGAGGATGTCTGGCAGTATATGAGCTTCTCAATAAATTCCGTGCACTTTGTTCTGGTGGATTTCCTTGTGTGGGTTCTAATTCAGCTCATGGTCACGGGTCACAAGTTGAGAGAGCTCAGCCGAGGAATTTCAATCTTCCATGTAAGTGGTTGTGTATGAGCTTTGCTGAGAAGTCTACGTTTATGTCAGCTGATCAAGACAATCATTCTCCCTCTTTCCAGCTGCATTCGTCTTACCCAGTCGAGAATCATTAAGTCTTGGAGAAAGAATTATGACTTACATTCCTCGTTGCGCAGATACAAACTATGATGTCAGAAAGGTCTCAATTCAGGTATACAAGCTTATCTGTAATTGAACGACTGTAGTTGGCATTTTATTCCTATTGGTATCTGATCTTGCTTCACCTTTTTTAAAATTGTAGGTTGTTGGCCTCTTTTTTAGCATAGCATTGTCACTTCCAAAACTTGCAGGATCCAAGTCTGTTGCTGAGATTGACTTAGAAGAGTCATACACCGCATTGTCCTCCCTTGAAGACGTTATATCTATTCTGAGAAGGGTGGGCTCTTTGATATTCTTTCATCAGTTGGTTTTAACTACCTGGGTTTCATATCATCTAATGTTAACTGAGATGATATAATTCTGTAAAATTTGTAGGATGCTTCTATAGACCAGTCAGAAGTGTTTAATAGGGTTGTTTCATCCGTATGTTCGTTATTGACTAAGAATGAGGTAAGTTGTCATATTCTTTTCATGATATTGGCCTTGAATAGCGTAAGCTAAATTGTGCTATTGAATCTCTTGTTCAGCTCGTTACTTCTCTGCATGCATGTAGTACTGCTCTATGTGATAAGATCAAACAATCTGCTGAGGGTGCAATTCAAGCTGTCACTGAATTCATCTTGAAGAGAGGCACTGAGTTGAACGAGTCAGAAGTATCAAGGTACATGTTTCCACAAATATGTGTTTAATCTTTAAGCTACATATCTGTTCAGTTAGTATGGATCCACGTAGTTTATGCATTTTATTACAGGACAACGCAGTCACTTCTTTCAGCGACAATGTTAGTTGTTGATAAGAATTCACGCCAGGAGGTTTTAAATACTGTATCCTCCTTCAATAGCCATTTTCATATTTTTTTTCTACTACCCTTTTTTGTTTGCTTTTTTCACCTGATTTGCAACTTTTCAACTGAGACAGCTGTAGAAATTTATGCATGTTCTCAATCCGAGCTATGATGCAGTGTATTTGTTTGGAGTTCATAAATCCATGTAGTAGTTAACAACTTTGTTTTGGTTTAGTTTTTGTTGAGATTAGTATTGGTTATTCCATTTTTAGCCTTTTTTATTTTAGGCATTGCTATTTGTGATCATTCTGTTTTCTAGCATGTAGGTTTTTATAGACATGTTTACACTTATCTCAATAATATCAGTCAAGGATACATGACAAAAAGACTTGCTACATCTACAAACTGCACTTTCCACAAGAGTTGCTTTGTTTTTACAATCCTTTATTCTATCTTGAAACATCTCTTTCTCATAAGAACAAGGATAAAAAACTAAACTAGGTGAATCCCTGGAGGGTCATCATTGATCAACTTTTCGAAATCCTTTTTTTATGTTGTTAAGTTTATACCAATTCATGTGTAATTCAATAGTGGTTCAATATAACAATAATGAACTTGGTTTGTGCATATCATGGTATGAAAAAATGCGCCTCAATGCGGCCAAGGTGTATGCTTCGAGGCGAGGCGGTCCTTTTGAGCCTCGACGCATGCACCTCGGTCCACTCCATTGAGGTGTGCATCTCAGGAGGCTGAGGCGTAGCCTCGAGGCATTCCGCCTCGAGACGGTCGAGGTATTTTTGCTTTTTTGAGGTATTTTTTATGATTTTAATAGTTTACTTGGTAGTTTGAGAAGCTCATAAATATATGCTTCTTTAGGATAATGATCATACGAGATAAATGCTAAAATTTGATGTTTCTTTCGTGCTCATAACTTCATATTTACTATTAATTGTGTCTATGTATTTCGCAAACTCTTACTATTTTCCTTTTAATGAATGAATTCATAAATGTCAAATCCAACAATACTTGTAAACTTAATGAGCTTTGCAATATATCATGCAAAACAGAATAGACAAGGTTCACGATTTATCATGTTTCCGTATATTATATGTTTGACATATAACATAAATTTCTTCGATGTATATTTATTCGAACTTTTAATTACAACAATATTTCAAAGGTTTGCTCGAAATGGATAGGATTCACGGTTTCTCATGCGGCCATATATTGGACACATAATATAAATTTCTTCGATGTATATTTAATCGTACTTTTAGTTACAACAATATTTCAAAGATAGATATGTATTGTTTAATTCTTTCACAACATTTATACTCAATGAATTCCTCTTTGATTGGATGAAAATGTGTATAAAGGGATATGATGTTGTTCTAACTTATATTATGGTGTTCTTGTATCTAATTATTTTATCATATTCTATAGTGCTAAGTATTATATATTGGGCAAAGAACATATAATTGCGTTTCCATATATATGATTATAATTTTCTGCTTATTTTTCTATATAAACTGCGCCTTGACCGTCTTGAGGCTACGCCTCATCTTGATTCCGAGGAAAATGCCTCGTTCCGCATTTCGTTTTTTCAAAGCTTGGTGCATATTATAGATGCAGAATTAAATATAAATTGATCTTGAGCAGTAGAGGAAATGATGTATGATATTTTTTAATTGTCAAAAAATCTTGGGAAATAGATATTTTATATATTTTTCTTGAGATTTTGGTTCATTTATTGTTATCTATTTGATTGATTATGTGTTTTCAATGTGCTATTAAGAAAAGAAAATAATGTTTCTCTTTTGAATATTTTTTTAAAAAGAAACGTACTATATATTATGTCGTCGTAAAAATATTTGAAAGAAAATGGGCATTTGGCTACAGGTGAAGCCTTTTCTTTCATGTTTCAACTGGAAATTCAAATCATCTTTTGTTATATGTGGCAAATTAGTAATTTCTCTTTTGGATTTCAGTTCCAAAAAATGCACTTCAATATAAAAAAATGTATTGGTGATAATATTTGCAGAAAATGGAACAACTATAGTTAAAGTTTTTTCTTTAGCTAAGCATGTTTTGAAAAGAAATTACTAATTTGTCATGTATATGTGGACTCTTGCCTTCATAAAGCAATTCTTTCTTTCTTTTTCTCATGGTATCATAAATTGCATAGAGAGAGGTGCTATAATAGCTAGATTTGTTTGGACATATCTGACACACATCATCTCAATGCTACCCTGTGCCATATCTCTGTATTTATATTCAATAGTTGACCTAGCGACAACATTTTTTTCTTTCTATTCCATGAAATGAGAGAGCTTCCAATAAACACTGCAAACTCTTAGGTTGATTTCCTGTTCTTTAGGACATCATGCATAATTAGCATCCGCATAGGTTTTGATCTCAAGAGAAGCCCCTTTACTGAAGAGAAATCTTGTATCTAGTGAAGACCTCCAGGACCTCAAGATCATGGTAAGTTTGGTAACAACATCCATATGGGCATGTCGTGGTTGCTCCACAAACTGAATGACTTTGCTTAAGGAAAATGAAATGTCTGGTATGGTGATAGCTACAAATAGAAACTTCCCCTCAAGCTTCGTGTATCTCCTCTTGTCTACCTCATTTGCATCACCATCATAGAGTTTTATACCGGGGTCATAGGAGTAGTAGTAGGTCTACAGTCTGACATCCATGTCTTAAGAAGATAATCAATAGCATACTTTCTCTGACTTGTCACTAGTCCTCCTTGGTTGCTGGCAATTTAAGCCCATGAAAGTATCGCAATTCCCTAAGGTCCTTGGAGACAAATTGTTGCCGAGGAACGCTTTCTTCTTACTAATCCCATGTAGATTGTCTCATGTAATGATGATGTCATCGACGTACATTAAAATATAGACAATACCTCATGGTATCCTTTGTAGAAAGAGTTAGTGACTTGTTATCAACCTTTTGAAGCCTTGTTGCTTTATCAAGTCTAAAAGCATATCGAACCATGCTTTTGAGCTTGCTTAAGATCATAAGTAGCTTATGGAGCATGAATATCTTCTAGTAGTCCTCATTAACAAACCTAGGCGGCTATTGCATATAGATTTCCTCCTGCAAATCTCCATACAGGAAGGCACTCTTGACATCAAGATAAGAAGCGTCCAATCTCTCATCACTGCAACTGAAAGAAGAATCCGAAGGGTGGAGTGACCACCTACGTGAAAAAAATATCCCAGTAGTCCACTCCATATGTCTGAGTGAAACATCTTATCAAAGGCAAGGTTTGAAAAAACGAAAGGCGGAACAAGGTGTTTTCCTCATAATCGAGGCGAGGCGTATCCTCGAGGCGGTTGAAGCATAGGCCTCAGTTTTTAGAGAAAAATATGTGTAAAATTATATATATATATATTCGATGTAATTATATGTTTTCCGCCCAACATATAACACTTAACACTATAAGATATGATGAAATAATAGACATAAGAATACCAAATGAGAAGATAGAACAACTTCATATTTCTTTCTACACAATTTCAAAATGAAAAGATAGAACAACTTCATATCCCTTTCTACACATTTTCATCTAATCAAAGAGCAATTCATTATCTATAATTGTTGCAAAAGAAGTAAACAATACATATCTATCTTTGAAATATTGTTCTAATTAAAAGCATGATTAAATAGTTATCGAAGAAGGGTGATTAAATATATGTCGAAGAAATTTATGTTATATTTTTAACATATAATATATGGCAGCATGAGAAACCGTGAATCCAATCCATTTCATTTTGCTTGATACATTGATCGTTGGATTTGATATTTATAATTTTATTCATTAAGATTGAAATAGTTAGAGTTCATCGAAATAGTTGGACAAAGTTAACGGTAAATATGAAATTATGGACACGAAAAAATATTAGATGTAGACCTTCATCTTGCATAATCGTTATCCTAAACATGTAGATAATTATAATCTTCTCAAACTATCAAGTAAACCATTAAAATCATCAATAAAATGCTTCAAAAAAGCAAAACCGCCTCGCCTCAAGGCGGCACACACCTCATGGCATTGAAGCGAGGTGCACGCCTCATGGTAGATGCCTCGCCTCAAGGCATACGCATCAACTGTCTCAAGGCTAGATTTTTCATTCCATTGTCATAGGTTTGGCTTTGTAGTGATATACACTACCTTCTACTCTATACTCACTTTAAAGACCCATTTGCAGCCTACCATTAAGGGCCATGCATGGGCAAGTGGAAATTAAGTATTCGGAATTTACCTAGAGTTTGGTGATAATGGGGGAAGGCACAAGAGCAAGGTCAAGTAGTAATAGGTTTTCTATTGTATACACGAGGTAATGTCTCAAGTAAAGTGGGTGGATTTGGTGCTTGTGGTGAAGGTGATAGGTATACCTTCATGTCAGACTCGGAAGAGATCATCTTATCAGATGTGGAAGAATATACATACTATATTCAAAGACGGTAATGTCGATTAATGTAATACTTCCGTCTGACGAGATCAAAGCACGGATACCCTTTTTAGGTCCTAACGTAGCTAACAAAGATGCATTTGACTGATCTCAAGGAAAGTTTATAACAGGCATGAGTTAAGTGATGGATAAAAGACGCACATCGAAAGACATTAGATGATACGGAGAAATGGTCCTTTTAGGGAAACAAGATCAAATAATGAACTTGTTCTTCTCACATGAAAGATAACATACGATTCATAAGGTAGCAACCATCGAGGATATCATCTTGCTAGTAAGAGTAAGGAACATGACTCTGAATCAAAAGAGTCTTGGTAACATCTAAAAGATGCTCGTATATTTTTTAGTTACATCATTCTGTTGAGAAGTATATGCACAAGATGTCTAATGTAAGATCACATGAGACTTGAAAAACTAATATTAATGGCCATTACAAAAATTCAAAGCATTATCGGAGTGCACGTATTTAACATAGTGGTAAAAAGATTCTTTATTTCTAGGGTTAAATTTTTTCATAATAGACCTAGCCTCAAAGTTCAAACTTATGTTTCCTAAAAAAAGACACAAGATAGTTTAAAAAAGTTATCAATAGCGACTAGATAAAAATGATGTCCCTTGTGATCAGAGACACGATTGGGGCCCCAATATCAAAGTGAAACAACTCAAATAAAGTACATGAAACAACTCAAATAAAGTACGGTTACGACCTTGGTGACTAGGAAAACTACTGTGATGATACTTCCTAAGCTAGAACACACCTCACGCTGCTAAATAGACCGTAGTGTTCAGGAAATCGGTCACATGGGTTGCATATGCCCATACTTTCTGAAGACCGCACCGATTTCATGAATCAATGCATTATGCACTCATCCGTATATACTGCCTGCATATGTGGTTGCATATACGGTATTATGCGGCCCAACATCTCCATCTTATCTCATTTGGGTTCGCTTTCACGGCTTTGTCTCTTTCTCCGTTAGGTTGTAAGAATGTGGAATTTTATTTATATGCATTTCAATATCTATATGCAATGTTTTTTATGTTTTCTCATGTATTGTTCAATGCAACATCTAATATTTTTATGTATGTGGATTGAAGTTTTACTCATGTTTTCCTCTCGTGTATTGCATATTTTCATAAATATGGTTTTGTTAAATGGAATATTTTTGTTATCTTCTTGAACTTTACTTTTATTACATAAATTCAATAGTAACATTAGTTGTAGATATTTATTTTTAAAAAATATATATTTTTTCTAAAATCTCATATACCTCGCATATTCCCCAGCATAATGCTTAATCAGTATTCAGTTTTTTATTGGCATGTCCGAACATATAGGCATACCACATTCATGAACCTTAAGGAGACATATGGGGAATGACTATGCACAACTTCTGCAAAGGAAGATGACCAAACTGGAGATGCTTCATGTACGAGGAAATTATCCCAGTAGAGATGGAAGATTTGTCATCTTGTGGTGATTGGACCAGTCTGTACTAACTCCCTTGCTCACAGTCACATCTAATTACCATGCCCATGAATATATCTTGATACTCAAGAGAAGAAGGCTAAAAAATGACGAGGTCGTTTTGTTCCTTAATAAATATATTAATGGAAAATAAGTTGTAGAAAATTCTAAAACATGTAAAACATTCTGTAGATGCATGGAGTGCATCATCTAGATCTCACCCATCAGGTGATAGGATAATGTCTCCCATCGACAATGATGATAAAATGACTAGGGTAAATGGTATTGTAAGATTAAAATATTCTCTGTCACCGTAGAGATGAGACTCTACGGAGTCCATTATCCATTCTGTAATATCATCATTGTGTCATGTGGTTAGAGCATAACCAATACCAGAAGTGTATAGAGGCCAGTGTCAAACAAAGCCACAGACGGAGAAACGTAATCGATATTGGTACTGTGTCTATACGATATATCGACGCCAAATCGACGATATCGAACTGATTTTGTGAAGAAAATGGCCTTTGCAAGGCCAAATATCAGCCATATCGGTGATATATTACGATATGCCCTTCCATTACCGGTTGAAAGATCAATGATCTCTCTCAAACGGGAGACAATATCATCATTCTTCTGATCAGGTACAACAATGGTCTCAAAATTCTCCGTAGCACGAGTAAAGGCAGGGCGACCGTGCTTCTGGTAACATATGTCCTCGGAATTTCCCATAAGATTGTAGTTTGTGCATTGAGGATGAGGAGATTGTTTCCCCTGCCATGGGCATCACGTCCTCTGAATCAATGTTTTTGAAAATAAATTGGAGAGTGAACCGGAAACATTGTTGAAAAGATCGGATTGGATTGAACCATGGAATCAAATCAGGTCAACAGGATGATGATGTCATCATTCTTAAAATCCGGATTGAACCAAATCAGTGGGAAATAAGTGGTTGAACTTGCTATCGAACCAGGATGGATTAAAGTATGTATAAAATACACGTTTAAATATAGTTAAATAGATATAAGTTACATAGCTAATGTATATATCTTATAGTATACATAAAATATAATTTTAGATAGTTGTCTCGTCTGAACAGGTTCTTGGTTTTTGCGGAGGCGGTTACGATTTTTCCTTTGGCGAGGACGCTTGCGCTCCCAAGAGCTCATTCTGATCTTACTCCTTTGATGTGGTCGTCAGATGAGGAGGTCCAACCTAGATCTTTCTTCCATTTTGAGCGGGCGACGTTGTTTGAGGAGGGCTTTTGCGAATTGGTATCTTCATTTTGGGCAGAGTGTAGGCCATCGGGGTTGGCTGACACAATTGGCAGCTAAGCTGGAGGCTTTGCGAAGACACTTGATGGTGTTCAACATGCTTAATCTGGAAGGTTGATTTTACGAAGGCTTATGACTGTGTCGATTGGCAGGTTCCTTTGAGCTTCTCTGGACAAGAGGGGTTTTTCTTGGCATTAGGTGACATGGATCAAGTGGTGCGCCAGTACGAATTCCTTTGTGGTGCTCACTAACAACATGCCTGAGGGGGGTTTCTTTCAGCCACAGAGAGGTGCTTGACAGTCCATTGGCCTCGTTGCTATTCGTGCTTGTGACGGACACATTGGCGATTATGTTGAGGCTGGCGGTCCGGAGGGGGGGGGGAGATTGGTGCAGGGGGTATGTCGATGAGGTGATCTCCATCCCCTTGTTGCAGTATGCCGATGATACTATTGTGTTCCTGGAACCTAATTTGGTTAAAGTTTGGTGTGCGGCAATGATCGTGGATGTTTTTTGTGACATGTTTGGCCTTCATATCAATAGGGAGAAGTCCTCTTCGGGATGATAGAGCTAGAGTCGCAGGTGACCGCAGGCATTCTGCGATGCCCTTCTGGAACTTGCCTATCAATTACCTCGAGCTTCCTCTAGTGGGTGGTCGTCTGCATGCTTTCTATTGCGGTCAGTGATTGTGAGATTGGAGGACCAACTGGCGGGCTAGAAGGAAACTACTCTGTCTAAGGGTAGGAAAGTGGTTCTGTTGAAGCTTATCCTTTTTGCCATACCGATATTCTTCTGCACGACGAGGTTGCTGCATGTTGGGGTTCGCGAGAGGATGGAGGTGCTTATGAGGAGATTTTTGTGGTTGGACGGTAAGCATGCTAGGAAGAGGTGTCATCTGGTGGACTGGGCCAAGGTGACATTAGCTAAGAGAGCGGGGGATTGGGAAATCTGAGATTGGGTGATATGAACAATGCCTTGGTGGCGAAGTGGGTGATGCTATTTGGGGAAACTTGGAGGAGTTGGTCTGCCGCCTCATTAGGAAGATTTATGGTGTTGCGGATTCCCTAGAGACCGCTAGTGTGTGTGCCCCATCCGTGTTGTGGTAGGCTATTTCAAAGGTGCCTCTAGAGATGACGACTTAGATGCGGCCGGTTTTGGGTGATGGATGGCTATTCAAGTTTTGGTTGCATGATTGGGCGGGTGACGGTATACTGAGGGAGAGATTCCCAAGGTTATTTGGTCTTAACAATGATAGGGTGGAATCTGTCGCCCATTTCTGGGGGGATGGCGAGTGGAGGATTCAATTCTCATCGGTATTATCTGATAGGAGGTTTGAGGAGTTTCGTAGGTTGCAGAGTGAGCTGGTAGAGATGGAGGGCCCATCATCTGGTAGGGACCATTGGGTGTGGGATGATGGTGGATTTTCAGTGAAGAGGATGTATCGCTTCTTCACAAACAAGGAGGGTCTTGGAGTGTAAACATCTGGCAGGATGCCAACATTATCTGGAGGAGCATAATTCCCAATAGAGTTGAAGGTTTTCTTGTGGTTATTTAGCCTTGGGAGGGTTCTAACCAAGTGTTGTCGATGTCAATGGCTAGGTGTGGGTGATCATCGGTGCGACGGATGTGGCATGGAGGACGAGGACATGGAACATTTTTTCTTCTCTTGTATGCATGTGGTGTGAGTTTGGAGGGAGGCACAGATCTCCTGGATCTGTGCGGAAAGCGGCTCGAGCTTCTGGACTTGTATCCGATCGATGGAAGAGGGCGGCCACACGGATGTTTCTCTTCCTTTTGCCACCTTATGGGCTATTTGGTGTGGTCGGAATGCTACAGTTTTCCATGGGCAGTTGTTTTACTCTAGAATGGTGTTGAGCATTGTAAAGCGTTGTCGCATGGGACCAAGAACTATTGCCATGTAAGTTATGCTTTCTACATTTTCATAAAATATATTGCATCCCAGCTTGGGTTTCCACCCTTTCTTCGTCAAAAGATATATTTTTTAGTATGCAACATTAAATATTATACGTATAGATATATAAAATATTTAAACAATATAATCAGTTGAAGGACAATAGTTTATGTTATATTTAAATTCCTTTTAGTAAAAGAACTTGTGATGGACTACTTGGTTAAAGATTTCTTATGGGTTATTGAAGATCATGAGTTCAACTCCCAATAATAACATTTATTATGAATAAAGTCAAAATTTATTGCAGTTCAATTTAGGTTGAAATGGATTAAATTGCGTTCGAAAAGGCCAAATAAATCGGTGACTGGACCAAAAGTTGGAACATTCGGACCGAATCAGTACAAACCAGTTACCCGGACCATGTCTGGTTCATCGATCCAACCAGTAGTTCCGGTCCGATTTATAAAATGTTGCTCTGAATTGAGTTGACCCCTCTCTGTCTCGTGATGCCTCCATAGTTGAGGAGGTTTGAGATCTAGGACTATAATGCACATAAATTCTTTTCATTCAGTTATATGCTTCCTCCATAAGAGGGATTGAGGCACTAGAAAGAAGATATGTGGTGCATCATAGTTGGAATCAAGGGCTACAAGAAAAACATCGACCATCATGGTGTTCTTGTAGATCAAGTGTTGATCATTGTTGATACTCAGAGGCATGAATTTATGGAGCTCCTTGAACATGCCTCTCAGACATGAATAGCGGCCTGGAGTGGACGACCGCCTTGTTTTGTTGTGAAATGTCATATTGAAACTGAAGAACATTTGTCTTGTTCATTGCTTGAGAATATGTATTACCAAGAATATCACATGTCACCTTTGTTTGGGTTTGATGCATGATGTCGTTGGCTATCACCATTGTGAAAGTACAAAGCAATAAATGATCCCATGCATACTCTTGCTTCTATAAAGCGTTGGCACCGGTCTTATAGTCGGCCCATCTATTGTCATGATGTACTCTTTATTGTGGTTTTCCACGATACTCATGGACTGCATCGCTTACAATTCATAGTTTGTCTCATCTATCTTGACTATTGGACATGGATCTTTGAATGCTCCAAAGGATGGAGTAATATCAACCTTGTTTTCAGCAGTGATGAAGGGAGACATGAGAATTGAAAGATTGGGAGAAATATTAGTCTGAGTCTACATGATCATATGGAGAACATGTATGTTGAGACCTAGATAACAACCTTTTCCATCATCCTTTGTTAGTGTCCCTAGGGTTGGTCGGTTGTATTTCGATAATCAAACCCGATTCAAATTTCTTGAAGATAGTCATGCGAAAGACGAGAAGAGAGTGCATGGGCGAGGCCACTGTTGTAAAGTTGACCGACTAGGATGAGTAGTTGGTTTGACTAATCGAGTTGGTAGGGTGGCCGAATAACTATTGACCAATCGATCAATAGTCGGTCAGTCGACTACTCGGCCTAACTAGTCGGCCAATTTTTGCATGGATATTATGTATTTCTTTTTTCCTTTTTTAAGGCATACTTATTCTAATATATCTAATGTCTTATTTAATTTCAAATAGTTATTTCATTTCATTATTATAGTGCAGGAAATTTACAAATTAATGAAAATACATAGGAATATGTGTATAAAAAGGGATTTATATACTTTAAAAATTTTAAAAATTCAAAATCAACTAAAGGCCGACTAAATTCGATTAGTCATCCAATTTGCAACCTTTGACAAGGCGTATGAGTCACGTGATACATGAGAGTGCTCTGGGCTCCACATCAGAAGTAGTTGTTTAGCTTGAATGAGGATTTTGTTTAAAGAGCAACCATTGTTGTAGACGGTCGGAAAAGGTTTCGAAGGCATCTTCTCCCAAATTTTCTCCCATTCGATGCCCCGAACATATATATTTGCAGTAGGGATGAGATGCTTTCAAAAACACTAGAGGGGGCTATGACATACGCGAACTAACTAGTACTGATGACTTGCACGGTATCCTAAGTTAGAAAGCATTCGTGAGGTAGAGGTATAGGGAAAGATAGAAAAAGATAAAAGAGGTAGCTAATGTGTGTGGTATTAAGAGGATCAGTCGAGGAAGAAGATGCCCTATGTGATGGTGGTCAAGATATGTCGGGATAGGTTTTAGCTGAGCTCTGAGTGTTTTTGTATGTGAGGAGGGGTTCGAATGTCCGAACCCCCTATACAGAGCAACTCCCCATCTGTTCACAAATAATTTATCTCAAGCCATTAAAAGAGTCCCCCAAAACTATTATATCTTATATAATTTTGGGGTCTTTTTATTTAATATAATAAGAAGGAAGATTTTTCCAATGATTTTTTGATATTCGCATTTCTATTTTTTGAGGGTTTAACAAAGAAAAAAGGTGAGATGCATATTCAACTATTTCTATAAATTAACATATCCATGGCTGCAAAGAAATTTCTGACTCTACGTGCCCGTTCGGTTGGAGGGTTACCCCCCAATTTGGGCGGGTCACCCCTTAAACCCCACATTTATAACCCACTAGTGGGGCCCACTCATTTCCCATCAAAAAAATTATATATTATACCATCATATCATCTAAAAATCATAAAATACTCAACTTATACTTACTATTCCAAACTTCAATACAATCACATCACAACAACTACCCACTTTTTCAAATTTTAATATAATCATATCATAATAACTATCAACTTTTTCAAATTTCAATACAATCCCATCACACAAACCATCACAACCCTTAACCCACCAACCAAACACACAAACACAAAAACGGGTTATTGATATTGCCGAAATCAGGTGGTCTTAAGTTCAACACACTGCGTGAACTCAGTCGGTGTGTCGACTACACAAATCTCGATCAAAATCAATAATTAACCCACAATCAAATATCAAACAATGACAAGCAAATGTGGAGTCAAAATTTATTTTTAACTCTGCACAAAATGTATAGCAAGCAAGTATGCAGAGAGTTCGAACACAGGGAGCAAACAAGGTAGTTTAAATAAATGTACACAAGTGAGTGTGAAGTGTGTCTACACTAAGCAAGCAAACAAAGATTTTTTTGTGGGTTTTTAATTTTGAAATTTTTTTATTTTAATTTAACTTTTAATTTTGTATTTTGATTTTTAAATTTCCTAATTTTTATAATTTTATATTTTATATTTTTTTTTCTTTTTAAATATTGGAATTTAAAAACAATGTAATAAAAGACAAGATAAAGTATTTATAAAAATGTGCAAAAATAACAAAAAATTCAGAAATAAAATGTTTTTGATATTTTTAGGATTTTTACTATTTTTGTGATTTTTGGGTATTTTTCCTGATGTTATTGGTATTTTTAAAAAATGAAATAAAAGAAAACAGTGAAGAAGGCACTGGCTGTGAGTAAAATTGGAATTAAAACTAGCAAACAACCACCAAAATTTTTCACACTATTTTTCAAATAAAGCTAATAAAATATAGAGTAAACAGGAACTGATTTTGTAATTTTTGGAGTTTTCTTTGATTTTATAGATTTTTTTGAAGTTTTTATGTATTTTTAAAATTTTAAGGTTTTTCTTTTGAGATTTTTAGTGATTTTTGGACTGACACTAAAATAGGTTAAAAGACACATTAGGGAATTTTTTTGGAATTTTTCGAGGTATTATAATATTTTTTTGGCATTTTCTAAGCTAGACAGTGAATAAAGAGCATGTTTTTGATTTTTAATAAATATTAAAAAGCAATAAAATTAAAAATCAAAAATATAGCGTTAAAGTACAAGTACACAGTAGGTTAAGTTCAATTTTTGAGAATTTTTGGAGTTAAAATGATAATTTAAATAATTAAAACAAGCATCCAAACATTAATCAGGCCTGGCAGGGGTATAAGTGCAATTATCAGAACATCCAGGGGTCTATATGCAATTTTCGCACAAAAATAACACTGAATATTTAATTTCAAGGACCAAACATAAATTACAAAAGCCGCAGGGGTGTCGGCGCAAAATACCCACCAGGGTGAGGACTGAAGTGTAATTTCCCAAAAACCCGAGGGCTTACATGCAATTTTTCCAAAAATATAACACTTAACGTAAAAATCCTTGTATTGAAACGAAATACAAAAAGGGCCGAGGATCTCGATGCAAAATGCCCGCACCTCACGTGTACAGGTCACGTGAGGTGACGTGGCGGAGGACCTAGATGCAAATAAAATAAAGGCAGGGTTCTTTTTGCAAAAGTTACAAAATATTTAAACTACGAAATAAAATTGCAGGACTAAATAGAAATACAAAATCTTGCGAGGGTGTGAGTGCAAAATACCCACGCCTAATATCCTCGTGCGCGATCGAACGGCGGATGGCCGCTCACTTATCCACGTGGCGCGCGCACAACGCGCGATGACGGTTCGGCGATGGACGGTGGAGATCAGATCTGGCGAAAAGATCGACGGCAGGAGGTGGCCAAGATCTGACGGTCGAGGTGCGATCTGGAGCGGGCCGAGGATCGGACGGTGGAGACACCCGGAGGAAGAACGAGGAAGAACGCCAGCGAGGCGAACTTCCTCGAGCTCGATCTCGGATCTCCGGCGGTCTGGGAGCGTGTGAAGTGGTCCGGCGTGCTCCTGGAAGGTCGAGGAAGATGCTGAGGTGCTCAGCTTCGTCGGAGAAGCACGGTGGCGCTGCTGCAGAAGCGGCGGAGCTCGAAGCTCCAGGTATCTCCGGCGATGCTCCAAAATGAGCCCCAGGGGCTTTGACTGCGCGTTGACCTGCGAAAAGGGGTGAAAGGGTCCAGGGCAAACTACCTGGACCCCGCGGAGGCGTAGTGGAGGTCGGAAGTGGTCGGTGGACGGCGTGGGGCTGACAGCCGGAGGTGTGCTCCGGCGAGATGGGATGATCGGGCGATTCAGGCAATGAAACTCGGATTTTTTTGGGGGTTTTTGATCTTGAAGCTAAGGGAAATAAGATGGAGCGAAAAAGGAAGGGAAAAGGGGATACCTCGAAGGTGGAGGACCTGAGGTGGAGATACCTCGACGCCGGAGGTTGGCGGAGGTGGTGGAGACGCCCCGAGCCTTCCTCGACTCGCCTAACGGCAGGGCGGTGGAGCTGTCACCTCCGGCTACCCGAAGAGCACGAAAGGAGGAGGATTAATGGTCCAAGAGGGTTCAAACCTGGGCTCGAAGATGGCGGGATGCTTATGTACAGGATGATGGCGTCTCCTTCAAGCGAGGGCCACGCGCGCATGATGAAGATTTGGCGTGATCTGAAGGCACGGCGTGGGAGCGTGATGATCAGGGATGAATTCCCAAGAAGGAGGCGAGGCCAAAAAATGGAAGAATCGGGTGCCAAAATTTCTTGAAAACGGGGGAAAAATCAAGGCGTCAGAAGTGGCAGGCCTCGGTCAGGGAGTTGACCGAGGTCAACTCTAGACCGCACCTGGTTGGTCCACGTGGACCAACCAGAGAAATCCAGGCAGAAATTATTAAAAAAAATTCAAAATAAAATAGTAAATGACGTTATTAAAATTAGGTTATTAAATAAAAAATATTTATTATTTTATGTAGTATTTTATTCTGATTTTTAATTATTTTTATGGAATATATTTTTCAAGTTCTCTTTTATACCCTATATAGGTATAATACTTATATATTTTGGTCTTTTATTTTTATTCTGTGTATTTTAATTTTATTATTTTTATTTCTTATTTTATATAATTATAAGATACTTTTATACATATAAATACATTTTTATTTCATTTTTCTGAGGTGTTTTGTCTAATTAATAAAATAAAAGTATGTGTTGTATAGGTGTACATATAGGTATTATATCTATGTATTTTTATTTACAAGTATTTTATTTTTATTTTTATTTTGGTTTTTATTCCAATTTTAATGTACATAATTATTGTAAGTATTATTTGCAAGATTATAAAAATATAAAAATATGAAAATAATGAATAAAGAATAAATTGAATATTTTAATCTGTACAATTATACAATGTGGGTCCAAAACTCAACTTTTAAACCGTAGCTCCGCCAAATGCGAAACTACTGCCATTAAATAGCTTATTTTATTCTATATACAATTAAAGGTGAGTTTGCTGCATTTGGAGTTTTCATTTGTGAGATACGGGTCTGGAAAGTTGGGATTTTGGATTTTTATTCAGACCATAACTTTTTATCTGTATATTATTTTTCAGTGAAATCAATTTTGTATTTTTAGTTATAAAATTATCTACAACTTTTATGTACAAAGTTTCTTTATTTGATGTATAAAAAGTGGAACTAAAAATAGGTCCCAAAGTGAATAAAGAATGAATTAAATAATATAGGTATTTGACCCTTATCTCCCCCTACTTTATTCCTTGTCGACCTATTCATCAAGATGCCTAGGTCTCGGGGTTTCAGGTCATAAAATATTTACAATATTTTATTCTTTTTCTTTTCTTTTATTTATTCTATAATTTTGGCTTTAATTACAGTATTTTATACACTATTTAGATGCACATGTATGAATGCTAAGATGATGGAATTAATGCTATGTACAGGCATTTGCTAGGGTTTTTGATGCCAAAATGATAGAATAAAGATGATGAAATGTGGATTCATCAGTTATCCACCCCCGGATAACCCACCAACCAAACGCACCCTACAAGTCTTACTCTTGGGAGTACAGTAATGCCTACCAGAAGTTGCTTCTTGGGTTCAGTCATGACATCATAACCAAACAAACATCGACAATTTTTTTAAGAACTAACCATGTGTGGAAGAACAACGATTGAGGAAGCTATCTTGGGAACGGAAAGCAACTTGCTATTGATTGCAAAGCAAAGCATGGAAACATTAGGAAGTCCTATCTCGCATGCGAAGGGGCATCACTTCTTGTAGTAAAAGCATCAAATCTAATAGGGAATGCATCATGTTGAGGCACAAGAGGCAAGTTCTTTAGTAGTGCTCCCTGCTAAGGCGATGTGGGGCATCCTGGTACATTGAGCTTGAAATCGCCAATGATGTGTTACATTAGCCAACTGCTAAGGCGATGTGGGGCATCCTTGCAACAACATTTTCTTAAACGAGGAACGAAACAAAGATCCTCCAATTCCAGCATGATATATTCACTATCAAGCAGAACTGACGTCCTTTTCATTCATTGTATACATCCTTGTGTGGGATGTTTGAGAAGCTCCACAGTCTCATGCCTCTAATGGCGACTTCAGAGCAGCAGAAGACATATAGGAATGCTATCATGGTTGGTGTATTCCCAGCAACCCTTGACTCTGAATATGATGTTGCTCGCTCCCAGATTCTAGCGGATGCGACTGTTCCTCCCATGGAGGAAGCTTTTCGTAGGTTCAACTGGATTATTGTTCTGTCCACAGCCACTAGTCGTACTTATTCTGCTATGGCAGCGTCCCGAGGAAGACGAGGCTTTTCTTCTTTTCGCGAGCGTGGACCTCATAGTAGAGGAGGTCGCATTCTCCAGCAATGCATGGAATATCACCATTCAGGACATACCGAGGATACATGTTTTTTCTAAGCATGCCTTTCCGACTTCAGCTCGTGTAGCGGAGCACGTTGAGTCTCCAGCTGCTCCTTCTGATCAGAGGTTTGTTGACCTCGTAGCTAGACTGTGGGATATCATGCCTCCTGCTTCTTTACCATCTCCATGAGGCCATTCAGATGTAACAACATCTGTATCTGTCAGTACGTCTCCTACGGCTAGTACCGCACATAGTACTTTTGCTTTTATATCCTATTATCAATATGAGATTACTGAATGGATTATGGATTCTGGGATAACGCACCATTTATGTGAGGACAAAGATCAGCTTATAACATATAGATAGGTTCCACCAGGAAGAACTATTGTGATTGTAGATGGGACTCATTCCCCGATCATTGGATAGGGGGAGATTTGTTAAACGCTTTCGATGCGTCTGCAGAATGTTTTACATGCTCATGATTTCTCTATGAATTTATTATCCATTAGCCAGATCACAAAGGATTTGTACTGTAGAGCTATTTTTGACCCATCGTCTCTTTTTTTCAGGACATATTTACAGGCAGAGTGATTGGGTGTGACCGGAGCAAGGTGATCTTTATCGCCTAGTCCGAACTTCCTATGCTGGGGTATCTTCTTATGCAATAGGATTGGTTTCTCCCTATACCTGGCTCCTATGCTTTGATCACTTAGAAGATGTCTCATATGTTGCCGCATATTTCACTAGATTCTTCCTTCCAGTACGACGGATGTCTCATATGTACCCACTTAATGGTCTAGTGGTAGTACAATGTGTCTACCATACAAAAGACCAGGGTTCAAATCCCACTTCTGTAGAGGTTGTGTTAGGTAGTTGACGGCCAATGTAAAAAATAATCGAATCTTTCAACATGGATTTGAGCAAGAATCCATGTAGCCGACCCTACTTATTGTGGGAGAAGGCTTAGTACTTCCTTCCAGTACGAGGCATGTTAGTTGGGAAAGCATCATCGGTCTGCTTTTCCTAGTCGTGAAAGTCGAAGCCATGGAAGGCTGTATCTCGATATATCGGCGATATATCGGTATCGATAGGTCACCGGTATATCGTCGATATGTCCGATATCGGGTATCGACAGGCAAAAAAGGCGAGCTGAATCCCGATGTCGGCGATATGGCGTCGATATATCGCCGATATATCGGCGATATATCGGTATCGACATGGTACCGATATCGATACCGATATCGATATGTCCTTCCATGGTCGAAGCAGTATCTCCCCTTCTGAGCTATTTCATGTTGACATTTGGGGTCCGAGTCATGTTCATGATCACCAGGAACATTGGTTTTATCTTGTTGTTGTGGATTATTTTTCTCGTTTGTATGGATTTTTTTATTGAAAAATAAAATCTAAAACATGGGATGTGATCAAAACTTTTATCAATGAAGTGCAAAATATTTTCTCTACTTCTGTGAAATTTGTGAGAACTGATAATGCTTTGGAATTTTGTACTCCTGCTCTATCCAATTTCCTTTCATCTCGTGGAATTATTCATCAAACATCTTGTGCTTACACTTCTCAATAGAATGGTGTTGCAGAGAGAAAGCATCGCTATCTACTTGATGTCACTCGGGCTGATCTTTTTCAGAGTCATGTCGCACATTCATTTTGGGGTGATGCAGTTCTTACGACATGCTATTTGGTGAATCGCATGCCATCGTCTGTCTTGGGTGAGAAAATTCCTTTCTCTATAGCTTTCCCTAAGAATGAGTTCTTCTCACTTAGTCCTCATGTGTTGGCTCTGTTGCTTTTGTTCACCAATTGATTCCAGTTTTTGACAAGCTCTCTCCTATAGATGTCAAATGTTTGTTTGTTGGGTACTCTAGGATCCAGATGGGATACCGGTGTTATGATCCATTGCGTAGGAAATACTATATTAGTGTTGATGTCACATTTTTTGAATTTGTGATGTATTTCTCTCATACAGGTGACATATTGGCTTCATCAGACTGATGTTGAGGTTTACATGCCACCCCCTCCTACGAGTCAGTCATCTCCTCCTCTTGTGCATGTGGTTTCACCACCGCCACCACCACCACCTCCTCCACCCCCTCATACTACCCAGTCGCATGTGCCTATTGTTCCACCATTACTGAAATTCTATACTCGTTGGACTGCTTCTGCTCATGGTCATCGCCTGTCATCCGGGATGCCCCATGTTTGTTCTGATAACATGGTTTCTAATGATGGGCCTGAAGATATATCTACGCAGGCATCATTGCAGGAGAATATGTCGCGACCCCGTTTCCCGGGTCGTCGGATCCTCCCATATCCGGATCTTGTTACCCAGCAATAATTTATTCAGCAATCACAACTAACATTCAGAAATATACTGCAAATAAAAATACTCGGAAGAAAGTATTTCAACACTTTTCCATTCACAAAATATAGTTCAGATGATACACTGTCCCACTATAACCATTTACATGTACATCAGCTTGAAAGGAAAATACACAAAATATTACTAACTACCTTAAAGAGTAAAGCTACTGTGGCTGGCTGGATGTCTAGTATGTAAGCTGGATGAATTTTAAAGTCCTTGCGATTGCTCACCGATACCTGTTGGGTTTTCCATAAATCATAGGATAAAAATTAGCGAATGCTAAGTAACGAAGAAGAGAAAAGAAAACAAATTGTGTAATTTTTCAAAACTTGATATCACAAAAATTTCATTCCTTTTCATTAACTTAAGTCCTATTCCTTTCTATTCCACATCAGGGATTAGTTCAGGGGAACCCCACCATTTTTGGACTCCGAAGCTGTGGATGCTTCAGGATTGGAGATTGTGTTGATCTTGGTAAGCTTATGCCGCCGCACGTCGCCTCAACCAATCCTCCAATACTACCCTGACAATTTCCTTTTCTTTTATTAAACAGGGTCTCAACCCTCAGCTTGAAAAAACAAAAGAGCACACCGTCCTCGAGGACTCGGTTGCTTAAAACCTCAGGCTAACATTTAATAACCTAGCGGCTTTAAATACATGTTATCGTGACCCATCCGCTATTGAACCACCCGTGCCTCCACATGGCACGACCACATCTTCCGTCGTTCCAACCCGAATATATTGGCTCCCGGTACCACGCGTTGCAAAACATTCAATTTGTGCGCACTTATCATAAATGGGGCAACCGTGTACCACCTAGGTAGGGAAGTGCCAATACGGGTTCCTTCCGACAACCTACAGGTTGCATGCCCGACCTGTAGTACTACTCCCAGTCATCCTTATCGGGACACAAGATCCTTTTTGGGATCCAACTCAAATCACACCAATTCACATGATGTAATTCTTTTGTTACGTCTTTGATTTGCCTAAACCGCAATACTTAGTATCGACTCACATATATATATTATTCATAACCATATATATACTCCTATTTATGCCTATTTTAACTCCCAAACCCTAACTTTCAGAGCCAACGCATCAATTTGATGCGTAAATCTTATTTTAGTGGGAATCACAAAGCAATTCTTCAGACTTTTTCAAAATAACCAAAATTAGGGTTCCTCGTAGCAAAGAATACAAAATCAAGAATTTCAATAATTTCGTATGAAAACCCAACAGCAAAAGGAAGGATTTCGTTACCTAATCGAGCTCTCTCTCGTGTATGCACGGCTTTATCGAGTTTCGTTTTTAGAAAGGCTATTTTAAGGCTCCTGAAAAGATCGAATTTCATTTTTCGTATCAAAACGCTAAGAACATGTTAAGAACGCGAAGAACGAACGAAGAACGCGAAGAACACGAAGAAGGTCAAGAACATATTTTCTCTTAAAATTTCGGCAGAGTTTCCCCTTATATCGGGACATATTTCTCGAAAAATTTCGGCAGAGTTTCCCCTTATATCGGGACATATTTCTAGGAAAATTTCGGCAGAGTTTCCCCTTATATCGGGACATATTTCAAAATAAAAACGAAAAGAGTTTCCTCTATAAAATCAATCGAGAGGAAAATAACAACGAAACTGAAATAATATACTTAATCAACAAGAGATGAAGAACCGGTAGACACCACACATCTTAGGTGAGTGAACGTGTGACGAATCACAGGGTCACTGACGTGCACAGCCGCCCGCACCTAAGTAGGGTATTACACAGATTTCTCCATCAAAATAACTATAAAAGCATAATACGAAGAATAGAAACATAAACGATGGAGAATCGGTAGACACCACGCGTCTTAGATGAGTGAACGTGTGACGAATCACAGGGTCACTGACGTGCATAGCCGCCCGCACCTAAGTAGGGTGTTACACAGATTTCTCCTCGAACCACAACAGGAAAACGAATCGGAAAGAAATATGAATCAAAAACAAAACTTGGAAGAACAAGAGTATGAATTGAAAGCCTAGCTTACGAAGCAACTAAGAGAGGATCATACCTTTCTTCTCCTCGTTCTCCCGGCAGCGCTTCGCTAGCGCTCCTCCCTCGCCTCCCACTCCTCCTCCCAACCTCTCGACCCTAGCCCTTGGGGTGGTGGTGGTAGTGGAAGTTGTAGAGAATGAATGGATAGGGGGGGTCTATTTATAGGCCTCAGAAAACCACTAACCATGGTTAGAAAACCATGGTTTAGACCTTAACCATGGTTTAGCGACCCATGGTTTTGGCCCATGGTTTTAGCCAAAACTTATCCCAAACTTGGAGCCTAAGTTAGAACATTCTAGAGGATTCTAGATTCGCTAATGACGCTTAATTAACACTAATCGTGATTAACTTTCACTAATCGCGATTTAACTTTCGCGGCTTACGCTTATCTTTTGTTAACTCTTGATTAGTGTTTACTAATGATCATTAGCGGCTTTCAATCGTCATTAATTTATTTAATCATGTTTAATTAGTCTTAATGACAGTCATTATGGATTAATGACATCTTAGCCTTCCTTACTTCTCTTTCTTCCGAAATTCATAACAAATCGAAACGAAGTCCGATTCACATGAAACAAATTCTGTTGGTTTCCTCTTTACGAGCCGGATCTTATTATATAGGATCCGAGATATGCCAAGTTCAAAGCTTTACAATTATAACAACCTTAAAGGAAGTCTCGTCCTTGAGACTATAAATGCAGGCATAACAACCTTAAAGAGGATTGAAACCATAACAACCTTAAAGAGAATGAACGTCATGTCATGAACATATACATAATACATAATTTTATTATTCAAATAAGTACGGATATTTCTCTCTCATTTCAACCTCAGGTTCCCATGTGGCTTCTTCAAACTCTTGGTTTCGCCACAATATTTTAACTAGAGGCACCTCTTTGTTTCTCAACTTCTTGATATCCCTTTTAAGTATTTGCACAGGTATCTCTTGGTATGTCAAGTCTGGCTCAACATGTAAATCATCATAACTTATCTTATGCTCTGGATCCCTAATGTACTTTCTCAGATTTGATACATGAAATACATCATGTATTGCCGAAAGATGTGGAGGAAGTGCAAGTCTATAGGCAACTTTTCCAATCCGTTGAATAATTTCAAAGGGACCCACGAACCTGGGTGCTAACTTCCCACGCAAGCCAAACCTCTGAACACCCTTCATAGGTGATACTTTGAGAAATACAAAGTCGCCTACCTCAAATTCAAGGTCTCTTCTCCGGGTATCACTATAACTTTTCTGGCGACTCTGAGCAGTTAATAGTCTTTTTCTAGCAAGTTCTACAGCTTCCCGTGTCTCCTGAAGTCTATCTGAATCATAAAGGTTCTTTATTCCGACCTCTTGCCAACACAAAGGAGTAGTACACTTTCGTCCATATAGTGCTTCAAATGGTGCCATGCCAATACTTGTATGGTAACTATTATTGTAGGTGAATTCTACAAGAGGCAAATGTTTAATCTACGATCCCTTCCATTCTAAGGCACATGCTCGTAGCATATCTTCTAGTGTTTGAATCGTACGTTCTGACTGACCATCTGTTTGTGGATGATATGTTGTACTCAAGCATAGTTGTGTACCTAGGGCTTTCATGAAGTTCTCCCAATAGTGTGAGGTGAATCGTGAATCTCGATCAGAAACTACTTCCTTCGGGATACCATGGAGGCGAATCACATGTGTAATATATAACTCAGCCAACTGATCTGGAGTGAAAGATAAGCTTATCGGAATGAAGTGTGTTACCTTTGTCAGACGATCTATTATAACCCAGATACTATCTTTACTACCAGTCGTCTGAGGTAAGCCAGTAACGAAATCCATGGAAATGCTTTCCCATTTCCATTTAGGTATAGGGAGGGGTTGTAATAATCCTGGTGGCTTTTGGTGTGAAGCCTTTACCTGCTTGCAAGTGAAACATGAATTCACAAACTCAGCAACATCTTTCTTCATTCCCGGCCACCAAAAGTATGAATGAAGATCCTTATACATCTTCGTAATTCCTGGATGAATAGATAATCTAGAACAATGAGCTTCTCGTAAGATGTCTTTCCTTAGTTCAGGTGTGTTTGGTACACAAACTCTGTGATGATTATACAGTAAACCATCTTGTATCTGGAATCCCTCTATCTTATTCTTCTCAAGTTGTTGTTTTAAGTCTTTGAGGACTAGATCATCCTCCTGTCCTTTCTTTATTTTATCCCATATTTCTGGTTTGTATCGATGAGGAATAGTTATAGTATCAGCACTACTATCAAATGGTTTCCATTCACTTAACGTTGATAGTAAACCCCAGAAGTGGATAGCACTCACTAACCCGGGTGAATAAGTTCTTCTGCTAAGGGCATCTGCTACGACGTTCCCCTTACCAGGGTGGTAGGAGATAGTGCAATCATAGTCTTTCAGCAACTCTAGCCACCGTCTCTGTCTCATATTGAGTTCATTCTGATCAAATAGATATTTCAAGCTTTTATGATCGGTGAAGATTTCAAAAGTAATACCATACAGGTAGTGTCTCCAAATCTTTAAAGCGAACACTACGGCAGCTAATTCAAGGTCATGTGTTGGGTAGTTCTTCTCATGTGTCCTGAGCTGTCGTGATGCATACGCAACTACCTTACCATGTTGCATAAGAACCGCCCCAAGTCCTTCTTTTGATGCGTCAGCGTACACTGTAAACCCTTCACTCCCGTAGGGTAGAGTAAGGATTGGTGCAGATGTTAGGCATTCTTTCAGTGTCTGAAAACTAGCTTCACATGTATCAGACCATAAGAATGGGACCTCCTTTTGAGTTAGTCTAGTCATTGGCAATGCTATCCGTGAAAAGTCCTTCACGAATCTTCTATAATATCCAGCTAAACCCAGAAAAGATCGTATTTCTGTGACAGTCTTCGGGCGTTCCCAACACATCACCGCACTAACCTTTGTAGGATCAACTGATATACCTTCCCCAGAAATAACATGGCCTAAGAAAGATACTTCAGATAGCCAGAAGTCACATTTGCTATATTTAGCATACAGTTTGTTCTTCCTTAGAGTTTCAAGTGCCTTCCTGAGATGATGTTCATGCAGATACTTATCCTTTGAGTAAATAAGCACATCATCAATAAAGACTACTACAAAGTGATCTAAGAACTCCTTGAATACTCTATTCATGAGATCCATGAAGGCTGCTGGGGCATTTGTTAGTCCAAAAGGCATAACTAAGAATTCATAATGCCCGTATCTAGTTCGAAAAGTTGTCTTGGGAATATTTGTATCTTTAATTTTCAACTGATGGTATCCAGATCTTAAATCAATCTTGGAATACACAGTTGAACCTTGTAACTGATCAAAGAGATCATCTATTCTTGGCAGAGGATACTTGTTCTTTATTGTCCTCTTGTTTAGTTGTCTATAGTCAATGCACAACCGCATCGAGCCATCCTTTTTCCTAACAAATAAGACAGGTGCACCCCATGGTGAAGTACTAGGACGAATGAATCCTTTATCTAACAGTTCTTGCAATTGTACCTTTAACTCTCGTAACTCAGCTGGTGCCATCCTATATGGAGGGATAGAGATAGGCTGAGTATCAGGTATGAGAGAGATTTCAAATTCAATCTCTCGCTCAGGTGGTAATCCAGGTAGTTCCTCTGGAAATACATCAGTAAACTCGCAGACTATAGGCACATCTTCTATCATTCTTTCTGACCCTGATGTAGTGGATACATAAGCTAAATAACCTTGGCACCCTTGCTCTAACAATTGTTGTGCCTTCAATGTAGAGATATATTTGATATTATCATTGGATGTCTTTCCAATGAACTGGAACTCTATCGAGTTAGGAAGGTGGAATGTTACTGTCTTCTGGAAACAGTCAAGACATGCATGATGCCTTTCTAGCCAATCCATTCCTAGTATAAGATCAAAGTCCTCCATTTCGATTAGTAGTAGTGAAACAGGTAACTGATGTCCCGCTATCACTACTATGCAATTATCCAACATTTCTCGGATTATAAACACTTGTCCTCCTGGTCCCTTGATCAGATAGGACTGTTGTACTTCTACTGGTTTCTTACCCAAAGTGGGTACTAACCGTCGAGCAATAAATGAATGTGAAGCACCAGAATCAAATAAGGCATGTACTGAAAAGCCATGAATAATAACGGTACCTCGTACGACTGTGCCAGAATTGTAGGCTTGTTCTTCAGTAATTGCATTGAGCTGGCCATTAGGAATAGGCAAGCTAGAACCCGCAACACTTTGTGGTGGTTGTTGTGTAGGAGACGCTCCTTGTGAGCCTCGACCTCTACCATGTCTTCCTCCATGTGTTGCTCCATTGCTCGAGGTGGATGCTATACTATTAATTGGGGTTGATTTAAACCCTGAACCTCTCAACTTCGGACAATCTTTCTTGATGTGGCCTTCCTGATGACAGTAAAAACACACACGTGCTCCTGTTTGAGCTGAAGATCCAGCCACCGAGGTGCTAGCTCCTGCTGCTGAGTTGCGAGGATATAGTGGAGGTCTAGAGAAACCCCTTCTTCCTGATAATTCCTGACTTAAGGTCTGTGGTGAGCTTATATTGAAACCGGCTGGATGATAGCGACGATCTCTACGATTATAATGTGCCTTGCTTTTGGATGGTCCACCATTAAAGTGGAAACTTCTTCTTTGGTGGTTTTCATCCCTCTCCATCTCAATACGAGAGGCGATGTCCATTGCTTCATCTACGGTTGTGGCTCTAAAACCAGCAAGCTTTTCTCGTAGATCTCCCTGAAGACCACTAACAAATTTGGTAAGACACTCTTGTGGTGAAGCTTCTAGAGCTGGTGAGTACCGTAGTAGCTCAGTAAAGTGGATGTGATAATCTCGTACAGTCTTAGAACCCTGATTCAGAGAAGCCAACTCTCTCCTCTTTAATTCTTCCCAATGAGAGGGACAAAAGTGAGCTCGGAACCTCTCTTCGAAGATATCCCATGGAACAGGATCTGCTAATTTCTTGGAAATGGCTCTCCACCATCGTCTTGCATAGTCTGCTAAAGAGTAATCAGCAAAGTGCACCCAAGTATCTGCTGGTGCGTGTATTATTCTCAGCATCCTACTGACGTCATCAAGCCATAATTCAGCCTCGGCAGGTGTCTCTACACCTTTGAATCGAGGAATTTTTCCCTTTCGGTAATTATCTAGTAATGTTTGGTGTCTAAGAAGGGCCTTCTCCATTGCTCCTTCAACCGGGGTAGGAGCAGACTCAGTTGAAGGATGGTAACTAGATTCTTCCTCAGAAAGATGAACAGAACCTTCAATCCTAGCATCCGCAGGCTTAGATGCCTCGGGTCTCTCAGCCTGTGCATTGACCCTCTCCTCCAATGCTTGTTGCCTTTGCCCCATGTCTTGGAGCATTGCCATCATAGCCGCTAATTGTCTAGACATGTCTTGGTCTGCCATGATCCTGGGATGAGTCAAGGTCAAAGGTCAGATCCTATATGTCTTAGCATGATGTACATAAGGAACAATGACTTGTGAATGGTACTACAGTCATTTATTAAGATCAAAGGATCTTAATACAACCTTAGTTTCTGAATACCGCTCATAGTTATTAATTACTAAATAAATTACTGGAGTAACCGTGCTCTGATACCAATCTGTCGCGACCCCGTTTCCCGGGTCGTCGGATCCTCCCATATCCGGATCTTGTAACCCAGCAATAATTTATTCAGCAATCACAACTAACATTCAGAAAGAAGAAGCTTTCAAAAAAAAATACTCGGAAGAAAGTATTTCAACACTTTTCCATTCACAAAATATAGTTCAGATGATACACTGTCCCACTATAACCATTTACATGTACATCAGCTTGAAAGGAAAATACACAAAATATTACTAACCACCTTAAAGAGTAAAGCTACTGTGGCTGGTTGGATGTCTAGTATGTAAGCCGGATGAATTTTAAAGTCCTTGCGATTGCTCATCGATACCTGTTGGGTTTTTCATAAATCATAGGATAAAAATTAGCGAATGCTAAGTAACGAAGAAGAGAAAAGCAAACAAATTGTGTAATTTTTCAAAACTTGATATCACAAAAATTTCATTCCTTTTCATTAACTTAAGTCATATTCCTTTCTATTCCACATCAGGGATTAGTCCAGGGGAACCCCACCATTTTTGGACTCCGAAGCTGTGGATGCTTCAGGATTGGAGATTGTGTTGATCTTGGTAAGCTTATGCCGCCGCACGTCGCCTCAACCAATCCTCCAATACTACCCTGACAATTTCCTTTTCTTTTATTAAACAGGGTCTCAACCCTCAGCCTGAAAAAACAAAAGAGCACACCGTCCTCGAGGACTCGGTTGCTTAAAACCTCAGGCTAACATTTAATAACCTAGCGGCTTTAAATACATGTTATCGTGACCCATCCGCTATTGAACCACCCGTGCCTCCACATGGCATGACCACATCTTCCGTCGTTCCAACCCGAATATATTGGCTCCCGGTACCACGCGTTGCAAAACATTCAATTTGTGTGCACTTATCATAACAGGGCAACCGTGTACCACCTAGGTAGGGAAGTGCCAATACGGGTTCCTTCCGACAACCTACAGGTTGCATGCCCGACCTGTAGTACTACTCCCAGTCATCCTTATCGGGACACAAGATCCTTTTTGGGATCCAACTCAAATCACACCAATTCACATGATGTAATTCTTTTGTTACGTCTTTGATTTGCCTAAACCGCAATACTTAGTATTGACTCACATATATATATTATTCATAACCATATATATACTCCTATTTATGCCTATTTTAACTCTCAAACCCTAACTTTCAGAGCCATCGCATCAATTTGATGCGTAAATCTTA
The DNA here is from genome assembly GCA_037367405.1 of Ottelia alismoides. Classification (NCBI taxonomy): domain Eukaryota; kingdom Viridiplantae; phylum Streptophyta; class Magnoliopsida; order Alismatales; family Hydrocharitaceae; genus Ottelia; species Ottelia alismoides. Next base: position 898,075 of record JAZKJV010000762.1, read on the forward strand.
TTTTAGTGGGAATCACAAAGCAATTCTTCAGACTTTTTCAAAATAACCAAAATTAGGGTTCCTCGTAGCAAAGAATACAAAATCAAGAATTTCAATAATTTCGTATGAAAACCCAACAGCAAAAGGAAGGATTTCGTTACTTAATCGAGCTCTCTCTCGTGTATGCACGGCTTTATCGAGTTTCGTTTTTAGAAAGGCTATTTTAAGGCTCCTGAAAAGATCGAATTTCATTTTTCGTATCAAAACGCTAAGAACATGTTAAGAACGCGAAGAACGAACGAAGAACGCGAAGAACACGAAGAAGGTCAAGAACATATTTTCTCTTAAAATTTCGGCAGAGTTTCCCCTTATATCGGGACATATTTCTCGAAAAATTTCGGCAGAGTTTCCCCTTATATCGGGACATATTTCTCGGAAAATTTCGGCAGAATTTCCCCTTATATCGGGACATATTTCAAAATAAAAACGAAAAGAGTTTCCTCTATAAAATCAATCGAGAGGAAAATAACAACGAAACTGAAATAATATACTTAATCAACAAGAGATGAAGAACCGGTAGACACCACACATCTTAGGTGAGTGAACGTGTGACGAATCACAGGGTCACTGACGTGCACAGCCGCCCGCACCTAAGTAGGGTATTACACAGATTTCTCCATCAAAATAACTATAAAAGCATAATACAAAGAATAGAAACATAAACGATGGAGAATCGGTAGACACCACGCGTCTTAGATGAGTGAACGTGTGACGAATCACAGGGTCACTGACGTGCATAGCCGCCCGCACCTAAGTAGGGTGTTACACAGATTTCTCCTCGAACCACAACAGGAAAACGAATCGGAAAGAAATATGAATCAAAAACAAAACTTGGAAGAACAAGAGTATGAATTGAAAGCCTAGCTTACGAAGCAACTAAGAGAGGATCATACCTTTCTTCTCCTCGTTCTCCCGGCAGCGCTTCGCTAGCGCTCCTCCCTCGCCTCCCACTCCTCCTCCCAACCTCTCGACCCTAGCCCTTGGGGTGGTGGTGGTAGTGGAAGTTGTAGAGAATGAATGGATAGGGGGGGTCTATTTATAGGCCCCAGAAAACCACTAACCATGGTTAGAAAACCATGGTTTAGACCTTAACCATGGTTTAGCGACCCATGGTTTTGGCCCATGGTTTTAGCCAAAACTTATCCCAAACTTGGAGCCTAAGTTAGAACATTCTAGAGGATTCTAGATTCGCTAATGACGCTTAATTAACACTAATCGTGATTAACTTTCACTAATCGCGATTTAACTTTCGCGGCTTACGCTTATCTTTTGTTAACTCTTGATTAGTGTTTACTAATGATCATTAGCGGCTTTCAATCGTCATTAATTTATTTAATCATGTTTAATTAGTCTTAATGACAGTCATTATGGATTAATGACATCTTAGCCTTCCTTACTTCTCTTTCTTCCGAAATTCATAACAAATCGAAACGAAGTCCGATTCACATGAAACAAATTCTGTTGGTTTCCTCTTTACGAGCCGGATCTTATTATATAGGATCCGAGATATGCCAAGTTCAAAGCTTTACAGAATAACCCATAGATGGAGGAGGTTCCCAATGATCGAGATATACCCATTACAGTTCGGAAGCAGAAGCGGTCTTGTGTTTCCTAACCTCTTGCCTCTCAGGTCTCCTTTCATTGTCTGACATGGGAATTTCAGAGATTTACAGTGGCTCTATCTGTCGTGGACAGTCCAAGAAATTATCAGGAGGCCTTGAAGGATAGTCGCTAGAGCTTGGCTATGGATGAAGAAATGGTTGCTTTACAATCACATGGTACCTGGAGTTTGGTGGCTGCTCTTCCTAGGGCGTCTGTTGTCAATTGCAAATGTGTGTTTACTGTTAAACATAATGCAGATGGGAGCCTTGATCGCTACAAGGCAAGATTAGTGGCACGGGGATTTACTTAGACCTACGACGTCGATTATTTGGACACGTTCTCTCCAGTTGCCTGTCACTCTATTATGCGTGTCCTACTTTCAGTAGTAGTGGTACGTGGTTGGCCTTTGTTTCAGTTAGTTGTTAAAAATGCATTTTTTATATGGAGATCTATAGGAGGAAGTTTACATGCAGCAGCCTCCGGGGTTTGCTATTGTGGGGAAGTGTCAATCGGTTTGTAAACTCCATAAGGCAATATACAACCTTAAGCAAAGTCCAAGGATGTGGTTTCAGAAGCTCTCGGATCTGATTGAAAGACAGGGTTCAAGAGGTCAAATGCAGACCATCCACTCTTTGTGCAGAGAACACCTAGAGGTATAGTTGTCATTATGGTCTGCGTTGATGATATACTTGTTACAGTAGATGATGTGTATGGGATCAAAATGGTAAAAGAATTTCTGGGTCGTCAATTTGTTACCAAGGATCTTGGTACCCTAAGGTATTTCTTAGGATTGGAATTTGCTAGGAATGTGCAGGGTCTTGTGATGACCCAAAGGAAGTATGTTACAGACATGCTTGTTGAGACAAGCATGCCTAGGTGTCGACCATCTACTACTCCCATGGATCCTAGCATGAAGTTATATGATTATGATATAGATGAGGTCAACAGGAGGAGATATAGAGAGATGGTGGGAAAGCTCCTCTATACTACTATTACTAGATCCGATATCTCCTTTGCAGTGAGTCGATGAGTCAGTTCATGGAGCAACCCTGACAGGTACATATCGAGGCTATATACAAGATTTTGAGATATCTCAAATCTTTTCCAGGTGCAGGGTTACTATTCATAAAAGGAGCAACTCTTTCTGTTTTTGCATGTGTTGATGCAGACTATGCAGGGTGTCCTAAGGATAGGAAGTCTACTTCAGGCTTCGTTGTGTTTGTTGGCAATTCTCGTGTTTCTTGGAAAAACAAGAAACAAACGGTGGTGTTTAGATCAAGTGTCGAATCTGAGTATAGGATCATAGCTCAAGCAAGCATAGAAATGATGTGGGTTCAAGCAGTGTTAGCAGATTTGCATATAAATGTATCTCTACCCATGCAGCTACAATGTGATAATCAGGCTGCTTTATTTATTTTAAATAATCCCGCATTCCATGAAAGAACGAAACATATGATAATCGCGCTGCTTTATTTATTGCGAAGAAGAGAGCATAGGGTTCCTAGGAGTAAACAACTCTTATTTTTCCCAACAATGTTGATGTCACCTTATTAAAGTCAGCCATGTACTTTTCTCCTACAGGTGATAGGTTGACTCTGTCTTACTCTAGAAAGGAGGTCTACATGCCTCCTCATACGCCACCACTACCTCCAATTGTTGATCCTCCTACATCACAAGCGACTCCACTAGCTCCACCACCACCACCTACTGTAGTTACTCATCTACCCTACCTCCTAGTACTTTGGCTCACTTTTTACCATATTTTTACATCCGCAAACCACTTTCTATAGCCATTGCTTATGGGCCTTCTCCATCATCCAGCACGCCCCAGGTATCTTCTGAGCTCTTTGTTTCTACTAATGACACTAATGATTTGTCTATACAACTGGCTACTTTATAGGATGCACATATGCCTCCTCAAGAGGCTATTTTACAAGCCACGTATGGTACATATGATCTTGATGTGATCATTGCTCTTCGGAAACAGAGCAGTGAGTGTGCCACATATCCTCTCGTTGCTCATATTTCTTTGGGGCGTCTTTTAGAGGATTTCAAGAGGTTTGTCGTTGGGTCTTTCAGTTGGAGAGATCCCACGAACATATCAGGAGGCAATATGAGACAGTCAATGGCGTCTTGATGTGGAGGAGATGGCCATGCTACAATGGTGTGGCACTTGGAGCTTGGTTGATGCCCCTATAAGGGCTTACGTGGTTTGATGCAAATGGGTGTTTGTAGTAAAGCATTGTGCCGATGGCAACATTCATCGCATTAAGGCTAGGCTTGTGGTCCGTGGGTTCACCCAGATGCCCTCTGGATCCTTCTTTCGGTTGCAGTAGTATGGGACTGGTCCTTGTCCCAGCCTGATGTGAAGAATGCATTTCTATATGATGATCTACAAGAGGAAGTCTACACGAAGCAACCACATAGGTTGCTACTGGGGGAGGGGTGTCAGAAGGTTTGCAGACTTCGTAAGGCTAACTATTGCATTAAGCAAAGTCCCAAACCATGGTCCCAAAAGCTCTCGGGCTTATTAAAGCAGCATGACTTCATGAGATCGACTACAGATCATTCCTTGTTTATTCAGAGGACGCAGAGCAGTCATTATGCGTGTCTATGTTGATGATATTGTTGTTACAGGAGATGATGTGTAGGGTATTAGTGTGGCTAAGGAGTTCCTTGGACACCAGTTTATAATCAAGGAGATTTATGATACCTCATAGGGCTTGAGTTTATCAGGAACCAGGATGGTGTGATGACTAATAGGAAGTATGTTACTAATCCGCTTTGAGACAAACATAGCAGATTGCAGACCTGTCACTACTCCCATGGATCCTAGCATGAAATTATATGATGTTGATCTTGTAGGGAAGCCCCTCTAAGTGACCATTAATGGTCATATATCTCCTTTATTGGTTTACGGAGCAATTGAGACATGCATATATAAGTGTGGTTCACATGATTTTGAGATATCTAAAGACATCTCTAGGTACAGGATCTCTCTTTGGAAGAGGGACATCCCTCGCCATTACAGCATGTGCAGATGAAGATTATACAGGATGCCCCAAGGATATGACATCTACCTCAGGTTTTGCAATGTTCACAGGGAGATCTTTGGTGTCATGGAAGAGTAAGAAGCAGACTGTGTTTGCCAGATCTAATGCAGAGTTAGAGTACAGAGCCATGACGTAGGGAAGCACTGAGTTGACGTAGGTTAGATCCATTTTTACTAACTTTGCTATTAACATACCTCTTCCCATGCATCTATAATGCGACAACCATGTTGCTCTTTTCATTGCCAATAACTTGCCTTCCATGAGAGGGCCAAGCACATTGAGGTAGATTGTCTATATACAGAGACATAATTCAGATGAGTTTTGTCTCTACTTCCCATGTCACCTCAGGGTAATAAACAACAGATGGTTTCGTCAAGGCTCTAACCGGAGGTTCATTTCAAAGGTGGTGTTCCAAGTTTAGCATGATTGACATCTATGCTCTATCTAGAGGAGAAGTGTTGAAAGTTGTTTTATCTTTTCTTGGTCTATGTATTTTCTTCTGTTTTTGTGGATGATAATGAGAGAATGAATGACTTGTCTTATTCAATGGGTCTAGTGTTTCTTATATAGCGTGAAACCCTAGAGATGTAAAAAGAGAAAATTACATGGATACCCCAAAGGAGTTATAGGACTCAATAAATATAAAGAAATAACCTTTCAACTCTAACACACCCCTCAAGTTGGAGCATATCTATCAATCATGCCCAACTTGGAAATCATTCACAAGAGACGTTTCATAGGTAACGCTTTCGTGAATATATTTACGAGCTGGAAATCCGTAGAGATATGGGTAGTGATTTTCCCTCCTCGTATTGCATCTCGAATGAAGTGACATTCAACTTCAGTATACTTAGTCCACTCATGAAAATCTGGATCATGGACGATGTAGGTAGCAAGCTTGTTGTCACAATATAGGGGGACGAGAGTAGTGGTATGAAGTCCAAGCTCCTCTAGAAAAGAGACACGTCGGGTAATCTCACAATTGGTTTGTACCATCACCATGTATTCGGTCTATGCACTTGATCTAGAATCCGCCATCTGCTTCTTGCTATGCTGTGTAACAAGGTTTCCACCAACAAGTATAGCATAAGTGGATCGTCAGTCCTCGGGTGAACTGGCATAATCTGTATCAGCATAAGCGGTGACATCAATATGATCATTAATCCTAAATAAGAGCCCTCGTTTTGGATATTCCTTCAAATATTGAAGGATCAGAAGAACATCCTGCCAATTACTGTAGAGAGGTCTCTCCATGTGTTAGCTTGCTCTGCTCGCAGCATACGATATATATAGCCTAGTGACATTAAAGTAAAATAGCTTATCCATTAGGTTTCTATATCACGTCATGTCCTCAAACTCAGGATCAGTGTATGTAGAATTTTTTTCTTAGTTCTACAGGGATGCTAGATGGTTTGCTTCCAAGTAGTCCAGCCTCTATAAGAATATCTAAGCAGTACTTCCACTATGATAGGTGTAACCCATCTGTAGTGTGTATCACCTCTGTTGAAAAATGTAATAGAGTGGTAATCGGATTTCTCCAAGATCCAATTACCGTCCACTTATGTTTGTTTCACATGGATGAGTGGTGGGACTTCGGTCTGTCTGTGGAACTATATAAGGGGCCCCATACCCCCTGTACTCAATGAGAAAGTTGAATAGAAACAAACGGCCCTTTGAGGTCTTCTCCCGTGGTTTCATCTCGCCCCCTCGCGGAGTAGGGTTCCACGTAAAATCCCAAGCATTCATGTTTACGTTTCTTTATATTTCTTGCTCTATTTATCGATTTGCTTCCGCAGTTTAGATTTCAATTTGGTATCAAAGCAAGTTAGTTTTGGGTTTCATCTCAAAGTTCGTCAGTGATCCAATGTTGGGTTTCCTTCAGTGAAACCCTAGTTTTGTTTAGAGAAAGAAAGATGGTGGGACTGCTCATCTAGGGTTTCAGCCATGCCACTCAATGCACGACCCCGAGCTATCCAAGTGCCAGCGATGGGATCTACCAATCTGCTAGCATTGATGGCTCATCTAGGTGCTCCTCCACGAGCAGAGTTCATAACTTCCATCAAAACACCACTACAATTTATTCAGCATAGATTATAGTGATGATGCTCCTCCCACAGATGCTCCCAAAAGCCATAGATCCTCTTCTCCTTTAATCTGGGCCTAAGGAGGTGCGCTCCCGGCGAACCCTTCCACCCCATCGACGCCCACCAAGCCCCTCCACCATGTTCGGGCGGCGACACTAGTCACACGCTACAGCTCTTGTGGCTTCTTATCATCACAACCCATCGCCAGCATCCAAATCCCTCGTGCAAGATCCCGGACTCTCCTTCAATCTCTCGTAGGTGCTCATGATGATGATCTCTCCAAACGGTGTCATCAATGGTAAAAAAGGGGGGAAATAAAATCCCCAGCATAGGCAACCGGCAGCAATGGGTTCCTACAGAGAACCAATGGGTTCATCGGAAACCTGCGAGGAGAAACCCAAGAGAGGTGCTACCTCCAACACCATCTGCATGCAGCCTTCCCTTACCAGCAAAGCACCACCTCCAGGCAGCCCCGTCTCCTTGTGATGTTCCAGTCGGCGTAGGCAGCACCTCTTGGGCGATCTGCGGCACCGCCCTCTCTAAAATCTCTCTCCAAGCGGCGATACGAGGGTTCCTCTTCGAAGGAACCCTAAATAGGGATGCTCCTCTCCTCTTCTTCTGTATATGTAAGGCTCAAATAATAGGACCCAACAGTGGGCAACGTTAAACAAAAAAAAGGGAAGGCCTTGCTGTTGTTTTTGGCCAAATGGGTCGTGTCTTTTATTTAAACCCAAGTGGGGTTACGGCTGAAAACAAAAGGGGGAGCTGCTATTGTTTTGCAAAAAGAAAGAAAGAAAAGTGAAAAGTCGAAAAAAATTGGAACGGCATAAAAAAAGAGAGGTTCGTACAGCCACCCTCTACGGCCTCGTTTCCCAACTACTTTTCTCCAACCATCTTCTTCGTTGTCCCATTCTCCAGCAACCCCCATGAGGATTTATCCAAAGCATCGAGGAGTTATGTAATATCTGAATCCGATTAAACTCGAACCCGATCCGATTAGGGTCCGACTAATTCAGTAATATGACAATCAAACGTACATGCAGAAGAACACAAGCGACGAAACTCCCTCTCTTTTTTTAGTTATAATAATAAAAAATTTATTAATAAACAACATTTCAAACACCATAGTTACTAAAAAACATAGTCAAAGATTTCATTAGATTTCATTAGATCATTAGGTCCCAGAAATTTCCTGGTCCAATGTGCAACCTCTGCAATTTGGCATAGTTAAGATTATGCAACAAATCGCCTATGTAACTAATCCAATAAAAAATATTACAGGGATCTCATGGTCCTTACGTTACCAAAAATATATATTATAAGGCTTATAATAATGCCAACCACTATTATGCATGATCACAGATCCTTCATGAGCACCTTATGTGCAGTCATAAAAAAATTTGAAATGTAAAACTGCAATGAGACAGTTGATCACTCCACAACCAAACAGGGCATTTTAGCATTTTGTAAGAAGAGGAATATACGGTTGATAGTTTTTAAAAAAAATCATGCTCTCCCTATAAAGCAAACAAGAACTATAATTCATAATTTCATAGGCTAATCCAATCCCCAACTCTAGCAAACATAGGACTAATTGTGCATAAATCACATGCATGGCAACAAAAGGGGTTGAGATAGGAATGTACCTTGTATTTTCTCCAAGTTTTGGAGATTCAAATATTCCACAAGTCGTTCAACCATTAGAACTGAGGATAATCGATCATCAGCGGGATCGATTCAGAATCAGATAACTATAATGAAATATATGTGGTTCAAGGCTATCGATAATGTCTAAGTGAGTATCCTAGTTTGAAAGACTAGTGTTCACCTTATGATGAGATGAGATCAGCATTGCAAGCTGATGCGCTCTATACATATAACGTTCAGAAAATGAGTGAACTCGTACTAGACGACAAGGGCTATCCTACTCAGATCTGACTCATTTCCTACTCTAGTACGTATAGAGTTTGCAGGGTAATCGCATACATCCTACTCTAGTACGATACTCCTACTAAGATCTGACTCATATAATCTCATCTTGTCTCAGGTTGTCTCTCGCGCCTTATTAGGTCGGGGACGTCAACATTCCTTTGCTTCTTCTTGGGCTTTCTTCTAATGTTCTCGTCTCGTTTTGTTTAATATATTTCCTGGAAATGTGGTTAGCCCCTCGCCCAATAGTGCCTTTTCAGGGTGTCATCATTCCCTTGCTTCTTCTTTTCAGTTCTATATGAAACTTCATCGGAGGAGAAGAAGAGAGTAGTGAGAAGAGGAGGGCAGTTGAGGTTATCCTATTCATCACAGCATTCCGGGAGGCTAGGTCATGCTCTCTTTGTGTCAGGGTTCCACTGTTGCTGAACTGGCATGACCCCCCGCCTGGTAATAGTGTATTGAAAGGACTAAAAACACGAAGAGCTGATCGACCCACATACCTCACTTGAGGCCCCGTCCCCTGTAAATGATTTGACTTATTGCCAGGGAAAGGAATAGCATCTTTCCACCAGCTATAGAACTAACTTTTGTCTTGACTACTTTAGACTCTCGTGATTGAGATTATAGAAAAGCTACTATAAGCTCGCTTTTTTCACCCCGCCTCCATGTTACTTATAGCAAATACTCGAAAACCTAGTATACTCCAACTAGATTATAGCTTCGTCTTGGGGACTGTGTCGTATCTTCGTCTCCTGACATTAAGCTATACGTTATCACCTTCTAGGGTAAATGCACTAATGCGGATGAAATATAGGGGCAAAGTTCGAGGAGGCTTACACCTCCTCTACGCTCCGTTGAGACTCTTCCGACTTTGTACTCACCTACTGATCACCATGGTTTGCTTTTTTCCTCCATGTTCTCACTTCACTTCGAAACGTCAATATAGGGCCATCCGGTTCCACACTAGTTTTTCCTCACCATCTTAGTCATATCGGATTAACCAGCATCACAGGTACCCTTGGGTCCACTATTGGAGGCACACAGGGTCCGGCGGTTTTTCGTTCGTTAATTCGAACAAGTGTAGTAGCGAGATACCCAACCCGAGATCGAAAAGGGCATTTAGGGATTGTAGAGATAGTTTCTATTATTATTATATGTTTATGTACCGTGTTTTTATTTCTTTCTTCTATTTAGACATCCATGTAATTTACCCTTAAGGCTTCTCCCTATATAAGAGAGCCTAGGGTTCTCTTATTCATCATAACAAAGACTCCCTTTCGTCTAACATGGTATCAGAGCCACCCTAGGGCTCTTTTCCCTACCCCCCACCCGCCGCCCCCACCTTCTCTCCTCCATCCCGGCGGCTTCCAGCCGCTATCGGCCCCACCAACTGCTGCCTGCGGCCCCACAAGCCGCCCTAGCCGCTGCCTGCGGCCCCACCAGCCGCCCGAGCGGCCCCACCAGCCCCTCCCAGCCGCCCCTGCGGCACCGCCGGGTGCCCTAGCAGCCCAGCCAGCCGCTGTCTGTCGCCCCAGCGGCAGCCAGCACACCCAGCGGCACCCCCTGCCGCTCCCACAACCCCAGCGGCAACCCCATCAGCCGCAGTAGGGGTTCCGTGGCCTCCACCAGCACTTAGGCGTCGCTCTCGAGGCAGTTCAAGGGCTGTTTTGCTTCCTTGGAAGCGTGCCCTAGACCCTTCTTCCTCGGCTTTATGGATTTGAGTGCGTAAAGGTCTACACACGTACTCAAATCCGATGCAGTTGGTGTAGACATTCATCACATTGTCTATTCTCCCTTCGTCTTCTTCCAGCAGCAGTATGTCAGAATCGAAAGTCGATTTGCCCTCCACCGGCGCATTCAAAGGTCCGGCGCCGATAGTGAAGATGGACGGGTCTAACTATGAGTTATGGGCCATGCAGTTCATGAGCCTCATGAAATCAAACGGTAAGAAACACATTCTTACCGAGGATGAGCCTGCGGAGAAGACAGGGATCTATGCCTCATGGGAGGCCGATGATGCTTATGCAAAGGTATGGTTATCGGGTACGTTGACGATGGAGATAGCTAATGATGTCCTCCATCAGCCCACTGCTAAGGCGATGTGGGACATTCTTGCTGCTACATATTCGCAGGTGCGAAATGAGACAAAGATGTTGCAGCTTCAGCATGACATCTTTACGATGAAGCAGGTCGGCAGACCTCTCCACTCTCTATACACATCCCTAAGAGGGATGTTTGAGAAGCTCTACAGTACCATCCCTCTGACTGCTACTCCAGAGCAGCAGAAGACGTTCCGGAACGCCACCATGGTGGGTGTTCTACTTGCTGCCCTCGACCCTGAGTATGATGCTGCACGGTCACAGATCTTAGCAGATGCAGTCATTCCTCCAGTGGAGGATGTATACAGGAGGCTCAGCCGTATCCCAGTTTCCTCCAGCTCTTCTACTCCACCCCCATCTGCGATGGCAGCTTCGCGTGGGAGAGGTGGACCATCCTCTTGGCGTGGCCGTGGACGTGGCCGTGGCTCTCAGGGAAGAGGCGGTCGACCTAGTCAGACGTGCTCATATTGTCACAGACCTGGACACTCAGAGGAGACATGCTACTCAAAGCATGGGTTCCCAACATCAGCACGGGTTGTAGAGCATTCACAGTCTCCATTACCGTCTACTGCAGATCATAGATTTGACGAACTCGTGGCCCGTCTCCGTGATATTATGCCACAGTCTTCTGGTGATTCATCTGGTGGCTCTTCTGATATTGCTGCCACAGCCTCAGCCAGTTCTTCCGCCGCTGCCAGTTCCTCAGGTAGATCTTCAGCGATCATTCCTTCACATGATATATCTGACTGGGTTATAGATTCCGGAGCTACACATCATCTGTGTCGAGATAGAGGTAGATTACAGGCCTACAGGGCTATTCCTCCAGGTCGCTCAGTGCAGATAGCAGATGGTTCCCATTCACCCCTTGTTGGTCAGGGGGAGGTTTTCTTAACCTCCGCTATGCAGCTACAGAATGTTTTACATGCTCCTGAATTCTCACTGAATTTGCTGTCTATTAGTCAGATTACAAAGGATTTGAATTGTCGAGCTATATTTGACCTGTCTTCTCTCATTTTTCAGGACATACTCACGGGCAAGGTGATTGGCTGTGGCTCTGAGCAGAACGGTCTATATCGGCTGGTCCGGAAATCTTATGCTGACATCTCCGCTCACTCTGCTGGTCCAGTCTCACCTTACATTTGGCATCTTCGTTTTGGTCACCTTCCACTCCAGAAAATGCACCATCTTCTGCCCCAGATCTCCCCAAGTTCGTCGTTTCGTTGTGAAACTTGTCAGTTAGGAAAGCATCACAGGTCGAGCTTTCCAGGTCGTCAGAGTCGGAGCAGTAGCTCCCCTTTCGAGTTGTTACATATAGATATATGGGGTCCGAGTCGTGTTCCCGATCACCAGGGACACAGGTTCTATCTTGTGGCCGTAGATGATTTTTCTCGTGTCTCTTGGGTTTTTCTACTGAAGAATAAGTCTGAAGCAGGAGATGTTATTAAAAATTTGATTAATGAAGTGCAGAATGTTTTTTCTTCTTCAGTCAAATATGTTCGGACGGATAATGCCCTGGAATTATGTACACGTTCTCTTTCTCAATTTCTGTCATTAAAGGGAATTATTCATCAAACCACCTGTGCATACACATCCCAACAAAATGGTGTGGCGGAAAGAAAGCATCGCCATCTCTTGGATATCACTCGTACCTTATTGATTCAAAGTTGTGCTCCTATTTCCTTCTGAGGGGATGTTGTTCTTACTGCATGCTATCTGGTCAATAGAATGCCCTCCTCTGTCCTTGGAGAGAAGATACCCATCTCTCTTATCTTTCCTGATAAAGTGCTCTTCTCACTGCCACCTCGTGTCTTTGGTGCTGTGGCGTTTGTTCATCGTCTGTCTCCTGGACTTGACAAGCTCTCTCCAAGAGCAGTCAAGTGCGTCTTCGTTGGGTATTCAAGGACCCAGAAGGGATACCGGTGTTATGATCCTACTACCAACAGGTACTTCGTTAGTGCGGATGTCACCTTCTTCGAGTCGGTCATGTTCTTCTCGCCAGCCGGGGACAGAATGGTACCATCCACCACCGCTGATGATATTTTGGTTCCACCACCACCTACCTGTCTTACTCCTAACTCGTCTCTTGTGTCAGTTCCTTTGCCAGCACCGCCACCACCACCTCCACCTCCACCACCACCCATTCCTCGGAGAATCATATCACCATTTCCTAACCACTATACGCGTCGGTCAGGTCCCGCTCAGACAGCAGATCAGCCAATCACTGAGCCTCAGGTATGTTCAGATGATGTTTCTACTGACGGGTCAGGTTCAGAACATATGCAGGATGACTCCTTCAAGGTGGGCCCCGATGATGATCTGGATGTTCCGATTGCTATTCGGAAACAGAGACGGCAGTGTGCATCCTATCCCTTTGCTTCACAGGTTTCCTTCCACCGACTCACAGGTGATTTCCAGAAGTTTGCTACTGCTTTATCTTCCGTGGACATACCACGGACATACCAGGAAGCCTTGAAGAGTGAATGCTGGAGACTGGCTATGGAAGAAGAAATGGGGGCCTTGCAGTCCCGTGGCACATGGTCTTTGGTCCCTGCACCTCCTGATGCATCCGTTGTAAGTTGCAAATGGGTCTTCACAGTCAAATACCATGCAGATGGCACATTGGATAGATACAAAGCACGTTTAGTCGCCCGGGGATTTACACAGACATATGGCGTTGATTACATGGATACATTCTCTCCAGTGGCGAGACACTCGACTCTGCGTATCCTCCTGTCTGTTGCAGTAGTCCGTGACTGGAGCATTTATCAGCTGGATGTCAAGAATGCATTTTTGTACGGGGACTTACAGGAGGAAGTCTACATGCAGCAGCCACCCGGGTTTACTGCTGAGGGGGAGACGCATATGGTATGTAGACTTCACAAGGCTATATATGTACTTAAACAGAGTCCACGAGCATGGTTCCAGAAATTGTCCAACCTAATTGAGCACCAGGGATTCAAGAGGTCCAATGCTGACCATTCGTTGTTTGTCCAGAAGTCCTCGGCAGGTACGGTTGTCATAATGGTCTATGTGGATGATATTCTTGTTACAGGAGATGATGTTCAGGGCATAGCAAGGGCGAAGGCATTCCTAGGTCGTCAGTTTGTTACAAAGGATCTTGGAACCCTAAGATATTTTCTAGGGTTGGAATTTGCTAGGAATGCACATGGTTTGGTGATGACACAACGGAAGTACATTACTGACTTCCTGGTTGAGACTGGTATGGATGGGTGCAAACCATCAAGCATCCCCATGGACCCCAGCATGAAGCTATATGATGATGATACTGACGAAGTGGATAAGAGGAGATATAGAGAGATGGTGGGAAAACTCCTCTACATTACTATAACCCGTCCAGACATTGCATTTGCAGTTAGCCGGGTGAGTCAGTTTATGGAGCAGCCCAGACAGGTTCACATGGATGCTATACACATGATACTGAGGTATCTGAAGTCTACTCCTGGATTAGGGCTACTATTCAGAAAGGGTGCAGACTTATCCATCTCAGCGTGTGCAGACGCAGATTATGCAGGATGCCCTAAGGATAGAAAATCAACCTCAGGGTTTGCAGTCTTTGTTGGAGGCTCTCTGGTTTCTTGGAAAAGCAAGAAACAAACGGTGGTGGCAAGATCCAGTGCAGAATCCGAATACAGGGCAATGGCCCAAGCCAGCACGGAAATGATGTGGGTTCGCTCTGTATTAGAAGATCTACATGTAGCAGTACCTCTACCTATGACGCTTCAGTGTGACAATCAGGCAGCATTGTTCATTGCCAACAATCCAGCTTTTCATGAGAGGACCAAGCACATTGAAGTTGACTGTCATTACACTAGGGACCTGATCCAGAGAGGATTGATATCCACGGCCCATGTTAGCTCAGGAGATCAGACTGCCGATGTATTCACCAAGCCATTGCTCAGAGGACCTTTCCAGAGATGTTCATCCAAGCTGAGCATGATCGACATCTATGCTCCACCTTGAGGGGGAGTGTAGAGATAGTTTCTATTATTATTATTATATGTTTATGTACCGTGTTTTTATTTCTTTCTTCTATTTAGACATCCATGTAATTTACCCTTAAGGCTTCTCCCTATATAAGAGAGCCTAGGGTTCTCTTATTCATCATAACAAAGACTCCCTTTCGTCTAACAGGGATGAAAATGCTTACATAATTATGCCACCTTCGGAGCCCAGAAAGTGAATCTGACATTGAGTTTGGTGAATTTCGAAGGTCAGGATTGACTTAAGCACACATGAGGCAAAATGGATTTGATTCCAATAGCCTCGTAAGAGTAATAGCTCGTACTAGGCTTTCTTGGCTTAGGGATAAATAAGTGTAGGTGACCATCAAAATCAAACTAACAAGCACGACAGATCCTTCTCATAGGATACGCGGAAGGACTTCTTCCTGACCCCTTTTCCTACTAGTCCTACCATGTTCGCTTTCCTCAAATCCAATCCGGCCTATATTCTCTAGTAGAATAGGCAGATGTTAATAGTTTGGGGGCTTTTCTGACTCCTCTTCCCATGCTTTCTTCTTCTTGAGAGATAAGTCAAATATTGAATAACAAACTCATCTGCTTTTTTTGACGCACCCAACACCTTTGATTAAATATAAAAAATATATTTTAGTAGAGAGACTCCCCCAAATATCAATATAGAAAATATATAGTAGTGTTGCTTGCTCCATTGAACTAGGATTGGGGCTGACCTGAAGAACCACTCATTCGGTTTCTCTGTTGACTCTGACCTAGTGTGGGCTGGCTCTCTCCCCTTAGCTGATGCAACAATGGGGTGGGATCTCACAAGACTATGTGTGTGTGTGTGTGCGTGCGTGTGTGTGCGTGTGTGTGTGCGCGCGCCTCTGAACTGATAGTCCCACATTACGGAAGCTATTCCACTTTATGATTCTCGTTGTTTCTGTAGTGAATGGAGCAGTCTGATAAATTAGGCACAAGGCTACTCCTTAGTCACAAACGAGCGAGCGGGAAGTCATAGCGATTAGCTTAGGAAGTTGCATCTGATGATGTTGTCGGGGAAGCTTTTCCTGAAGCCCGTTGCAATCCTGTTGTTGATGCTTCCGCAGCTGGGTTATTAATTGTAGTTGCAGCAGGGATTTGAATGACCAAGTATAGCATCACATTCCACAGCCTCATCAGCTCTGATGGATTCTTAATTGTAGTTGCAGCAGTGATTTAAACTCAGTTGTTCATCCTGCATTGATTTCTGCTGAGTCTAGTTCCGGGAAGTAGTAAACTGACGTTGTAGCAATGTGAGTTGTGAAATCCACCTCCATTGAGACGGGTTTGTTTCCGCATGATCGTAGCACTAGGTAAGCAGCCACAACCATTTCAATAGTTGATAGGATCGTTCCTGCAGAACAGAAATACCATCCTATATGGGTGAATCTGCTGAATGGACATCTTATTTTTGAGTTCCCAAGAGTTTAGTATTTTCATTAGGCCAAGCCTAGTCACAGCGGAAAGAAGATGAGGTGACCATTGATGGGAAAAAGAGATGAAATTAGAGTGCTCGAAAATATATAATTAGTGGGGTAAGATCAGTTCTTGGCCCACGATCTAGTAATTAGGGGGCGGGGGGCATGAGACCAATTCCCTACGGTCTTGGGTGCATGAAAGAAAGATTGGTGGATCGGGAAAGCATGCATGTCTAATCGGGCTTCAGACCTCGATGGTTCTTCTCTTTTGCGTAAAGGAGGATACAATCCGATAAAAGCATGAAAGAGATTCCTTGCTCGCACCAGGAGATTTGCCCTAATCTTCCTACCTTGCTTGCATCTAGTGTCAGTGGCTTAGCATTATCACTTTGACGTTGGGATTCGATGCTTTGACCTTCGAAGGTTAGAATGATGCAACTATATATATCAGGGGGAAATAATACACTAGTAAGAAGACCACAGAGATAGAACCATGCCTTTATCCTCTCCCTTCCAACTTTCTGAGAGCTACTACCCACGCGGGAGCGGAAAAAGTCTCAAGCCGCCACCCGTCCTTATCTTTCTCTTTGACCACCCCCCAACGTCATATATAGTAAGGGATTTGTAGCATCTTAACAATATCTTATTAAAAAACTTAAGCAAGGGGAGAGTATCTAGTCCCTCATAGACATCAGAGGGTGAATGAGGACAGAGCAGGCCACATTGTCAGGGTGGAAGTTGATGTTAATGTTAATAGTTTGGGGGTGGAAGATGCGCTTTCTTCCTCCCAACGCTATCCTTGCAGTACGAAGCCCCATTGGACATGTCGAAAGTCAATGTCTAGATCCTTAAGGGTATTAGGACTAATAGCCTCTCCCCTATATATAAGCTAGGGGTGTTCAAAAAATCCGGATCAAGCAGGTACCTCGTTTGACCCGTACACTTTGACCCTAAACTCACGGGTACCCGTTTGGAAATACTGGGTTGGGTATCCGTAATGTCTTGACCCATGCCCCATTCAAAAAATCCATGTGGGTTAGCGGGTACCCGCGGGTACCCGATCGGAAAATTTCACTTATCTATTGATTCAAAAGAATGCAAAAAGTTAAATATGGTACAAATATAGTTATTGTGTTATTCATATCTATTTTATGATACAAATATAGTTATGAATACTATATCAATACATTTGAAAATGTAAGATCATACATTAAAAACGGATGCGAATATGAACGATACGACTATTAGAAGACATGTAAATATGTTATCTTATATTTAAGTGCAAATGAAAATATCTGTTTCTATTTTGATATGGATATAAATGTATAGGGTGGATTATTGGGTCGGGTCGACCCAGACCTGACCATGACTCAACATGTAAAAGTTCGGACTCAATCCGTACCCGATTTATATATGGGTTGAGCTTTCTCCTCCAATTTTTCAAAATTTCAAAATCGAGTCGGGTCGAGCCCGAACCCAGGGGAACTCAGATTGGCCCGATCCGACCATGTCATCACGTTAAATACTTTATAGTTTGTATATAACGATAAGATGACATCATATTAATATCAAAATAACAACTTAATATATTAAATAATATAAATGTATAACCTTGGTTTATCAAATTAACATTAAAACCTATACAATGTGGCATATACATACATTACGATTAATCAGAAATAATATTATTATCGTAACTTAATATACTGTGAATATACTAAATGTAGCATACATCAACATATATGTTAATTTAGTGTGAAATAATATAATAATGTTATACGCTAAATTTAGAAATTCGATTGGGATTAAATAACGTTAAATAACAGTATCATACATCATAACGTTAAAAATTAATGCAACTAACGGTATTAATTTAATAATATAATTGTAATAACTTAATATATTAAATAATACAAAACGTGTTACGGAAATTACTTCATCAAATCAAAAGAAACTGAATTTCATTTCGAGTTTAGAATATGGAGCTTCGGTTCAGATTTTCCCTCGATTCGATCCAAGACTCGAAGAGAATTGGTAGGCCTAGGTTGGACTTTTTCGGATTGGGCCGGATCTAGTCCAATGCTCCGTCCTATAGATATAGATACCAAAGTATGAGTAAACTGATACTGTAGTAAATTAAACACCCGATACTACACGTTACTAGATATAAATAATGTTATCGTATATTAATAATATTTCAATTGAACATTCTTACAATAAAATAATGAATAACATGACACGGTAATAAATCACACACTCAAGCCTATGCATATGCGGACACAAATAATTTCATCGTAAAATTCACTAAAAATGTTCCAATCGAATTTTTCTTGCAAAAAATTATGAATAAGCGGATACAGTGATAAATCGGATACGATGCTACATGTTCGCAGATAAAAATAATTTTATCGTGTTTCAATTGAATAATCTTGCAAGAAAGTATGAATAAACGGATGCGATATCTCGTCATATATAAATAATTTTACTCTAGAAATCAACAATAATGTTTCAATTGAACATTCCTGCAATTGAAATTGTCTAATGTATAATTAATCTCATCTTAACTAGGGACGTACGTAATCTAATGTATTTTTTATTTCCATGTGTATCTCTATCGTAACTTTGACATTTATTAAAACTATTGAATAATACAAGCAAGGTTCGGAAAAGCGGTATGCGTTCGGACAGGTCACTAAATAGCGATTAAGCAGTATGCGGGGGCATATGCGGGGCATATGCGGTTCTACGCGGTTTCCTAATTTTTTATTGAAAAATAAATAAATATATGTAAAAGTGACTACAAGAGAAGTAAATTTATGTATAATTGTGGTCCAACATGAAGATCTAAGAAAAATAACTTTCATATAGAGTTCAAAACAATCTCTATCAATCAAATATCAATACTTCAATAGAATGGTTAGTACACAAAATAATTGATAACAATCACCAAAATAGAAAAGTTAGCATATAAAATACCTCTATTGTTGAATTTATTGTCATTTATCTATGCCGTTATATTTATAACTGATCATCCATCAAAAGTACCAAACTTTACATATAATATATTGCATTCATTATAACTATTAATTGACTAAATTAGTTTGCTAAATTATTGGCACATTATTCTTTTTCTTCCCCGTGTGTTTACTCCAATCTCGCAGCACAACTACTTTGATGATGGATTTAAATGGTCATGGATGCTTGGTTGGCATACATGCAAAAGCAATGAAAAACGTGACACAAATAAAACAATAAAAACGTGGCAAAAATAAAAAAAATGTGTATGCGGCCGCATAGCCCGCATATGCGGCCTGCATAAGCGCACAGGCCGCATAATGCAGGGCTTCATGAAAGCGGTGCGCTGAAGGCACCGCATACGCATATGCGGCCGCATATGCGGCCGCACAGACCGTTTTCGTGAACACTGAATACAAGAATATGATGATTGATTTTATATATAACTTGCTCAATTCATGTCAAAAAAAATAACTTGCTCAATTTAATTGTATGTTTTTCCTATAAATGTAAATAGATGGATGATGTAGGGATCATTTTTCTTGGAAAGATATATCCGTGGGTACCCGTGGATACCCATTACCCATTCAAATGAACCGGGTACCCATTAGATACGGGTACCCGTTCGAACAGGTCGGGTCGACCCGTAACCCAGTAGTAATGGGGCAGGATGGGTCAACAGCGAACGGGTCGGGAACCCGCCCCGTGAACACCCCTAATATAAGCTTCAGGTCTAGTAGTCTCTGTCTCGTACCTTTACCAGCTAAGATGGTAAGTCGTTGCTTCCACTTTCTGTTTGCTTCAGGAGATTGTGGAAAGAAGGCAGGCAGACCAGCGATTTCTCGTTGTGATGACACTTTTCCATTTCAAGATCCAGGAAAACAGCTTTGCAAGGTTTTGCCCATAAAACTTTTCCATTTCTGATCACAGCTCCCGAGGGAAAATAGATTTACAAGGTTTTGGCGTTGGCGAGCAACAACTTTTGCATTTTTTATCACAGCGACACTCTCTCCTCGTTCATTTCTGGCATATTTGAATACAACCTAGCTGCTCCCCTTCAGGAGATGAAGTGCTTGACGATGCAGTAAAGAGAAAGATGATGAAGATTTGAGCTTTTTTAGTTATAGTTATTGGATCCTCTCAAGAAGACAACTATCTCCCAGAATAGAGTGAAGGCCTAAATTATATATGGGGGGGACTGACTGAGGAAGACGAGAAATTGGGATCTGGGGGAAGGTAGCAACTATAGAAGAGAGTGAGGCCCCTGAAAATCTGTAGTCTAGTGAGACTTTCGAAAGCTTAGAGAGAATCAAGGAAGTGTGCAGGGCAATCTCTGACAGACAATGGCCCTTGCTCTAGAGTCTGAGACCATAGGAAGACCAAAAGCGAAGACGCCAAGAAGATCAAGGTCGAAGGTCCGGTAGTTGCTGAGTCGATAGTCGATGATGATGAGCCGACTGGGTAATCACATACTTTCTGAGCCATTTCACTACTATATATTTGGGGGTGCGAGCCCCCGAATACATAGTGCGGAATGAAGGTGAGCTAGGAGCGAGCCGTAGAGATACGAAGGCAAGTGAGTCGCGGTCGAGTCGTCATTTGTGGGGGAACAGTGGAGATAGGAAAAGTCGAAGTGTGCATAGCGAAAAGATCGACTGCTATTTCTGGGTCGAAGAGCGATAGAGAAGTGTGGATTTTGTTCGTTGTGTCTAGTCCGTGATCTGAAAGGCCCCAAATATATTATATAGTTGAGTCTCAACAGGTTATAATAGAGATTGATGATCCCTCAAAGAAAGCCTGATGTAGTTGCTTATAACGGGGGCAAAGGGGACGAAGGCTAGTCTCTACTTCCATACATCTTTCTTTGCTTACCCTCACCAATACTCCTTGAGTTCTTCTAGGTACGTGTGATGGGTGATTTTCTGGTAAGACGGAACTGGACTATGGTTTGAGTTCTTCTAGGTACGTGTGATGGGTGATTTTCTGATAAGATAATACTGGACTACGGCTATTTACTATTTACCTGCTTTTCCTACCCCTGACCACAATCAATTCCTCAGTCAGCAATATCGTCCCCTATAATATTATAATCAAACAGGAACGGAGTCCTAAGCCCTCCAGTTAATATATCTTTTCATTCTATCTAGAAAGAGAACAAACATGCTTAGTAGTTAGGCAGACCCCATGTATGTAAGTCATCATATTCTCTCCCACATGTAAAGTCTCAGTATGCTAGGGGCCAAAGGGAAAGAGTGACGACTAGGTAGGTGTCGAAGGGATCGGGCAGGGAAGCAAGCAACTGATAGAGGGGTCTAATGCTAAGTGGAAAGCTGGTAGTCAAGAGGAAGGTAGCAGACCTCGCTCACATCCGAATAATAATAGCAGCTCGGACTGAGCTCGAAATGCTCACTTCTCTTCGTGCACGGGAGACTTTCTTTCTTCTCATAGATCATTATTCTTTCTAGTTTCCACAAATTCGGAAGGTAGAAGCAGGACCAGCTGATAGGTGAGTGAAAAGGTTACTATATATTTGGAGAGTTAAGAAGAAGCGAGCGAGCTTATTATGTAGAAAGTATGCCAAGCTGAGCAAGTGCGAGTTTTGGTTATCCCAGGTCTCATTCCTTGGGCATGTCATTTATGGAGCAGGAATCGCAGTTGATCCTGCGAAGATTGAGATAGTCATGTCGTGGGAGCAGCCCAAGACAGTCATACAGATTCAGAGTTTCCTTGGACTAGTGGGATATTACAGACGCTTTATCAGCAGATTTTCACGCATTATTCTTACATTGACACGATTGACGCAGAAGGAAGTTCCTTTTATCTGGGATGATTCATGCGAGCAGGCCTTCAGGACACTGAAGGAGAGATTGACGACAACGCACATTCTTGCTCTTCCTTCAGGCATGCATTACTATGCGATCGACTTTTCGTTGATGTCACCCAAACAACTTTTTGATATACGATCAATTGATTGATTTAGGTTATTTAATATTGATTGGTAATATTACTGTATTAATCGGACCCTAATCGGGTTGGGTTCAAGTATAATCAGATTCGGATGTTACATCTTAAAACCTTGTACTAGAGTTGTTTAAAATCACATTATTGTAGTTTGTATAAAAGTTATCTTTTCCAGTTCCATTTTGACCTTACAAATATTGTCTCTATGTTTTTTTCTTGTTGGAAATTGGCCAATAGATTAAAAAATGGTGAAGCCTTCTCCCACTATAAGTAGGGCCGGTTACATGGATTCTTGCTCAAATCCATGTTGAAAGATTCGACTATTTTTACGCTAGATGTCGACTGCCTAATGCAACCCCCACAAGGGTATTTGAATCCTTGTCTTTTGGGTGGTAGGGACACTGCTTGTTGGAAATTGGCCAATAGAATGCAACATGTAAATTACATAGGATTTTTTTTCAAGACCTTAAAACAATCAAAAAGAGTTTATTCCCTAATTATTTCCAGATATCGTGTTTGGCAGAGAACACATACTCTAAGGTTGTATTTAATGATGTGTTAGCTGCTGCTGGACGGGATATTGCAACTAAAGACGTATCTAGGTTGCGTGGTGGCTGGCCAATGCAGGATGCATTTCATGTGAGTCAGTTTTCTACTCTATTTTATCTGGAATTGCGGATGCAATTCTGCTTATTAATAATGTCAGATTTAGCTTTTTTGGGAGCTACCAAATGCTGATGGTATTTCTCATTATCCTTTTGAGATTATATTTTAAGTGGAAATAAATTGTACCTCAAAATTTTCTATATTTTTGTATGGCTTGTTCTGATTCTTTTGCTTGGTTTCTGTTTTTAGGCATTTTCTCAGCATCACATTCTTTCAAGTACCTTTTTGGAGCATGTAATATCTGTGCTGAATGAGGCGTGCATAACTAAAGCAAGTATGGATAAATCAGATAGTAGCTGCCATCCTTCTGATTCATCAGCTGAAGAAGATATCCTTTTGGCTGCAGTTGCTGCACTGACTGCATTATTCAGGTTAGGAGATTGTAGTTTTTTGTTACTGTGAATGTAAAAAAGGGGAATTTTCCTTACGTTTTGGAAACTGTAGAGGTGGCGGTAAAATTGGAAGGAAATCCGTGGAACAAAGCTATGCTTCTGTGCTTTCAGCCCTTATATTGCAATTAGGAAGTTGCAGTGGGATAGCTCAATCGGGACATTCGGAGCCACTTTGGTATGGTGCTAGAGCTTGCAAATATTTGATTTTTTTTCTAGGGTTCAACCTGTGGAACTTACTGTTCCTGGTTATGAACACGTTCTTGAAAACAGGACACTGCTAAGTGCCTTCCAATCATTTTGTGAATGTGTTGGGGATCTTGAAATGGGAAAGGTATCCGAAATTACAGGACCCCGTTCATAACTTCTATTTTGTGATTTTTTTTTGTTTTTTCCCCTGCTCTGACATGTTTGGTATTGTAGATTTTGGCTAGACATACCGAACAAAACACTGTAGAGAAGTGGATCGAACTTATTGGAGAAATTGCACGTTGCATCTCCATGAAGAGACCAAAAGAGGTATGTACTTATTCTAAGCTCTTTATTAAGTTTGTCAAGCTAATGGAAGAATTTTACGCCCCACTAGAACTCTACTTCCTATAAAGCAGGGGCAGAAATTCCATGGTACTACATGAAAAACTTGACAATATAAAATAAAAGCTTAAAGCGGAAATAGTTATACTCCACATCAGCTTGCAGATATGCATTAGTTAGAGCTTCTTGTAGCTGGATACAAAGATTTGCGGTGCTTCAACAAAGAGGTTTAGAGAAGATCTCGGTTATCTAAACAGAGGAGATTTTTTTTTTTGAAAGCTCAAAAAAGGGGGAGACACGCGATGGTGTTCACCCCAGTATAATATATTAAAAAAGAACGAAATACTTACAGCGTGAGAGGGGGAAGAAGGGAGGAAGAGGGAGAGACCAAAGCAAAAACAAGGAATGCGACAACCAGCCCCGAGGCCCAACTAACTAGTCCAATCAGCAATTCGGATGGTAGCCGCGGCAGTCACATTCTCCTCGTAGAAGCGCGCACCCGAGAAAATGGAGTCGTTGCGAGCCCTCCAGATCGACCAAAGGCGCGCCAAGGGTCCCAGCAGATGCGAACGGGGTCTCCTTCTGTTGGCCCAAAGGATATTGCAGAAGTCTTCCGTATCGGCCGCACGAGCCCAAGCAACCTCGTCCCAAATCCGAGACACCGACGCACAAAGGAAGAACAGGTGGTCAGCCGATTCATCAGACACCCCACAGAGCTGGCACAGGATGCTGGGAGTGTGAAGGAAGGAGGCACACCGGTCACGAGTCATCAGCCTCCTATGCCGAAAAACCCAGAAGAAGAAGGTGATCCTAGCGGGCAAGCGGAGCCCCCAAAAGAGAGCACAGTCACGAACCAAGGAAGCATCCAGGGGGGGTGGAGGCGGGAGCAAGGCATAGAAGGCCTTGCGAGAGGAGAACGGAGCATCCCTCCAAGCCCAGTGATCCCTCCCGCCAGAAGGGGAGGTGGAAGAGGAAAGAGCCTCCAGCAGGGAGGCCAGGTCGTTGGCGCGCTGGTCCGAAAGGATCCCCGAGAAAGCGGGGCACCAGCCGTCGTTGAGCCAGTAGTCGGCTGTGGTGGCCAGGCGGTTAGACGCCAAGGAGAAAAGCCGCGGGAAGCGAGTCCGGAATGCGCCACTCCCCGTCCAGTCGTCCAGCCAGAATTTGAAGACAGTACCCGATCCCAGCACCGGAGTGAACAATGAGCAGTTCTTTTGATAAATATCAAAGATGTAGCGCCAAAAAGGGGAAGAGTGAACAGGGCAACTCCCGCGCATGAAGGAGTTCCAGTCCTCACCCAAAATCGCACGCAGCACGTTGCCAAAGAAAGAATCATCCTTGCCCCATATCTTAAGCACCCATTTCAAAAGCAGGGCCTCATTGACCCGAACCAAGGAGCGAACGCCAAGGCCGCCCAATCTCTTGGGCCGAGTAACCACATCCCAAGCAACCAAATGGATCCCTCGGCCGCTGCCGTCCGCCCTCCCCCACAAAAATCTTCGCATGAACTTTTCCAAACGGACCCGAACACCCACTGGCAACTTTCGAACCGAAAGGAAGTAGATGGGAATTGCAGAGAGAACCGACTTCAGAAGAACGAGACGACCGCCCCGGGAGAGCAAGGAGGCCTTCCATCCCGCCAAGCGCGAGTCCACCCGCTCCAAGATCATCCTCCAGTCATTAAGGCGGTTCCGGCCAATCGAAAGAGGAACACCGAGGTAAGGGAGAGGGAGCTCCCCAATCCGCGAGCCGAGGATACGGATCGAGTCAGTTTTTCCCAAAGTCGATATTATTATAATAAAAATATATTTTTCAACTTGAATATGCTGAATTTGAAGCTATATAAGAAGCTATCGTTTTGTCCCATTACATTGCCCAAAAAATAGCAGTGGTAGTTCCGTGGTTAGATAAAATTGATTAGTGCTTAAAAACTGACAGTTGTTTGTGCCATTACTTTATATTCTTCTTCAACAGAAATGGCTTTGTTCTTGCTCTTCCATGTAACTGAATTGACTATGAAGCGGAGAAGATATTTAATATGTAGACTTCATATCCTTGGTGCCATGAGCATATTCACAGGTAGATGAATCATAGAATGAATTGGGACTTTTTCGAGGTTGTCCTTGCAGATATTTAAAAATAAAATAAGACAGAATTGCCTGTCAATCACTATATCATGGTCTGTCAATAATCTGACTCAATAATCTGACTGACTCAAGCTGTGTATAATGATCAAACGATATAAATTTTATACTTTTCTAATTCAAGATGGATACAAAAATTGACGAAATACGATGTTGATTTTTGATCTAGTTTTGCGATTTCAAATTATCAAACTTCCTCTGATCGACGAACAGTCAATTTCGTTGGTCTTATTTCGTCGAAACGAATTTCCTGATGGTCTCGATTTGTTTTGCAATTTAGGTTTTGTATTGCGGCTTTTCCGATGGCATGTATTACGATACAATCGGTTTTTGATCGATTAGTCCCAAACAAATTTTAATCAATGATCTATAGATCGATTTAGATCATTTGACATCGATCGATAGTTTTATCGGATCAAATAGATTATAATCGGGTCGAGTTTGGGTTTATTTGGATCCGGATGTTACATCCATTGCAAGTGAAATTAAGTTATGAGTTGAAATTTGAGGGTTTTGGTTTGAATGTTTGAATTAAAATCTGTAGAAGTTTTAATCTGTAGAACCCACACAAAAGACCAGGGTTCAAATCCCACTCTTGCAGGGGTTGCGTTAGGTAGTCGACGGCCAGCGTAAAAAATAGTCGAATCTTTCAACATGGATTTGAGCAAGAATTCATGTAGCCGACCCTACTTAATAGTGGGAGAAGGCTTAGTACATTATTATAATAACTGTGAAATGTTACTATTTCCTTTTTGAACCTGTAATTCTGTGAAACAAAAAGCTGTTTGATTGCTAAAGCTTTATTTTCTTTGCATTATGTTTTTCAAGTTTAGATTAGTAATTTATTCCGTTCACATGTTTGATATTTTTTGCACCATTTCAATGATTTAGTGGTAGTGTAGTGTGTCTACCACACAAAAGAACAGGATTCAAATCTCTCCTTGTTGGAGTTGTGTTAGGTAGCTGACAGCCAAAGTAAAAAATAGTCGAATCGTTCAACATGGATTTAAGCAAGAATCCATGTAGCTGGCCCTACTTAAAATGGGAGAAGGCTTTGCCATTTGCATGTTTGATATTTTTTCTTTGGTTTTCTAACAATTCGTGGGCCATGTGACATTTATCTTTTTCTAATGATAGTTTGGTATATCTGCAAGGTTCCGTTGATATGCTCAATTTTAAACAAAGCATTGGATCGAAGTCAGAGGTTTCAAAGGGAAGCTGCAGCTGCTGCTCTATCAGATTTTATTTGTTACAGGTGCACATCATATTTGATTCTAAGAAACTCAGTGATATGCTATGACACGTGTTGTTTCATAGAACATCATAATGGATTATTTAATTGAGAACAAAGAAAATGAAAGTACAAATATTTTGTGGGTTCATGTTAGCAGGTGATGCTCTGAGTTTTTTCTCTCTTATTCATATCCGATGCTCTTTGAGGAAACTTTTGGATGCATTGAGCCAAGCTCCAAGTAAAATGCGCTAGTATATATCTGACGTTCTAAATCATGATAAATTTATTCTGATACTAATTCCATGTTCTGGTCTGCTGAAGAAAAGATCATTGAAAAGACATGCTGAAGAAAAGATTATTGAAAAAGACATGCTGAAGAAAAGGCTTATTATCTTGGGAAGAAATCCCAGGTGTCTTTATATAGTTAGATACTGTAGAGAACTTAAAAAGTAATTAAAATAACATGAAAAAGCAAACTGTTCCTTGTGGAGAATATATCAACAATCCACTCATAGGGCATTCATTTTTTTAAGAAAAAAGGGTGGAATCCCAAGGTGGGATCCACCTTAGTATACGAGTGTGTGTGTATGAAAACATTACAGAAAGTATTACGTTGTTTCATGTTTGTCATGCCCTATATAGAGCCCTACAATGCCTCATGATATTCTCAACTATTAGAAAACAGGAATGCGGAAGCCAAAATGATAAACACAGCATGAACTATAGACATATAAACATGAATTCAAAATTTTACATGGAACCCTACTCCCTAAGGAGCAGGATGAAACCACGGGAGAACGCCTCAAAGGGCTGATAATCTATTGTTTTTCTCTCAATGGATACAATGGGTGGGGTTCTATATATAGTCCCCACTGAATCTCCACATCCCACAGACGGTAGATGTGGGACTAAACTCTGGATGAGGTAAATGGATCCTGGAGTGATCTATTTACCCATCTACATTATAAGTGGCACACAACCAAATACTCCAACACTCCCCCTAAAGCTGGAGCATGCAATGCTCAGTTTGGACAAACAGAAAGAAACTCAACTCACAATACATAACACGACAGACAATATCAACTCAACGCGTACGACTATCGGATGTTGTCGAGGACGTTGCTTCTCATGTCGTGAATGTGAGGAGGACGAATGGGCTGGAGTGTGAGTCAACTGAATCTCCTCAAGGTTATTGCCGATGGGGATTAGATCAAGGTTGAAGGTAATCACGAGGATGTTCTTTTAGTCAGCTTCAAAAGGTGAAAAAACAAGGGATCCACTTGATTGAATGGAAAAGAGTAATTACATATAAGAAAGACCGCAGACTTGGTATTTTGAAGCTTCAAATGGCTTGCTCATCACCTCATAGCAGACATGTGTCATGAACATTACTTGCCCAGTACTCATGCATGCCACTGTAAAGTCTCTGATTGTGTTGGCTTCTGCACCCCGTGCATCCAATGGTCGCTGCAATTTCTCAATCTCAAAGCACAACCATGTTGAATAAAATGATCCAACTAATATACGATCCTCAAAAGTGGTCCTGGAATATATGTTGAAAAAGGAAGTCAAAAATATCTTGCAGACATAGTTCAAAATGATTAGCTGATCATCTGGAGCAGCGACCTAATAATTGTGTTATCTTATTGATTCTTCTCAATGAAACATGTAGTGCAAGGCGTAAACTTTTTCATAATAAATGATGCAGGCCTAAAACACATTACTCTATACTAATAGATAGCTCTTTCCACAATATAGGTTATCCAACTAACTCAAGACTTCATTATTCTCAACAAAGAAAAATAAAATCTCAAATTGTACATAATGAGTGGTGTGCTCACGAAAATCACAATTATTTGCTAGGAAAATGGCCAATTTATCAAAAATAAAATCACAATAAATTTGCCACTTTGAGACAAAGATCGCAATTTGATTCATGGATACATCTTGTAGATAAAAAATGCAACTTAAGACTGCATACAATAGACGCAAAATGGTCCAGCCCCTTCAGCGGACCATGCAGTGCTGGAAGTTATGCACCGGGGTTCCCTTTCTAAAATGGTTACTTTGTTATCACAAAATGATGAAACTGGGAGCTGAATGAATATACCGAAATCTATAAATGTAGAGATCACCGACACAGGCCGTCTTTTGATACTTGGATTCTTCATTCTGACTGGCTCATTCGAATAACAGGCAGTAAATCTTTCATATTTGACCTTAAGTAAAGCTGCCAGAAGATGTGCATAGAAGTCACAAATCGCCTTATGTAAAGCTCTATAGAATGAAAACTATTAGATATAATGGGAATTGCAGAGTAATCAAATGTTCTTAGTGCTGTTCATAAGTTGTAGCCAGTGGGTTATAAAACCTCACTACTTCCTAGGGCATCGACTGTATAGGTCCAATCCCTTTGGATACCAGATTTTCCCATGTATTTGTATATGTGGTTTGGGAATAATTGGATCTGTATATTGTTTATAGCTGGCAATATGTATGTTGGCCTTTTATACTTAGCATTGTTTATTGCTGCAGTAATGGAGCTGTACCCTTGCTGGAGCAGATGGTTGAGGCAATGTGTTTACATGTTTCTGATGAGTCTCCATCAGTGAGAAGCCTCTGCTTAAGAGGACTTGTTCAGGTGCTAATTTTAAAATTCCATCATCTATTATTTTCAATTGTTTGAGTTTGACCTCATTGTAAAAGCATATATCCTTGTGATTTTGGCAATGCTCTCAGTAGGTTCATGGAAAAAAATTTTAAAGAAAAATAAGACCATGATCGTATATGCATTTAGAATTGTGCATGGTAATACCTAACCTTGATAAATACTTGATATAATTTTATACCAAGAATCTAGAAATTTTGTCAATTACCTTCTCAACTTTGTAAACATCGTAATTATCACTTCAACCCCGTAGACTAGCTAACTCTTACATTACTGACCATGTGGTTAACTTTCATCCATTTAAACGTTAAAATGAAACGGATTCCATTTAAAAAATATCCATATTACCTATGTTCTTTATCAAATTTACAAATAAACTCCCCCTCACCCTCGTCACACTCCTCCCCTCCCAGCACCTCTCGATCGCAGCCCCACCTCCCCCATGCCGCCCTCACCCTCCCAGAGCCAGCCCAACCGCCATCTTCCCTCCCCCGCACCTCTCGACCTCAGCTACCACCCCTTCATTTCGCCTTCATCTCAAGACCATAGTAACCCCTCACCTCTCATGCGTGATGCAAACACTCTGCCCTCTATCACAGAGCTTTTCCCTGAACGCTCTATCATGTCGCTCACCCTCCCCTCCTCCGCCGCCTTTGATATCCCCCCAACCCTCTCTTTGCCAATGGCCACGCCATCGACGTCGTTGATGGCACCTTTGGAGGACGATGGACTCTAGCAAGTTAACGAGATTGGCTTCTCCTATCCATCTTTGCACCGGTGGCATGGACGTAATCGCTCATGGTCTGGAGATTAGTGGTGGTGATGAGAGAAGTGCGGCTCCAGCGTCGGGTGGATGAGGTGTTGAGATTCTACTCAAGCAGGCAGCAGGATATGCAGACATTCAAGTGGGCAGTGAGGGCCTCCACAACAAGAGGTTGTTGGATATCATGTGACAGTTCGGGACCATCCTCCGCAATGTTAGAGAACCTTTTTTGTTCATTTTTCCCCCATTAATTAGATACACAGAATTTTCTAATGTCAAGAAATAGATCGACTTCTGTCTGTAACTTCTAGTAGGAACTTTTATAGCTGTAAGGTTCAGAGTCTCCGTTTAGGTCTATTAGGAAGATGGTTCCACCAACAGTCGTAGCGGACCCCGATAAGCTTGGTGGCGTTATGGATGTGGAACTTGTAGGCAAAGTTGCAGAAAGTGGTAGTCGGTCAGCGGGGTCACTGACTAAGGATTAATCGGTAATCGGGCGACAAATCGTATTTAGTCAGCCATTAGTCGGTTTTGATTTTTTTTATTATTTTAAATATATAAATCAATTTTATATACATATTCTTATATATTTAAATTGAATTGTACATTTTCTATACTATCACAATGAAATAAAAGAAGTAGTTGTCTTTGAATATAACATTAAGCATATTAGAATAAGTTTGCTTATAAAAAATCTGAATAACTTTAAAAAAATCTCTAACTAAAACTAAGCCGATTAGTCGAGTTGACCGACTGGGCCTAGTCGAGTCGGCTGCACACCCCCCCCCCAACTCGACTAGTCGAGCCGGCTTCAGTCGACTTTACAACAGTGCTTGTAGGTGAGGCATCCACACTGTTTGGCACAAGAGCATCTAATGTCGGGTGAATCTCAAGGTTCCATTATCTCCTCCGCCTCCTATCTTGCTTCTTGAGCAGTTAGTAGAAATTGGATATATTGATGTAGTTATAGACCTCTCGCCTCATGTCCCCCGTGCCGCCTCGACCTGTACAACGAGTGCACCTTCGCCGTCGAGCTACGAACGGAGGAGCTTGATGTTCTTCTACCTCCATTGTATTTATCAGAATGGAAAGGAGGAAAAAGAATTTGAACAAGAGAGAAGGAAGGAGAGAGATGGAAGGAAATTCACCATCGATTTAGGTGTGGTTTGATAATGATTAACTCAATTTTAACCCAAGCAAATTGACTGAAAATGAGCCAACTTAACGGCAGGGTTTGTGATGTTAAACGGAGCAAGGTTGCAAAAAGAGGTATGCGGTATTCAGTCGGTAGGGTCACTGATTACTGTTTAAACGGTATGCGGGAGTTTAAATGGAAATTAAACGGGTTATGTAGTTTTGTATTTTTAATTAATAAAAAATATTTACATAAATATAATTAATAAGAAACATAAATAAATTATAAAATGTAATCACATATTCACAATATGTGTATCCTAAGCCATATCCATCTCTAGAAAAAGTTGTGTTATAAATTTGCACATGTTACAAGTTTACTTCTACAACCATGTGCTAGTAGGCCAGTGTGCCTACCACCCAAAAAACCAAGATTCAAATCTTCCCTTGAGGAGGGTTGGGTTAGGTAGCCGACAGTCAACGTAAAAAACAGTTGGATCTTTTAACATGGATTGGATAAGATTCATAAGAATCCATGTAGCAGCCCTACTTATAGTGGGAGAAGGTTCTGCCATTTTATTTTATTTACAAGTGTCCTTCTATAAATAGTACATTTGGAATCAGGATGTGAGTTATTTTAATTAGAATCCAAGGTAAATTAATATTGTAAATTAGTAACCATTAATTACTAACTTCTTACTTTACTAGTTAATTAACATTTTTTACATAGTTGACATATGTACTACTTATAATAGTGTAGGAATGTAGGATGGTAAACTATGATGAGAAGAAAAGTTAATAGTGTAGGAATGTAGTATGAACGGTGAATCAGGATATGAACACCACAATCTATGCTAATACTAATGTCCTACATAAATTTGTATGTGCCTAAACGGTGTTTATAAAAATCCTAAGCTAGATCCATCTCTAGAAAAGGGTTGATGTAAAAAACGGTGCTTAAACGACGTTTAAACGGTCGTTTAACGCCGATTAAGCGGCCTGGCCGCATATGTGCTCGACCGGGCATAGTCAGTGCGGTACAGGTCCGCATACGTGTAAACGGCCGTTTTTTACATCCCTGAAACGGAGCAAGTTTGCATGGTTCGGATAATTTACAGGGTCAAGAGATAATTGACAGTTTCTAGGGTTCGTGGTATAAAACCCCTACTTGAAAAAACTGCTACATATGTAAAGCTCTCTTTTTTCACTCAAGCATAATGCTGAATGGGCTTGTGAAGCGGAACCAGTTTTTCATCCCTTCTCTTCTTTTTTTTTATGGAAATCCCTTCTCTTCTTATACGAAGCCTTTACATTTTTTCAGTACTTCTAAATGTAGTAAACCGGCTCCTCGTGAACTTTTCAAGATTATTTTCTAATGTAAATATTCTCTTATGAAACATGTGGATTTTTATTAACAGATCTATTTTCTCTTGGAGGCATTCTTTAATAGATTTATCCTCTGATTACCAGACTCAACAATAGCGTTAGCATTATCAGATCTGATACAGCGATACTTCGCCTTCATTTTTTTTCTTTGGAAGAAACCATCGAGATCCAATACCTATAACTAGTTTTTGTTCTCACAACGTACCTACTCGTCGATCTTTATAAACTCCCATTCAGTATGCTTCTTTTCAGGTGAGATGTCAACCTTTCATAATGTGATTGTCAGTCGTGCTGCAAAACCACCTTTGCACCCATCAATGTGCTGGCCTATTTTTGTCAATGCTTATTATAAACAATTTTTTAGAATGAACTTGTAATTATGTTGGTTATTCAACTTTTCATCCTCCAATTTACTGCACTTGGAATGGAAAATATAACGGAAACTTATCTAGATTTTATATTGTTTGTTAGTCTCTTATACGTTGCACTCTTCCAGTATGCCTGAGATTAGAGATTTTTAGAAAAAAAAAAGTAATTTAAAGTTGAATAATCGCTTTCTTTCACAGTTCCTTGCTCTTGCAGTTGATATGCATTCTTCTAGCTCTCCCCAGTTTTTGGTATGCATGAATAGAGTACAAAAATCCAAACTGGTGTAGCACCATCAATGCTATTGTTATTGTTAGACGAAAGGGAGTCTTCGTTATGCATTCATAGAGAAACCCTAGGCTCTCTTATATAGGGAGAGGCCTGAGGGGTAAATTACATGGACGTCTAAATAAACGAGAGAAATAGCAACAAGATACGGAAACAACTATTAATACTAGAAACTATCTCTACACTCCCCCTCAAGGTGGAGCATAGATGTCGATCATGCTCAGCTTGGATGAACATCTCTGAAAAGGTCCTCTGAGCAATGGCTTGGTGAATACATCAGCAGTTTGGTCTCCTGAGCTAACATGGGACGTGGATATCAATCCTCTCTGGATCAGGTCCCTGGTGTAATTATAACACTCGGTTTCCAATCGAACCCGAACTCGATCCGATTTAGGTCTGAATATCCCAATAAAGTTGTTGGGCAATGCCAAACAACCTAAAACGATAAATTGATCGTGAATCAAAAGTCGTTTGGGTGAAATCGACCAAAAATCGATCACTTCGTAATGCGTGCTGCGAAAAACCGCGACGCAAATTCGGAAACTGCAAAACAAACCGAGACCGTCATTAGATCCGATTCGACTAAACAAGACTAACAGAATCGACCGTTCGTCAATCGCAGGTCGTTTGATATTTTTAAATTACAAAATTTAATCTTAAACAAAAATCGTATCCGAAAATTTCGAGTATTCAAAACTCGACCGAAAGTATA
Organism: Ottelia alismoides; assembly: GCA_037367405.1. Classification (NCBI taxonomy): domain Eukaryota; kingdom Viridiplantae; phylum Streptophyta; class Magnoliopsida; order Alismatales; family Hydrocharitaceae; genus Ottelia; species Ottelia alismoides. The sequence goes on from JAZKJV010000762.1 coordinate 932,575, forward strand.
TGAATATTATACTCTTTTTGATCGTCGTTTAGAGACGATCGAAACGTGATGTTGCGCGTCGAAATCCGACGCCCTAAGTACGATAAATGAACTGAATTTTTGGTAATTTTTTTTATTAATTCTGTATAATATACAGTAGAGACTCTGTTTAAAAAAAATAAAAAAATAAAATCCAGCAAATATATATATACAACTATTATAATAATGATGTCACTATTAATATTACCATGTGACATCATGTAAATGATGTCATGGCTAACATCACTCTAGAGGAAACTTCCTTGCACTTTCCTTACTTCCCCATCTTCCTATATAAATAAACCCAATCTCCACAGTCCCAGCCGTAACCCCCATTTCCACCTCTTATTATCTTCTTCTTTTCCCCAAAACATCCCCAATTTTCCTCCTAAAAGGGTCCAGCTGTGGCCTTTTCTTCTCCAACTGCTGGAGCTTCTCCATGAGTACATCTCCTTGCTCACTTGCTAAATTCCAGCAACTCCTCTGCTGTTCAAGCCTTGCATGCAAGAAAATCTTCAAGTTTTGAAGATTTTTAAGGTACAATTCCCTCCTCCTTTTTGTTGCCATGCATGTGTATTATCCTTAATTATATGTACAATCTCATTCCCTTCTTTGTTGTCTTGCATGAACAAATCCTCTATATATTGTTGATTTGCTGCTAATTATGATCTAATATACATCTGCATCCTATCTAAAAATCTAACTCCTAATTTAAATTTTAATAAGGTTGTAACCTGGAAATTTTGTATATAATGGAATGCATGAATGGTTACTATTTGGATTAAAAGCTTCATTATGAAATTGAGGTATTATTGTATAATTAAGTAAAAAAATAAGATTTGAAATTTTAAAGATCCAGGTTCTGTTTTCTGGTACGGATGGTAAAATATATGTATATATTATAATTTCTGGAATATAAACTGTAACTGCATATACTGCTGTTAAAAAAAATATAAATATATAATAATGAAATTGGTTGTATGTAAATTTCTGATATGTACATAGACTGCTGGAAATTTAAAAAAAAAAACTTAAATAAATTTGGTTATGTTTACTGCTAGAGTTGGGTTTAAAAATAAAAGGTCAATCTTTTAATTATAAATAATTCTTAAATTAAATTTTGCGATTCAAGATCTGGTGTGGTTCAAAATCAGACACCCGTTGCCAGTGAAAGAATGTAGATTGGCCTAAGAATGGAGACTCTGTTGTGGCTAAGCTATTCACCTAATAATTCAATGGAAATCTGTTAAGAATATAGATTCGAGTAAATTCCGAGAGAGAATATTATGCCTAAATTTGTGACTATGAGCATGATGATACATAACACCATCATTTGGATGTGTCTTCACCCAGAGAGACTATACAATGAATTGAATGCATACATATATATATTGCTGATTTTTGGGTGAACATCAAACTAGAGTGTTCATCTCTGGGAACTTAGTTATTGATGAGAATCGAAAGTCATTGGATTGTAAGAATGCTCCAGTCTTTTGAGCATGTTAGAAAAATTACCATGTTTACAAGTGTGAGATGCCAGAGAATGTGGTACATGATACTGAAAATATGTGGTCTTTGCGACTTGGAAGGGTTTGTGTCAAGTGTCAAAACAAAGGGGTGGGGGACTATTGCCAATAACATGACAGTAGTGTACTAAATAATGGTTGGAAAGTTTTGGGTTTTCAATAAGTATCAGATATGTAAATCCAGAATCACAAGGTTAAAGAAAAAGAAGAGAAGATGAAATTTCAATCAGCAAACTGTTTCTATCATTGATTCAAATTGTAAATGGTTATTTTAATTCATGACTTTGCATTCATTTAAGAGTCTTCTCATAATAAAATAGAGGATTCTAATCATTCGATCAACTCAAATCTTCATCCCTCATTTTTTGGTATGATAAAAACTAGGTGTATACATCATATAATAGATCATGTGGCCAATATACACGTTTATCTCATTCATGAATGATGACACAGATATATTGTTTGAGGAGTATCCTTAATAGCAGACATTAATGCTGGTCACGGTGACCTTTACACCTGATCGTGCGAGGGCGCGGTGACCCTCAACTGGGCGGGAGAATAGAAAGCCCAGTTAGGGCAGCGGCCGTCAAGTGCGCGGGTCTAGGATCCCAGTCCCTTTTCGATTTTTACGCGAGCTCGCAGTGTTTCTACGCCTCGTTGGGATCCTGATTTTAGACCATTCCGCTGACCCTGTTTTAGGATACCCAGGCGGGGGATCCTTGGTTTTCAGTTTTACGTACGAGCTCGGTTGCCCGTTACCGGTCGGGCTGTTTTTCTAGAGTGACTTTTCCGGGAAGTCCCTCTCACCCGTCTCAGTGGCGTAGTTGGGGAGTAGACCTATCCCTCTATTGGACCGTCCTTCCAACTAGAGGGCGAGACGGAAGAGCCATTTGTAGGCTTCTTCACCGCTTGAGTTTTCTTTCGCCAACAGACTTGGCGATTCTATATCCAGATCATCTATATCTACATCTAAATCATCAAGAATTGCATCTGAGAGAGTTAGAGTGAAGGTATGGAGGAAATTACAATTAAAATTGAGTTGATTGAAGGTGACTTTAATCTGATTCGAAATCCCTATAAGTTAGTGGACGTGTTGGGAACTTAGTTAGGATGCATTACACAACACCGCATGCCTACGGAGGCCCCCCAACCCTAAGGTAGTGTAATACCTTAGAGTCATAGTGTGAGGTTACACACAGACCAAGACCACGGACTATCCACTAACTTAAAAGGTGTAAATAGAATTAATGATCAAATCCGTCATCATTATATCAGTCCATCATCGGAGACCATGACATGATCTCAATGACAAGAAAGTAGCATTTACGTGTGCCATCAAGTTCCGCAACATGATCTCCAAGAGCCAAAATCATGATCTTAAAACACAGGAAATCATTATATGTTAGGGTTTGTCATCTAAACTTTATATAAATATATATATATATATATATGGGATGAATGGGAAAAAGGGGAGAACAAATGAACTTAATACCAAAAAGTTGAAAACCCTTTTACTTACGCAAGTAGATGTAAATTGTAGTTATTCCACCTTTCTACTTGCTCTCTTTTGCACATTATAAATAATTGTTATTTATTTTTTTAAACTACGGGTTTATATTCACAATTGTGACTCCTTTTCTTCCTTGCACGCATGGCAGGAAAGGAGTCTATTGTTCAGTAGCTATACAGGGTTACATGAGTCAAGGTCTATACCAGATGGCATGTGGTTTTTGTTACAGTTTTTAGTTCAATTAATATTGTAAATTGCTTCTTCTCTTTAGTCAAATCTTTGGGATATATGTTGTAAAATGGAAGATCCATGTACATGTTGTAAATTGATATGAATATTAATGAAAAGAAATTTTGTTGCCTTTTGTCTCTTTTACTTTGTTGTTATGTGTTGGAATTGAATGTCATAATTGCGCGAAAAATTTTCCCTGGTTTTCTACAACTTCTGTGATCAATGTGAATGAAATATTGCGAATTTTGTCGTAAACGGGTACCCGGATCCTGAGAGGTTCACAGTAATGGCAGTCAACTTCAATGTGCTTGGTCCTCTCATGAAAAGCTGGATTGTTGGCAATGAACAATGCTGCCTGATTGTCACACTGAAGCTTCATAGGTAGAGGTACAGCTACATGTAAATCTTCTAATACGGAGCGAACTCACATCATTTCCGTGCTGGCTTGGGCCATTGCCCTGTATTCGGATTCCGCACTGGATCTTGCCACCACTGTTTTTTTCTTGCTTTTCCAAGACACCAGAGAGCCTCCAACAAAAACTGCAAACCCTGAGGTTGATTTTCTATCCTTAGGGCATCCTGCATAATCTGCGTCTGCACACGCTGAGATGGATAAGTCTGCACCTTTTCTGAATAGTAGTCCTAGCCCTGGAGAAGACTTCAGATACCTCAGTATCATGTGTATAGCATCCATGTGAACCTGTCTTGGTTGTTCCATAAACGGACTCACCCGGCTAACTGCGAATGCAATATCTGGACGGGTTATAGTAATGTAGAGGAGTTTTCCCACCATCTCTCTATATCTCCTCTTATCCACTTCATCAGTATCATCATCATATAACTTCATGCTGGGGTCCATGGGAATGCTTGATGGTTTGCACCCATCCATACCAGTCTCAACCAGGAAGTATGTAATGTACTTCCGTTGTGTCATCACCAAACCATGTGCATTCCTAGCAAATTCCAACCCCAGAAAATATCTTAGGGTTCCAAGATCCTTTGTAACAAACTGACGACCTAGGAATACCTTCGCCCTTGCTATGCCCTGAGCATCGTCTCATGTAACAAGAATATCATCCACATAGACCATTATGACAACCGTACCTGCCGAGGACTTCTGGACAAACAACGAGTGATCTGCATTGGACCTCCTGAATCCCTGTTGCTCAATTAGATTGGACAGCTTCTGGAACCATGCTCGTGGACTCTGTTTGAGGCCATATATCGCCTTGTGAAGTCTACAGACCATATGTGTCTCCCCTCAGCAGTAAACCCGGGTGGCTGCTGCATGTAGACTTCCTCCTGCAAGTCCCCGTATAGAAAAGCATTCTTGACATCTAGCTGAGAAATGCTCCAATCACGAACCGCTGCAACCGATAGGAGAATACGGAGAGTCGAGTGTCTCGCCACTGGAGAGAATGTATCCATGTAGTCCACGCCATATGTTTGTGTAAATCCACGGGCGACCAAGCGTGCTTTGTACCTATCCAACGTGCCATCTGCATGATATTTGACTGTGAAGACCCATTTGCAGCTCACAACGGATGCATCAGGAGGTGCAGGGACCAACGACCATGTGCCACGAGACTGCAAGGCCCCCATTTCTTCTTCCATAGCTAATCTCCAGCACTCACTCTTCAAGGCTTCCTGGTATGTCCGTGGTATGGCCACGGAAGACAATGCTGTGGCAAACTTCTGGAAATCACCTGTGAGTCGGTGGAAGGAAACCTGTGAAGCAAATGGATAGGAAGCACATTGCCGTCTCTGTTTCCGAATAGCAATCGAACATCAAGATCATCATCTGGGTCCACCTATAATGAGTCATCCTGCATATGTACCGAACCTGACCCATCAGTAGCAACATCATCTGAACATACCTGAGGCGTAGTGATTGGTTGATCTGTCGTCTGAGCAGGACCTGGGCGACGCGTATAATGGTTAGGAAACGGTGATATGGTTTGCTGTGGAATGGGTGGAGGTGGGGGTGGTGGTGGCGGTGGTGCTGGCATAGGAACTGACACAGGAGGCGACTCAAGTGAACTCGAAGTAGGTGGTGGTGGAACATAAATATCATCAGTGGTAGTGGATGGTACCATTCTGTCCCCAGCTGGCGAGAAATACATAACTGACTCGAAGAAGGTGACATCCGCACTAACAAAGTACCTGTTGGTTGTAGGATCATAACACCGGTATCCCTTCTGGGTTCTGGAATAACCAACAAAGACGCACTTGACTGCTCTTGGAGAGAGTTTGTCAAGGCCAGGAGATAGACGATGGACAAACGCCACAGTGCCAAAGACACGTGGCGGCAGAGAGAAGAGCTCCTTGTCAGGAAAAACAAGAGAGATAGGTATGTTTTCTCCAAGGACAGAGGACGGCATTCTGTTGACTAGATAGCATGCAGTAAGGACAGCATCCCCTCAGAAAGAAATAGGAGCACAACTTTGGATCAACAGGGTATGAGTAATGTCCAAGAGGTGGCGATGCTTTCTTTTCGCCACACCATTTTGTTGGGATGTATATGCGCAGGTGGTCTGGTGGATAATACCTTTCGATGAAAGAAATAGAGAAAGAGAGCGTGTACAGAATTCCAAGGCATTGTCAGTTCGAACATATTTGACTGAGGAAGAGAAAACATTCTGCACTTCATTAATCAAATTTTTGATAACATCTCCTGCTTCAGATTTATTCTTCAAAAGAAATACCGAAGAGACACGAGAAAAATCATCGACTACCACTAGATAAAACCTGTGTCCCTGGTGATCGGGAACACGACTTGGACCCCATATATCTATATGTAGCAACTCAAAATGGGAGCTACTGCTCCGACTCTGACGACCTGGGAAGCTCGACCTATGATGCTTTCCCAACTGACACGTTTCACAGCGAAACGACGAACTTGGAGAGATCTGGGGCAGAAGATGGCGCATTTTCTGGATCGGAAGGTGACCAAATCGAAGATGCCAAATGTAAGGAGAAACTGGTCCAGCGGAGTGAGAAGAGACGCCAGCATAGGATTCCCGGACCAGCCGATATAAACCATTCTGCTTAGAGCCACAGCCAATCACCTTGCCCGTGAGTATGTCCTGAAAAATGAGAGAAGACGGGTCAAAAATAGCACGACAATTCAAATCCTTTGTAATCTGACTAATAGACAGCAAATTCAGTGAGAACTGAGGGGCATGTAAAACATTCTGTAGCTGCATAGTAGGGGATAAGAAAACCTCCCCCTGTCCAACAAGGGGTGAGTGGGTACCATCTGCTATCTGTACTGAGCGGCCGGGTGGGATATCCCTGTAGGCATGTAATCGTCCCCTATCTCGACAAAGATGATGTGTAGCTCCGGAATCTATAACCCAGTCAGATATATCATGAGAATGTATGTGTGCTGATGAACTACCTGAGCTACTGGCTGCAGCTGATGAACTGGCAGAGGCTGTGGCAGCAATGTCTGAAGGGCCACCAGAAGAGTCAACAGAAGAATGTGGCATAATATCGCGGAGACGGGCCACAAGTTCGTCAAACCTATGATCAGCAGTAGACGGTAATGGAGATTGTGAATGCTCTGCAACCCGTGCCGATGCGGGGAACCCATGCTTTGAATAGCATGTCTCCTCCAAGTGTCCAGTTCTGTGACAATACGAGCATATCTGACTGACGCGACCTCTTCCTTGAGGTCCACGGCCACGTCCACGACCACGTCCAGACGGCGGTCCACCTCTCCCACGCGAGGCTGCCATCGCAGATGGGGGTGGAGTAGAGGAGCTGGAGGAAACTAGAATGCGACTGAGCCTTCTGTAGACATCCTCCACTGGAGGAATAACTGCATCTGCTAGAATCTGTGACCTCGCAGCATCATACTCGGGATCGAGAGCAGCAAGTAGAACGCCCACCATGGTGGCGTTCCGAAACGTCTTCTGCTGCTCCGGAGTAGCAGTCAGAGGAATGGTACTGTAGAGCTTCTCGAACATCCCTCTCAGGGATGTGTATAGAGAATGGAGAGGTCGGCCGGCCTGCTTCATCGTAAAAATGTCATGTTGAAGGTGCAACATCTTTGTCTCGTTTCGCACTGGGCTGATGGAGAACATCGTTAGCAATCTCCATTGTCAACGTACCAGACAGCCAGACTTTCATGTACGAGTCATCAGCCTCCCATGAGGCATAGATCCCTGTCTTCTCCGCAGGCTCATCTTCGGTAAGAATATGTTTCTTACCATTTGATTTCATGAGGCTCATGAACTGCATAGCCCATAGCTCATAGTTAGACCCGTCCATCTTCACTATTGGCGCAGGACCTTTGAACGCGCCGGTGGAGGGCAAATCGACTTTCGATTCTGACATACTGCTGCTCGAAGAAGACGAAGGGAAAATAGACATTGTGCTGAATGTCTACACCAACTGCATCGGATTTAAGTGCGTGTGTAGACTTTTACGCACTCAAATCCATAAAACTGAAGAAGAGGGGTCTAGGGCACGCCTCCAAGGAAGCAAACAGCCCTTAAAAGGCCTCGAGAGCGACGCCTAAGTACTGCGGGAGGCCACCGGAACCTCTACTGCGGCAGATGGGGGTCCCGCTGGGGCTGTGGGGGCGGCAGGGGGTGCCGCTGGTGCTGTGGAGGGCGGCAGGGGGTGTCGTTGGGGCTGTGGGGGCGGCAGGCAGTTGCTGCGAGGGGTGCTGGCTACCGCTGGGGCGGCAGGCAGCGGCTGGCGGGGCTGCTAGGGCAGCAGGCGGTGCCGCTGGGGCGGCTGGCAGTGGCTGGCGGGGCCGATAGGGCGGCTGGTTGCCGCTGGGAGGGAGGAGAGAAGGCAGGTGCGGCAGATGGAAGAGAGGAGAGAGGAGGGGGGCGGCGGGTGGGGTAGGGAGAAGAGCCTTAGGGTGGCTCCGATACCATGTTAGACGAAAGGGAGTCTTCGTTATGCATTCATAGAGAAACCCTAGGCTCTCTTATATAGGGAGAGGCCTGAGGGGTAAATTACATGGACGTCTAAATAAACGAGAGAAATAGCAACAAGATACGGAAACAACTATTAATACTAGAAACTATCTCTACAGTTATATATAAATTGCAAAAATGTCCTAATTTTCTTTCTTTAAAGGAAAAGACACGAAAATTCAATAGGGAATCACCCAATTGCTGCAATGTAAACAGTATTTATAGTAATTCAGAAATTAGGTTTTGAGGAGGATATTTTTTCATAAGAGAAGAATGCGTAATGGCCAAAATTTTTCCTTGTGGTTGATGCTTTAGCATAATTTGATCACTTCTTATCCTTTCTTCTAGATACCAGATCCACTTATGCTTCAATACATCTCTCAAGTTCTCGGAGTTATTGTTGCTTTGCTTGAAGATCCCGATGAATCTGTCCAGCTAACTTCGGTTCAGTGTTTGATGACAGTTGAGTCATTTCTTGATAAATTGTGAAAAAAAGGGTCATGCTGTCACATTGCTAGAGTTTTCTTTTGATTTTGTCTACTCTGGATGCTTGTACTTTAGGTACTCAAAGAATCACCTAAGGATGCTGTGGATCCTCTTTTGCTCAGTATTTCACTGCGTCTGCGATACCTGCAAGTGAGCATCATTATATTGGAATGTTACATGTTGATTTATAATAACGGCTGTTGATTGTTTCGTTGATAGGTTTCTGCAAGTGAGAAGATGCGTTCTAGTGCATTTGCAGCATATGGATTGCTGAGCAGCTTTGGGTTTGGTTCACAGCATGATGCTTTTCTTGAACAGGTGGTGTTAAATCACATTGGAAGCTGTAAAGAATAACCTCATTCCTTTAGTTTGATTTTTTAAGGAAATATTGTCTGTTGAAAGTGTATTACGAGTTAGTACAATGTAGTTAGAATTTGTAGTTCCTTTTAGCCTTTTGATTCATCACCCAAGCATTGATTAATTCATTCGTTCAGTTCAAATTTTAACAAAGAAACAAGAAAGTCTGTTGAAATTGTAACACAAGTTACTGCAATGTAGTTAGAATTTGTAGCTCTTTTGTTCTTTTGATACATCATGCAAACGTTGATTACCTCATTATAACTTTCGCAGCGAATTTTGAAAGTTTTCTTATCCATCACCTAATGGATGCTTTTTAAAAAATAAAAAAAATGTATAATGCACTTGAATGATGATTTCCTGCTAAGCTGATATGACTACGGTGGAAATTACTCAGGTGCATGCCACCCTGCCTCGGCTGGTTCTTCATGTAAATGATGAGGATGTCACCGTCCGTCAAGCTTGTCGAGTATGGTTTGCGGCATCTTGGAATTGAGCTATGGAACGCTTTATAGATTCACTTGTTTCATTTATTTTCCCGAGAATATAGTGATTCTAAATCTAAAATATGAGCCTAATACTGTTTTTTTTTCAAATTCGCTAATTCTGTTCTCTTCGATCAGGAGACTCTGAAGAACTTAACACCTTTGATAGAAGTAGACAATATCTCAGATATTTTCAACATGCAACATTTCTGTTCAGATAAGCGGTATGTTAAACCTCTTCTCTTCCTTTACGGGAAAAAAACGTTTTTCTTTTGTAAGGGGCACAATGTTTTCTTTTCGCATCAGAGAGGACTACCAGGATTTTGTGAGGGACTTGACGAGGCGGCTCTCTGTGAACTTCGCCAACAAAGCCGACACCTATTTGGCATCGGCCATCCAGGTTCTTGTACCAAATGTTTAATTCTTATATAATAAATGGTCAACAATGTCCCAACCTATAATCATGTTCACTTGATCGTAGGCCTTCGATGCACCTTGGCCAGTCATTCAGGCGAATGCTATATATTTCTCCTGCAATTTGCTGTCTCTACTAGAAGATCAGAGATCACTTGCTCCATATTTTTCTCAGGTATTAGTATTGGAGCTTTCTCTGATCCGTACATCCTTTGGCTGCGACTTCAGCTTTGTCCAACTGCTATTTCTGCGACTATGATAGATTTTACTTATTCTCAGGTTTTGGGAATGGTTCTTGGCAAATTGATTCGATCGACGGACGCAGTGGTTCGGGCTACCTGCTCATTTGCTGTTGGTGTTCTACTGAGAGCTTCTAATCCCCACAGCTGGGCAGCTCCACCTCTAGATCGTGTTGAATCCTCCCGACGACCGGAGGAATCTGTCAACCAAGATTCTGATGGAAACCCCACTTCCTGATGTGGGATCTTCTCGAGTACCGGAAAACGGGTTATTTCTTGTAGTCGGCACACGAAAATGTGGGATTGGTGATGAAGTGGCATGAAGGAGCACAGCTCTGGAGGACTTCACCATGGCCCTCACAATAGGATGTGCTAATGCGCACAACATTGTGTAAATCTTTCGTTATTGTAGAAAAATTGTATGTAATATGCTCCTTCCATGTTGTACAGTGTCTTGCAATTTCTAGTTGTTTTAGTGACGCCATAAAGAGGACATCGTTTGTGTGGTCTTTTATAACTTATTTTTTTAAAATAAAATCTATGATATAAGGTCTCTGCAATGTAAAGCCGGGGGGGAGCCACTTTAGATAGTCTGTCCTTGTAATTATTATAATTGTATTTCTAGGGTTTTGTTTTTGTCCCTTTTTGGCACGAGCACATGGATATTGTATTATTATAAAATTATTACTTTTCGTTTTATTATTTTTGTACGTCTTCCTTCTTATTTTTGGTTATGGCCTTATGGGTCTTATTCGTGCATTACATATATTCAAGTATGATCACAGAAGTAATCTCTTTGATCTGCCATATGTACATGGGAAGAATTCCATCTTAATTGGATGCACAGGGCACATATAATTAGCAGAAGGATGGTGGCGACATTCCTGACTTTTTGGCACTTTCAGTGACTTGACTAAGTTGAGGGTGACTACCAAAATTGATGTGAAATATGCCCCCATCAATGATTATAGCAAAAGAGATGGCCGATCTTCAGGATGGTCTGCGACTGGGGTGAAATCGTAACAAGGTAGCCGTAGGGGAACCTTTGTAGGATTGTCGAGAGGTTGTCCGATCAGATCTTTATTTATTCGGAAAGCAATCTCTCCTACTCTCAAACTATTAACATCTTCCTAAATAGGAGGAAAGAGAGCCTTGTGCTACTTCTAAGGAGGGAGAAAAGTTTTTTTAGCCATTGGTCCTTATTCCACTGTCGACTCTGGTCGGTAGTTCCCAACCCGCACACATCTCCTTTGAGGGCTCCTCCTACTTCGCTTTTGGCTCAGTCTTGACTTTTTTTCCAGAAAAACCCCGAGGGAAGAAATAGTGAGATTGGACGTGGAAGACCTATAGGTCGAGATTCTAAGTTTTCGATGTTATCCTCGAGAGAAGAACCTTATCTTCGCTCTTTTAATAAAGTTGTGGTTTGATTTGGATCCTAGCGCTAATTGGCAATTTTCTTCACAATCTCCTAGGATATTCAGTTCGTACCTAGAACTCTTATGTAGTTATGTCAGGATAGTGTCTTTATAAGAAACTATCATGTAAGAGGGTTGATCCTATGAGAGTCAAAGTTTGTCAGAGCATGAGAGTAGTGATTCTGGACCACTAGATTCAACTAGGAGAGAGAAGTCTAGGAGAGAGAAGATAGAATCTAGTGGTCCGGAATCGCTGCTCATGCTCTCACAGTTTTTTGCTCTCACAGCACAGTGACTTTTTTTATGGAAATCTAAGGCTTGTCCTAGCTCTTAAAACTGCAAGAAAAAGAACATGTAATTCTAGCAACATGTTCCTCTGTAGCTACTTTATTACAACTTCTATCAGAATCCACCTTAACAACTTTTTGACGGTACCTTTTAGAATACTAGAATAAATATTAAGTCAACAAACAATTTGATGGGACATGATCCACCGGTACAAATACAGATACGCAATCGACCACTACCACGGAAGCATGTGAAGAAAAGAACAATCAAATATAACGGTGGCCGGTCACCTCTCACGACTACGAAGGAATATCACTATAATTAGAACGAGTATAATTCTCTATGTTCCCTCGCTCTCTCATCTCTCTCTCTCTTCTCTCTCTCTCTCTCTCTCTCTTTCTCTCTCTCTCTCTCTTGTGGTATTCCCTCTTGCTGTGGTGTAGAGACAATACTTCCCCCCCCCCCACTCTATATATAGCCCAGTTACAACCCCATAGTCTTATTCTCAATAGGACTATAAATAGAATACAACTCAACTACTATTAGGAATAGGAGTTCTATCACATTATGATTATTAATCCTAATTTAACTCTAATCCTAACTATCTTCGCCCTGAGTTGAATTCCATCACGATCTCTTCGTCGTCTTGAGCCTGCACTGGATCATCATCATCATCATCTGTAGGTCTCATTAGCAGGATCTCACCAACTCTGAGTGACGCACCCGTCACTGGGCACCCTCGACGTGCCCCCTCTTGGGTACTCACATGACTCAGCAATGTGCCCCATGATGTGGTACCACAAATCTCTCGTGACTAGAGATTGTGCCGACATCCTCTAATAAAGTGAATCGCACTTGCTTCTCCTTGTTGCGCACTTCTGCAACAGAAATGACAATAACATCCTGCTCTCTCATCGTACTGCTCGTCCTGAGAATAACTGGAGCTCCATCACTTGTCGTGACCCTTCCCTCAAGCTTATACACCTTGTTCAGCATCCTCGACCCACGCATCACTATGCGTGCTCCCTTGCTCGCTCTGAGAATGCCCCTTCAATGGTGACTCGATGTCCTCATGACTCGATCGTTCCCAGTGAAATCAGATTTTTCTTGGATGTAGGAATGTATCTGAAACCTGTCAGAGTTCGTACCGCTCCATCAAACATGCAGAACTGCATTGATCCAATCTCCTTGATGTAGTGAACTTCTCCACCTCCCATCTTGACCGTGTCATCATTGCATGCTTGATATGTACTAAACTTCTCCCTAGATGAGCACACGTGATCTGAACATGCCAAGTCCAGAAGCCATCTTGAATCTTCATTCATCTCCCTAGAGCACGCTGGCAAGTCTCCCCCGTAGACTGCGGTTGAATCCTCTTGGTCGGATTCAAAATCTCCAACCTTCTTCTTTCCTTTCTCCTTCTCTCGTCTTGGACAATAAGCTATTTTGTGACCTTCGTTATCATAATAGAAGTATCTGATCGGATCATGTGACTTGGATTGACCTCTGAATCCTATCTCCCTTGATCTTGAATGCCTACCCTCAGTTGTCAGCACATGACCTTCATCATTTATTGCCTCATCCATCGACCTCCGTCAAAACTCATTCATAACAGCGAAGCAACTGTCTCGTCTAATGTGATGGTCTCCTTGCAATAGATTAGCTCGTCACAATATAATCGTAGGAAGATGGAAGGGAACTCAACAAGATCAGTGACTTATCCTTCTCCTTGAAGAGAAATTCTCCTTTCACATTCTTCTCCTCAAGTATGAGCACATCTGTCAGAATCTTGTTGAATTTATCCAAGTGCACTTCAAGCTTTGTCCCATTGGTCATCTTTAGACCATAGTGCTTCTTTTTCATCAATAGTCGGTTCGTCAAAGATTCGGACTTGTATCGTCCCTCGAGCTTCCTCAAACCTCAATTGGATCCTCCAGACCGATGACTTGATGAAGGGTGTTGCCTGTCGAGAACAGTTGTATTGTATGTTCGCAAGATCCCTCATCTCCTTCCACTCTTCTGCTTTTATCTTCTCTAGCTTCTTTTCTTTATCATGGAGAGCTTTCACAAGTCTTCTCGCGTGAGTATGTTCTTCACCCATTGTTGCCATAAGGTGAAGTCATTCTTCCCGTTGAAGGGTTCCACAGAGAATGATGCACCCTTCGATGTAAACTTCGCCATCCACTTTGCTATCGTACCTCCCTTTACGATCTAAAAAATCAAAGCACAATCCTCCCAATCTGAATCGTCCAACTCTTCTGGAGTGCGCATAAACCCCTATCCGAACTCCTGGACCACCTCAATTGGATTCTATGTGCTCCCGATCTCTATGGTTCACCGTAACCATTGGTTCTTCACAACCTCTGAAGAATGCACACATGTTGCACCACGTCATCTCCTTGATGTCGAAACTCGCTCTGATCCACTACGTTGTATCCCTCACTATCGTGGAACCAAGCTCTCATACCAGTTGATGGAGATACCACCACTACGGAACCCAGTGAAGAAAAGAACAACCAGATATAACGGTGGTCGGTCACTTTTCACATCCACCGGAGAAAAAAGATCATTATAATTAGAACGAGTACAATTCTATCCATTCCCTCACTCTCTCATCTCTCTCTCTCTTCTCCTCTCTCTCCTCCTCTCTCTCTCTCTTCTTGTAGCATTCCCTCTTATTGTGTAGAGGGAATACCTCCACCCCCTCTATATATAGCATACTTACAACCCCATAGTCATATTCCCAATAGGATTATAAATTGAATACAACTCAACTACTTTTAGGAATAGGAGTTCAATCACATTAAGATTATTAATCCTGATTTAACTCTAATCCGAACACATAAATTAATACATGTAAATACAATCGCAATCGCGGGAGACAAGTATTTTTGCGTGGAAATCCCTATAGGTAAACACTACGACCCAAGTCTCTTAAATTAGGATTTTTATCGACCATGTCAACTAGTTAATTCGCTATTCAAGTTACTTCTCTACAGACACTTTGCACAACTTCGATTACACACAAGATTCACAGTTCAACACAATATAAATAAAGAGATCACGACAATCTATAAAGCTTCAAATAAATATGCAATGAAGTATAAGCCATGTTATGGAAGAATTAAAATGCAAACTAATCATGCTTAGAAGGGTTCTTAAGATTGAACCGTTGAATAAAGAGTGAGAGAGCTACCTCGTATGTAGGGATGAGCATGGGCCAGGCTGGGCCGGGCCCTGAAGAGCCCAGGCTCAAGTCCACTTAAAAACTTCGGGCCTTGGGTCGGGCCTAGGCCCGCAAAATTTTTTTTGGTTCGGCCCAAGCCCAGGTCCGGCCCAATTCCTATGGGCCGGGCTTGGGCCGGGCCGGCCCATCTTAACCCATTATATATTATTAACTTTGAGTTTGTGTTTAAAGTCAATATCAATTCAAGTTAGGCGAGCTAAAATTGTTTAAAACATATGCCATAATACTTGTGAAACAACTAAAACTCAATTCTACCGGAGATGATTTCTCATTTTATACAAGTCCACTCAATGTTATATACCATAAACGTCTCTCGTTACAGAAATTGAAAGAGTGAACCAAGTTTACACAGTTAACAACAACAGGTGCACCAGGCACTACATGTTAAAAAATGGGCATAATGCTCGTATTGGGTAAATGTTCAATAATAGAAAATATTCTAATGGAAAAAATAAAGAATAAAAAATTCAAGAATAACCACCATAATCTAAGACGTAGACTAATTAAGAAAAATTAATTCTGAAATGAAATACAATGATCATCAACTCATATGTCCCACACTTGACTATATTGATTTTAAACATTGTACGAAGATAGGATACATGAACAGAGTGTACATGAGAGGTGAGAGTTTCCATACGTGTAGGATATGGGAAGGGTTCGGGCCCTCTTCGGGTCGGGCCCGTGGGCCAGGTCGGGCAGGGCCAAGTCGAGCCCGAGCCCGGCCCAAAAAAATTTCGGGCCTAAAAATTAGGCCCAAGCCCGGCCCAATGTTTGTTTGGGCTTGGACCGGACCGGGCTTTTTGGGCTGGGCTTCGAGCTGGGCCGGGCCGGCCTAGCCCAATGCTCATCCCTACTCGTATGGAGCTTAGAGAGAGAAGTAACTATGAATGATGTTTTCAACGATGTATACTTGTGTGTCTTGATGAAAACAATAGCCTAGGATTTTTACGGACGTCAAGGAATAACAAGTAGGAGACTCTTTAAGAAAATATAATGATTACAAAATCAAAATAAATCTTCTTAATTGGACAATTACAAGTAGAGATGAGCATCGGACCAGGTAAGGCCTGGTTCAACTTGGCCCAATCCAAGTCCATTTTAGTATATGAGATAAAAGGCTAGGTCGAGTTGTAGTTCAATCATGAAAATTGAAAAATATGTCCATAGTAATAAAAAGGATTTTATAAGGCTACTTGGGGAATCAATTTGGCTACCCCACACTTATTTTTTTTATTCCTTAGGTTGCATTTGGTACGCGGGTTAGGGTGGGTTAAACTGGGGGAGGGTAATCCATTTTTATGTTTTGGTGTTTGGATAGAGGGTTAAACTGAGGGTGAGTTTGTTGTAATATGATTGTATTAAGTTTGAAAAAGTGAGTAGTTATTGTGATGTGATTGTATTATAGTTTGGAAAAGTGAGTCGAAGTGTAGTAGTTTATATTTTTTTATATGATATGATGGTATAATATATTATTTTTTGATGGAATTGATGAAAGAGAATTGGTTTATTTAATGTTTTAAAAAGGAGAAAGAGTGGGACTCACATGGGAGAGAGAAAGAATGGGTAAGGGAGTAAATCCCCCAAAGGGGGGTTTAACCCCTAGTCCAACGGGGCCTTAAGGTATTTTTTGAAAAAAAAAATTTGAGGCACATGTTCTCATTCAAATTTCGACTCAATTTGAGACTTATATCTCATCCATCAAGACCGTCAAATTTACATGTTTCAAAATTGTTGAAATCAACCCATTATCGATGGATGTGTTAGGAATGCAAGTTTTACACGAAATTTAAATTACTATATGTCGTCATATATTGGACTTAATCCCTTTGATTTTCATGCAAGCCTTAAGAAACAAAAAAATATGGGTAAAAGTAGCCAAGTTGGTTTCCCCTTGGGGTAGACATGTTAAGCCCTAATAAAAAATAAGATAAGATCCCCAAGCTGTTCGCTTTTTTTAGAACGTTCATTTCCATATTCATTACAATGTGTTGTTATTAGTTATTTTTTGTAATGTGCTACTCTTGGGCTATGTTTTGATTCGGATCGGGTTAGACCAGCTCATTGCTTAACCCTAATCAAAAGGTTAGAAATCAAATTGAGAAGATGTGTATGAATCAAGCCAAGGTATAGAGGTTTTCATTGATGCTTCGCCACTAGCCTCTCTTCAACTTAAGAATCCCCATGAATAAGAGGGAACTACCCCCTTAAGGAGCAAGGCTCTGTGGGACTGGTCTGCGTTGGGGATGCGGAGTTAGTATTGGAGCCAAGTTTTAAATTTTGATATCAGATATCGTATCGACACCACGACGAAACGGGTTGAAATTTCGATAAATTTTGATTACATTTCTCTCCAATCGAGCAACATTTATGAAAGAAGAGTCCCATAACGGCATTTCGCTCAAAATATCATTTACATATTGAAATCGAAATTTTGACGATATTATATGAAATCTGGAACCATGATCGGAGCCCTCACAATGCTCAGATGGATAAGGCTGAGATTTGCAGAAGTGGAGAGCCGAGTATAGTTCCCTTCCTCCTTAACTAGTGTATCAACCCGCGCTTCGTGGAGATTTGGAAAAAATACGTCCATTTCTGCATACTTAAGTTAGGATTTTCTTAATATTTGTTAATAGAGGTAGGAATTTTTAGATAATCATCTGGAGGACATTATTTGATCAATGTTTATCTACTTTTGAATCTTCATTTCCAGTTTCATCCAAATAATGCATGCACTTTCTTTTTTTGGGTGTCTGTGTAGTTGCCATATCAGTATAACAATTGTGAAATAAAAAAGAAAATCAACACAATTTAAATCACTAAATGTCGAGTAGAATTAGGAACAATAAAAATCCTGAGTGATTGATTGCAATAAAAATTCAAACCAACAGAGTTGGAATTCCTTTAACATATGACATGTTATTTATCATTGAGGACTCTTAAAGCCTATTTATTGATTGTATCAAATATCAAGTCTTCAAATCTTACCTCTATCTTCAAAATCATCATCAAGATCTTCTTGCAATAATTAATAATATCTGATCATACCAATTGAAATAAAATTATCGATCATAAACACACAACTTTTGTGCTTGCCACGTTACAGACATAACCACCAGAGTTGTCTCCCAATTCAACATCCATTCTTATTTCTAAATAAAATTGTAGACCATAGTCACATATCATATACAATATATCTAGAGAGACACAAAAGTGAAGTATAAAGAGTGATATATTGGAGAGGAAGCTTACACGTATATTCTCCTTTCTTATATCAATAAGAAAATCAATATACATGTTTTTTACCCCAAAGCCCAACTCAATGAAGCAAAGAATAAAAAAAAGTTGCTATTCACCAAAAAACTAAGCTATTGTAGTGGTACAAAGCAACATGTTTTTACTTTGGCAAAGGCTATACGTACATGCAATTTATTTGTATTATTTTTTATTTACCTGCAAAATCAAATACAGATAATAGTTAAAAGGTAAAATTTATGGACTATAGTTACACAAAATAATGTATTTTTAATTTAGCAAAGGGTGTATTTACATACATATTTGTTTGGTACCATTTTCTCCTATTTACCTGTAAAACCAATGACAAACAATGGTTAACTGTAGGAGTAAAATTCACAAAGTCGAAATTTTAAGTGAAGCATACATTTTTTCCTTGTGCTTTAAAGCTGCAGCAAAGTCATCAACCTAGATGTCTTCACGTGTTTCTTTTTTTAACTGTTTATTTTTTCGAAGTTCCATCATAAAAAAATTCAAGTGGAAATGTAATCAAAATAATATTAGACAAAGTATCTTATAAAATACTTCTGACGCTTGCAATGAATCGTGAAGCAAAACTTACAGTATGGAATCACGAAACCTCATAATAGTGGAGAAAAATAAGGCCTTTCTTGCCTTCATGTTGACTGAACTGTTTGAAAGTTAGAGTTACCATATGGTATATGGAGTAAAATATTATTTCCAATACATATAAGGTGAAAATTATCATTATGATAACTATTACAAAAGGAAAATAAAGGCGAAAATGATTAAGAAAATTAGATCGTATAATTCAAAATGTTGTTTAAAATGTAAAAAAGCTATTAAATAAACTAAGTTATAAATTATTTAAATCTGAAATATGAAATTTACTAAAACTAAAATGTTAAAATCTATGCATGAACAATCGGAAGATAACGATTAGAATAATCACATTTAAACATTGTGAAGTTATGTAGATATACCAATTATAAAAGTGACGCAATAAAGTGTACTATTAACTCATGTCCATGAGGTATATACAGATAGAAGGCTCAAATAAAAGTTAAATTTTATATCATGTTCTTCATATTAAATTTTATATCATGTTCTTCATACAGTCAGAAAGACGTCTCACTGCAATATGAGAAGATTATTGCAGATTATGTACGATGACTGTGATGAATATGCTTAATTATACTGAGTACACATAAAATTGCCACGCCATATATGAGACTATGTTGCATTTACCGCTACATTGAAAATATACTAATCTTTCCCTCTTGGGCACATGGAGTTGTTGCAGTATGAGACCTTCTCCAGCTCAAGTGTTGGTTCGAATATGTGGAAAAAGTCTCAATTTGTCTCGCCATCCATAAGACTATACAGGACCAAGCAACATATTTCAGTATCCATAAAAAGACTGCAATTTTACTTCCTCGTGAAACAATGATGTTCAATTACATCAATTATTTGTTTAACTTAAATTATCATCATAGCCTTCAAATGGTTATATTTTAATAATATCAAATGGGAAATTGATGCAATGATTATGTAGGAAAATATTTATTCATTAAATTAATATAAAAATCGCGTTGTCTGTTGTACAAAATTTGGTAGAAAATCATCCTGGTTAAAACATTGTTACTAAGATAAAATTTAATAACATAATCTAATCCACATATAAATTTAATATATATCAGAATGTTGAAGGCTTTTTTAAATAAATTAAACCAAATCTTACCAACATGGTTTGAAATTGATCACAACATTAATATCTACTACCATTACGCAACAAATGCATGGCATGCCTAAAAGAAACAAATGTATCCAACAATAGCTTTTTTTTTTGAAAAAAGATTAAGGTCTACTGAAAAAAGAAGTTGTGATCTGTTTGTGTTGAACATAATACCAAACAACTTCAACAAATTCGTAATAAAAATATGATCAATGGTAATATATGGATTTAAAATTGTCCTTGTATATGGATCTACAGCTCAGGTTAGCGAAGCAAAGAATAAAAAAAGATGGCATAAGTAAAGGTAGGATACTATTCACCAAAAAAACTTAAGCATTGTAGTGACACAAAGCAACATGTTCTTTACTTTTACGAACATCATGCGTACATGTATTTTATTTGTACTATTTTTTTATTTACTTGCAAAATCAACAGCATATAATAGTTAAAAAAATAAAAGTATTTTTTATAAAGTAAAAAAAAATAAATTAAGGCTAGATTTTTTACCTGAGTTTTGAAGTTAAAACACAATCATCAACCCGAACAAAAAAAAAGATCACATGTAACCGTTATATGTTGCTTCTTATGAAAAAAACTTATGGACTATACTTACACAAAATAATGTGTTTTTACTTTAGCAAAGGGTGTATTTATATGCCTTTTGTTTCGTACGAATTTTTTTCTATTTACCTACAAAACCAATAACAAGTAATGGCTAAATTGTAGGACCAAAAATTCATAAAGTCTAAACTTTAAGTTAAGCTTATGTTTTTTCTTGTCCTTTGAAATGTCTTCAAGGATTTCATTTTTCTGCCGTTTGTTTTTTTTTCAAGCTCCATCTTAAAAAAATAAACTGGAAATGTAATCAAAATAATATTAGATAAATTAGCCTATAAAATTTTTGTTACGCTTGCGGCAAATCGTAAAGTAAAAGTTATAGTATTGAATCACAGAATCTTCCACAACAAGTGAATGACAGGCCTAAAAGAAATAAATGTACATAATAATTAAAATTTAAAAGGGGGGTTAAGGTCTAATGAATAAAAAAATAGTTGTAATTTATTTGTGTTGAACATAACACCAAAAAATTTTAACAAATCTGTATTTAAAAATAGGATTATTTGTTGTAGTAAAAGGTGTATTTACATACCTTTTTATTTGTTTCTGTGCAGCGGAACGAAGAGAAAAGGAAGGCAGATCTTTTCTGAGAGGAAAGTGCAGAGATAATGATAATCATATAAGTACACAAAGGAAGACGCATGGCCTACTTACACCCGGATGCGTAGAGTATTGTTTGGGGTATAGCTGTAACACAATACATGTAGGAAAAAGTATAACATTGAGAAGGAGAATGATGAGATGCCAGCTGTAACTCATAATGTATACGGAAAATTTTTAACAATGGGAAGGAGAATAATGGAAAGGTGGACGCTATTTTGGCTATCCTTGACCGGTTACCAACTTTGGACAGGCTTACTAGGCGGGGACTGGCTGCAAATAATACTTGTTACCTTTGTAATCTTACGGGGGAAGCGACCTCCCACCTATTCTTCTCATGCAGCTTCTCTACGGAAGTGTGGGAGGGGATCACCGCTGCCCTTTGCATCCCAAACATTGGTTCACAGAACTTACATTTGATGCTGGACAAGTGTGCTGGGATTATTTGCCACCAGCTGAAAGTGAAGACCGCAGTTGCTCTCGCGGCGACTACCTGGACATTATGGGAGGAACGCAACCACAGATGGACGGGCGGCCATACCTCCACCCCCCAACATTTGATTGGCCACATCTCAAACATGGTGCTAATCGATACCTCCAAGGCCATCCCCCTGTTATCCCGCTGGTGCTTCCTTCTGGTTCTCATTCTTTGATCCGGGTGGAGCTTGAATGGATCCCTAAGCGATGTTCCCGTTGTATCACCTTTGGTCATTCTTTGGATTCGTGCCCTTCAGGTCCAATAGCAATTGGCACTGCCCCTGTTGTCATGCTGGAAAAAGGAGAGGCATCTTGATATGCACCGCAAGCTTTAGAAGACTCCATTGCTGCACCCAACCTTCTCCCTAAGGACTTCATCAACTACAGTGGGGGCACATAACAACAAACTTCCAATGGACCCTCGGTCCCTTGGAATCAGCGAACCTCGAACAGTTCCAACTCTTTGATCTACCTGCTGAGGAAAGCGGGATGAACCGACCTTGTAATGCTTCGGAGCCTGAATGTAGTACATGTGATACGAGTAAGGGCTACAAAAAACCTTCGGGTCTCCCTTTTAATGCTTTTCACTGTAGCTCTCGTGCATCCCTCTACGAGCACATTTCCAAGCTCCGAAAAGGATCCGGGTCCACCCAAAGAGCTCAGGGAGGCCCTCGTGTTGATCTGAACATTCCCGCAAGAGGCAATGTTGAATCTTTGGGCAGTGAGGGACCCCATGCCACGGTCCAAGGGGATTCATGCCCGTCGGCCTCCCAACCCTCGACCTCAGGTGTCGGGGCTCCCCAACCTGTATGCCCTGCTGTAACAACTATGCCTAACCCCCAGTGGAATCTTGTCTCTCATTACAAGAAGAAGAAAGCTGTGAATGGCCCTCAGAGGCCAAATGCCTCCCATGGTCTACCGCCCCCACAACTTTCTTGATGTCTATCGCAGTTTATAACGTTAGGGCCCTTAACAAGCCCAACAAGATAAGAGCAATGCTGAAGGAACTTTCTAGGCTGGACCTAGAGCTCATTGGTCTGGTTGAAACCAAAATAAGGCTTGAAAAAGCAGTTGACTTTGCGTCTCACATCCCCCAGAGCTGAAGATATATGCATAATAACACAAATCTGGGCAGAATATGGGTCCTCTGAAAGGAGGCTATTTGGAGTTGTACTCCTATTCTGGTCACCTCACAATCTATAACCCTTTCCTACTCGAATGCAGGAGGCCTCCAGATCTGCTTCACAACAAGCTATGGCTCTAATTTCCCTTTGGAAAGGAGAAGTTTATGGGTTGATCTGATTACTTTAAGCAGCTCCCAACCTTGGCTTCTTATGGGGGATTTCAACGTAGTTCGCTCGGTGTTGGAGAAAGTTGGAGGTAGAGCTCCCACCCCCTCTTCTATGGAAGACTTCAACAATTGCATTAATTCTTCATGTCTGGTTGATCTTGAGCCTTGGGGGAAATTCTCTGTCTTGATCGAACTCTTCTGTGGGCCGCAAAAGAATCTCTGTTAAACTTGATCGTGCTCTCTGCAACCCTGCCTGGGTGGAGCTTCTTCCCCTCTCCAAGGTGTGGTATTCCTCCATCAGTGGAAGTGACCACCAACTCCTTTCGGTGGAAATTGTCAAGAAGGCACATAGGGCGAGACCTTTCAGATTTTTTGATTTTTGGATTTCCAAGGAGGGATACCGGCCATTAGTGGAGTCGGCATGGGCTACTCCATTCGGGGGGAACCCACTTTTTGTCATTGCTAAAAAAACTGAAGGCTGTTAAGATTGCGCTCAAAAGTTGGGCTGCCTCCATGGGGAGCATGGATGACGATTTTAATTCTGTTGTTGTTGCTCTTGAAGGCATTATACTTGCTTTGGGAGTTTGGCCTGTGGATCCGTATCTTGCCCACTTGGAGCTCCTTTTAAAGGACTACCTTTCTCGCATTGGCGTTGATCTTGAAGCTTATTGGAGGCAACGAAGTCGTATCTCATGGCTTAAGCTTGGAGATAGATCAACAAAATTCTTCCGTCTTTCAGCAAAGATTCATGAGGCAAGGAATAAAATCTCATGTCTCATTGATTCGAATGGTGCTCCCGTGGACAATCCGATGGATGTTGCCAACAATGCGGTCCTATTCTTTGAGTACATCCTCTCTGGGGACTCTCCTTGCTTGCCTGGGACTCCTCCTCCAGCACCTAAAAGGATTCTGACTGCCGAAGCTAGAGAATGGTTGGAACGACCTTTGTCTGAGGAAGAAGTACTAGAGGCTTTCAATGCTATTCCCTCCTCAAAGTCTCCAAGTCCTGATGGTTTCAACGCTAAGTTCTTCAAACATCATTGGTCTCTAGTGGGCAAAGATGTTCTTGCTTCCATGTTTTTCCTCTTTGCTGGCGGGGCCATGGTCCGACAGGTTAACCATACTTTTCTCACCCTGCTTCCTAAGGTCCCTTCTCCATCCAGCGTTGGGGACTTCAGACCCATTGTGTGTTGTAATGTCGTCTACAAGATATTTGCTGAAATCCTCTCCACTAGACTATCGGTGGTCCTTCCACAGCTACTCTCTTCAAATCAAATGGCGTTCACCAAAGATAGGCGTATTGGAGACAGCTCCCGCCTGGCCCAGGAGTTAACTTCGGGCTTCAACAGGAAACGCGGTGCATCAAGGGTCTGCTTAAAGGTAGATCTGGCAAAAGCATTCGACTCGGTCGATCATCATTTCCGTCTGAATTGGCTGGCCTCTTTGTGATTTGGGGACCTATGGATTTCTTGGATTCGAAACTGCATTGGAACTGCCTCTTTTTCTGTCCTTATTAATGGGATCTCTTACGACTTCCTCAAAGGGACTCATGGGTTGCGCCAAGGGGACCCCCTGTCCCTTGCTCTTCACCATGGTGATGGAATCCCTCTTCTGCTTGGTTGAAATTGAAGTGGCTAAGGGGATGCTCAAGCCTATGGGGTGTGGTACCTCTACTTCACCCACCCACTTGATATATGCTGATGATCTCTTATTTTTCACAAAATGCACAATCAAATCTTTGCAGGCAGTTTGTGGGGGAATGAATCATTTCAAAGAGCTCTCTGGTCTCTGTATGAATGTTGCTAAAAGCCGGATCTTCTGCTCAAAAAATGTTAGGGGGCAATTTTGTTGGATACTTACTTTTGGACTTGTTGGGGATACCTTCCCAACCACGTACCTTGGCATTGTTTTGGACTCTAAGAGTGGGTGTCTCACTGCCAAGAAAAGGCTGGAAGGAAAAATTTTGGCCTTTTTATTTGGTTGGAAGGCAAAAACTCTTTCTTTGGCTGGGTGCATACAATTGTTGAATTCGATTATCAATGGTGTCCTTCTTTATTGGGCGGATGCTACGGCGCTCTCCTCTTCAATAATCTCTCGCATTAGCTCCATATGTGTTGATTTCCTTTGGGACTATAAATGGCACCAAGTGGCTTGGGCCGATGTTTGCCTTCCAAAATTGGAAGGCGGCCTTGGTCTTCGATCTCTTGCAAATCTCAATAAGGCAAACACTATTGCTTGGTCTTGGAGGTTCTTAATTGCTGAAAACTCCCTTTGGGATCATTTCCTTCGTGCCAAGTACTTGAGAGCTGAAACCTTCTGGGATGTGGCGGTAACTGGGGGTGCTTCTACTTTCTGGAAAAATATGCTTAAAATGCGACAAACCTTGATGAGAGTTGTTCATCATCGATGACCTCCGTACTCGTGGAACTTTTGTAAAAAAGGATTCTCGCTTCGCTCTGCTTATGATTTAGTGAGGCGGAGATGGAGCACGGTGGACTGGTGGAAAGATGTTTGAGTCTCTAAAGCGGCCCCCAAACACAAATGCTGCCTCTACCGGGTGGTCAGAAACAAAATCCCAATATAGGATAGGCTCGCGCGCTTTGGGATTTGCAATGAGCTAAAATGTCTGCTCTGTGATCACCATTTGGAAACCTCCGAGCATCTCTTCCGGAGCTGCCCTTACTCATGCTCTATATGGGTTAATGTATGTGTTGCACTTGAGCTCCCGTCCATTTCGGGTGGAAACAACATACATGGGCCCTTTGTGAATATCAAGAATACACATGGAATGACCTCAATTATTCAAGAGCAGTTGAGAACTGCTGTTGCCATTACTGTATGGTGGATCTGGAAAGAGCGCAACAATCGTTGGACGGCGACCAGCAGCTCCTCGGTGAATGCACTCGCGCCTCATATACTTTGGGATTTTAGGAACTTATCTGATCACCTGTAGGTGGATTTCTGTAGCAAATTTTGGGTTTTTCATTGCTTTTCACTCTCTTCTATCCCCCTATAGGGGATTTTTGTTTGGTAGAGAGACATTGTTGGCGGCCAGCCACTTTGTATGCCGGGGCGGCCTTTAGCTCTTTCTTTGTGTAGATCAATACAAAGTTATATTTACCTCTCAAAAAAATAATAGACACATAAAGTATAGGGAAAAAGGTTAACATTGGGAAGGAGAATAATGGTTAACATTGGGAAGGACAATAATGGAAAGGTGAAGAGACGTCAAAGCAGAAAAAATGGAGATAAAATAATGGCCTGCATGCGAGTGTAGGAAAAGTTACGGGTTACGTGTAGAGAAAAAAAGCTAACATTGGAAAGGTCAACAAATGCAAGTGAACATGCAACCACGGGGAGAGCCACGTGCAGTAAAGATAGGAGGTGATAACGAAGAGACGGGTAAATAGCCCCAAATACCGGTGAACTGGACGTATGTTGGTGTAGGAAGCATGTTTGTCAGTACGTGGCATTGGGAATGACGGATGTGGCATCGTTGAAGAATGCATCTCTACCACTTCCTTCTCCATCCTCCTGAATGGGACTTCTGTTGGTTTCTTCAAAGGCACCAGGGGTCTGCGTCAGGGTGACCCCCTTAGCCCCCTCCTGTTCGTTGTGGGCATGGAATCTCTCACTTTGCTGACAGAGGCGGCGGTGGCCAAAAGATTGATCAAGCCTTTCGGTCGTGGGAATACATTGGCTCCTTCTCACATCATCTATGCGGATGACCTCCTCTTTTTCTGTAAGTCCTCCTCCTCGCTTATCGCGGTTGCCAAAGTTCTTGATGATTTCGGTAATCTGTCCGGGCTTAGGATGAATGCCCGTAAAAGCAAGCTCTTCCGTTCTAAGCATTCAATCCCGGACTTTGAATGTACTCTTCGGCTTGGTGTGCTTTCGCGTGCTCTGCCTACGTCCTACCTGGGGCTGCCTCTTTCCTCCTCGCGGGGCAGGGGCTCCAGCTCGCGCATTCTTGAGGACCGAATCAAAGCATCTCTTGGTGGCTGGAAGGCCAAGTCTCTCTCCCTGGCTGGGAGGGCGCAGCTTCTTCGTTCGGTCATCAATGGGATCGCCCTCTATTGGGTTGGTGGGACCCTTCTATCTCGGGAGGCTGCTTCTAATGTTGATAAACTGTGTGCTAATTTCCTCTGGGGTTTTGGGAGGCACTATGTCCGATGGGACACGATTTGCCTCCCCAAATCGGAGGGTGGGCTGGGTCTTCGGTCTACATTGACTCTTCGCAGCGCTGCACTCCTCGTTTGGAGCTGGAGGCTCCTTCATGCGGATAATTCTCTCTGGGCGGGCTTCATGAGATCCAAGTACCTCTCCGATTGCTCCTTCGGGGTGGCTACGGCCAAGCACGGTGACTCTGCGGTTTGGAAAGCGATGCTTCGCGGCAGAGACTCGTTCTGGAGTCGTCTCCCGCCCCCCTCTTCCTCCCTCTCCCATTCCTCCGCGCCTCCGACTCCGACTCTGCATTTCTCGACGGCTGTGGAGGCGGTCAGGCCTCGTGGCCCGCCTGCCCCCTGGGCGAGCGTCGTTTGGTGCAAGGGAGTGGTGCCTCGGCATTCCTGCACATTGTATCGTGCCCTCCTTAATAGGCTTCCTACTCTGGACAGAATGGCGAAGTTTGGGATCATCCTCCCCGCCTCTTGCTACCTGTGCCTGGCTGCTGATGAATCTTGTGAACATATCTTTTGGGAATGCTGTTTTGCGGTGGATGTTTGGACTCTGGTACTGCACGGTCTTGCTCTTCCGCAGTCGCCACCTCGCTCTCTTGGCAACACCGCGCTGTGGATTAGCCAATTCCCCTCGGCCTCTCACCGGAGGCTGGGTTGCAGTGCTCTTGCGGCCACTGTTTGGGAGCTTTGGAAAGAGCGGAATATGCGTTGGAACTCAGGTCGCTCCTCTGTGGCGGTGCTGCTCGCAAGGAATATCATCTCCACTGCCAGATCTTCTCTATCCTTTTGATTGTTTTGGCTTCACCTTTTCTGGGAATTACATGTAATTGCAGTATGCTTTTGTGGTTTTCCCTACTGTAATTGGCCCTGTAGGTTGCGGTGGCCATGTTATTGGTTTGATAGTTTCTGGGATCTGCCCCCCCCCTGTAATTTTTGTGCAGCTTACAGGAATATAAAGATTTATTACCTATCAAAAAAAAAAAAAAAAAAGAATGCACATCGCCGAATAAGATAAGATTGCAAAAGAGAGAGAACACGGATAGAGAAACAATGGAATGCAACGGTGAAGCCACGTGTCAAAGATCAGAGGAGGAGGTAAAAGGAACCCAACTTTAATAAATAGAGGAAAGGGAGCCTACTTTGTGAAGTATGTAACTTATCTACTTCACATTTCATTTTTTTCAATTTTTTTATTTTTTTTAAAAAATACCACCGTGGAATTTCATAACTATATCCCTCTAATATAAAAATTAAATTTCGTCAGAAACAGAGACTCCTACGGCCTCCATCCAGACAGTCATTTTTTAACGGTCACAGATTTGTTGTATTTTTCATGTTCTGGATGGAGGCCGTAGGAGTCTCTGTTTCTAACGAATTTGGATGACATATTACCGTAATATAATTATGAAAATCCACGGTAGCATTTTTCAAAAAAAATAAAAAAAATTTTGCAAAAATGGAATGTGAAGTAGGTAAGGTTACCTACTTCACAAAGTAGGCTCCCTTTCCTCTAGTTAATATATAGTTTGCAAAAAAGCCAAGAGCAAAAGTGTTTTTGGAAACTCTCGGAGATGTACGCATATATAAAAATCCCAAAAAAATATAATAATGCGACACTAAAAAACTGCTGTAAATACTCAAGTTTGCCGTATTTTTTATATTTACTTTGTCACGTCCCATGTAACACGAGAATGAAACACAAACATTGCCAAAAAAGCGCATCGGCAATGTTCAAAGTTTACTTATTTAATGCAATATATAATCGACATTCTTTAACAAATACAATCCAATATTCGATCGTGTCCATTCTGGAAAGCAATTTCGTCAATTCCGAAATTATGGTCGATCACAGTAAATCGTATCAATTTCACGTATACGACTCCAACGCGATTCCTATATATAAAATGAAAGCTAGTATACCATCTCCCACATCATCAATCGGGCAAGCATGAAGAGCTTCCTCGCCGCCGTCATCATCCTCTTCCTCGTCCTCGTTCCACTCACGTCGTGCCGGACCTCTCCTCTCGAAGCTCCATCTCCTGCAGGTGAGTGTCCTCCTTCCTCTTGCATCCAGACGTATATATGATATGTATACTGCTGCATGTGTTATAAATAGTAGTAATAATAACGAGATGCATTAGTTATAATGGTGTGTTGATGACATGCAGAAGGTGGGAGGACGTGCAGCGTGACAGGGAAATGGCGTACCAAGTGCGTGGACAAGAAGTGCGACGCCAAGTGCCACAAGTTTTTTAGGGAAGGGGTGGTTTCCGGCAGATGCTTGGACGGCGTCACCTGCAAATGCGACTTCTCCTGTTGAACACCACTCCGAATCATAATAATAATAATACTGATGATGTTGGCGTTAGGAGACCTCTCGGATTTCCAGTTTTGATTTATGGTCAATAATGTACTTTTATCAATGGCTAATCTTATATTAAAGTACGTTCTCTATGGTTCGATGATACTGGGAAATCAAATTTATTCATGCATGCATCCATGGGAGCAAACTCCGGAAGCATCCTCTGCATTACTGCCGAGTCTCTTCACTTTACTGCAGAGTCTCTCCACTTTGTGTGCATCACCGGAGCGGTTGGCATGAATTTTCACGGTAAGGGTCACAAAAAAGTGGGAATTCTTGCCAACCCCTCGACCAAGATTGAGCGGCTCCGTTGATCCACAAAAAGTGCAGCATCCTCTGCATGGATCATCTCTAAAGTAAACTCCAGGGGAAATTAAACCATTCATTTTGCATGAACGCCCTTCGATGAAGCTTTTAATTCAAGGAAAGTCTCTAATCGTTTGAGTTGCTGGTAACTGAAGCGGTAGAGCTCGTCAAGAAGGTTCAAAAAATTATGCATAGTAACGTTAATAATTCTAAGGTATGTGATGTTGTATTTGGAAGAATTCCATTCAAAAGGAATTGGCGGTGCCCCATGAAAGTAACTTCTTTTTATTGTTAAGATAGTCTAAAAAAAGGCTCGGATTCCCTTATTGTTCGCTTATAGAACCACGGAGACTCGTGTTCCTTTAATTTAAGTTATAGGACATGGACTATAGATGAATCGCAATTGGTTTAAAGTTCTTAAGCATGGATACACTAAGGGTTCGTTTGGTTGCAGGGTTGGACAGGGTTGGATACTATTCACAGGGCTAGGTGAATAGTAAACTGTGAGGAGGGGGTACCCTTGTGAATAGTACCCAACCCTGCAACCAAACGAACCCTGAATAATCACCAGGGGCTCTCTCTAAAGCACAAGTCATTGAGTTTTTAATCTTAATTCGCAATTACATTTCAGACACACGAGAAAATTACACCCTGAGGATACGAGATATGCCAGTACTTAAGCTCTCTGTTATACAGGCCCTTTCATTAGAGAACCGCATGCACTCTGTTGTTAGTATGGTTGGGACTACTAATCTTAAGCTCTTAGCAAGTTAATCAATACTAAAATCGAGAGAGAAAATCGATGCCTACTTCGTCTCCGGATCCAGCCTGCTTTTAATGGGCATGACAGAAATCATACATATATTAAAGCGCAGTAGGCTTTGGATCCTGCCTACTTTTAATCAGACCTGGCCAAAGTACGGGTCGGACCTGACCATAGATCAGGCCAACGTTTTAAAACCCACTATCCAAAGCCCGGCCTGGCTCGATCCATGGACCATACTTCAAGGCTCAAGCACGACCCATGTCTAGGCCGGGCCGGCCCAGGGATCGAATGTAAAGTATTTTTTATTAGTTTAAAGATATTTAAGTTTTTTAACATCATCTAATCTTTCTAAATTCAAGAAACCATAATATGTATTACTTTGCATTAAACTATAAAATAAGATGTAATATTGATAATGTAAAACAAAAACTTGATTTGTTGTATATTAAATGTATCTAAAATATAATTTTTAAAGCTATATTTTTATATGTGCGGACCGAGCTGGAACAAACTTTATGACACATGTCTACGATTCACGTAATTGACAGACAGACCAAAGAACGGATTTAAACGGACTGATCTATTTCTAAAATCTCTTGACCCACCCAACCCAAATAGTTGATCCAATAGCATCTTTAGTTGGTTCGACACCATTTCGCACCGACGACATGTCGCTCATCCCCATCTTCTTCGGGCGCCGCTCCAACATCTTCGACCCATTCTCCCTTGACGTCTGGGACCCCTTCCGTGGCTTCCCCTTCTCCTCCGGGGAGATCGCGGCGCCCTTCGACCGTGCCGCACACGTGGACTGGAAGGAGACCCCCGAGGCCCACCTCTTCAAGGCCGATCTACCGGGTCTCAACAAGGAGGAGGTGAAGGTCGAGGTGGATGACGGGAAGATCCTGCAGATCAGCGGGGAGAGGAGCCGCGAGAGGGAGGAGAAGACGGACACCTGGCACCGCGTGGAGAGGAGCAGCGGGAAGTTCCTTAGGAGGTTCCGCCTTCCGGAGAATGCGGAGGTCGATCAGGTGAAGGCCGCTATGGAGAACGGGGTGCTGACAGTGACGGTGCCTAAGGTGGAGGCGAAGAAGCCCCAGGTGAAGGCCATCGACATCTCCGGTTGATCCTTACATTCTATGGACGATTGAACCATTGCTCTGTTGTTTGTTGGTCGCAAGTCCATTGCGTTCGCGGTCTCCTGATGGTGTGAGCAGTACTGTCTTGGTCTTTTGAGGTCTTTTTCTTCTCAGGTGTCTTTTGATCTTTGTATAAATCGGACGGTCCTCTTATACGAGTCTGCATGGTTGCGTTTCTGAAATCTTGTTCTGTGTGAGATAGTTGTGATGAGCACAGATGATTGCCTTTGCTTGTTAATCTATCAAACTGGAATAGTTGCGAAAATGGTAAGCGTGTATGGGAGGCTTCCAACCAAGGATGGTTACTTTCATAACACGAAATTTATTTGTTGAGTTGCTCTACAATAACCTGTTAGATTCGAGGGATAATTAAAGAGTAGCCGTTGGATTCTGCTAATGTTAAAAACCAATTATCCATGAGCTTGAGACGAAAGCCATGGGAAAAAAATTAACTTGGAAAGGTTCACAAGCATTGTCCTGAAAAACTCATGCCAGAGTTATATTAATCGATAGTGGCACGCAGTTTGTTGGGAAAGAGTATTACTTTTCTGCGATAATTGGAGAATAAGTTTAAGCACTTGAATGGATCACACCCACGCAAACGGTCAAGCAGAGAGGGTAATTAACTGAATAATGATGATGATGATGATGTTCATGGTCACGCTAGTGGAAAAAAAACGTGACAGAAACAATACGCAAGTGATCATTACGCCCTAACGAGAGTTCGGCAAAGGTGTGTGATCCTCTTTAATTTTATAAATGATTTTGATTCTAAAATCCAATCTTATAAATTGAATTTTAGATCAATATCACTGCAAGTTGTGGTCACGACGACCACGACAAATTATGTGGTCACTTATAGTGGCAACGGTATATTCGAGGTTATAGAACTTTCGCGACGAGACTTGTATCTACGATTACTGGTCACGACGTAATATGGCTAGAACTTAATTCTGTGGCCACAAGTCTCATATCTGTGGGCATAGTTCTGTGGACACAACTTGTTTTCCTTGTAGTGGATGTTCTACATATCCTTCATCCTCAAAAGCTCGCTCAAATTCGAGATTATTTGATGTTTTTTCTTAATGGTCAAGCATCCGGTCAAGATCTAAGCAATTTAAATTCCATTTAGAAAAGACCTTAACCTTAAACAATTAAGATAAAAGAACAAATAGGCTCGAATTTGAGCGAAATTTGGAGAATACGTAGAGCATTGATCTAAGATTCAATCTATAAGGTTGGATTTTAGAATCAAAATTGTAAAAAAAAAATTAAAAAGGATTACAATCTCTGTTATAACTCTCATTACAACAGAGGATCATCTTCAAGGATAACAACCATCCAGTGGACATCTACAAAGCAAACACTTTTCATGCTCACATATGACGGCATGTACCAATAAAGGTCGAGCGGCTCTTGTATCATGCTCATATGCGTTGTTTTTTAACAGAATCCTGTAATAATGCAGTGATCAAGTGAATCTGAATAGGCTGTACATATTATGACTATAAGTTGAGTGAAAGCACGGTTGCTGACTATATAAAGATAAGATAACACCCTTAAAAGGGTCAACAATTTTCGTTTCAGTAAGGGATTTATTGTCTTCTCTTGAGATATTAGGCTCTTCTGAACATATTTTCTACTATAGTAGAAAAAACCTTAATAGCGAAAGCTTCTTACTGCATTGTACGGGGAACTATACCCCCCCCCCGTTTATATGTGCAGTGACCTCGTTGCGACATGCTCAGCATTTATTCCCAGTGACAATAGATGGTGCATGTTTCGGACATGCATTGTCCTTCTATCTTTTTGTAAGGGTGATTCCACATCTCTAGTAGCCCTTTCCAATATTATTAGAGGGAATCTGTTCTGATATCATTTGTAACATCCTGGTCTTAAATCCCCTGATTGTTGGTGAGGAAAACTGATCCTGACAAGTTATTGGGGTCATGTCCTATTTGTAACGACCCAAGATTTTAGGTTCCAAACCATTATCAAGGAAAACTAGTCCTGACAATTTGTTATGTTCATGCTCAAACGGTCCCGTTGACTACAACCCATAATGCTTAAGCTCAAAGTTATCAAATAGTAATCTCCACCGCTTATAACCTACTATCATGCTCCGTGAATTTCCGACGTGGGACTATATTGAGGTAATACAACAAGTATGGTCAGTGGAGGTTGCAGGCTTATCGGAAGTGAAATCCTTGAAGATCAAAATTATTATGCGGTTTCAACATAACAAATGCATAATACAGTTGAGTTGAGGTCATTTTTTTGTATTTACCCTAAAATATTTCAATAGTGGAAAAGTTGTTAAAATTCATTTATTGCCAAATTATATATATATTAATATATATATATATAATCATATCCTTATCCATTTTAAAATATAAATACGAATGCAGATATGAATATTGACGGATGTGAAAAATGTGTTACCATATCCCTAAAAACGAATACGAATCTGATACGAATAATAACGGAAATTTTAAGAGATATTTATACCCATAACCCTGAGTAGTTTCATAATTACCCAAGGAACCTTCGATAATCACGAATTACATGCAGGACCTTGAATAAGTGCTCCGTTTTGCACCCATAACCCTCCGTTAGTTTTGATC
The DNA here is from genome assembly GCA_037367405.1 of Ottelia alismoides. Lineage (NCBI taxonomy): Eukaryota > Viridiplantae > Streptophyta > Magnoliopsida > Alismatales > Hydrocharitaceae > Ottelia > Ottelia alismoides. Next base: position 967,076 of record JAZKJV010000762.1, read on the forward strand.
ATTAACTCAACCCGTGTAGTGAGTTAGTTAATCTAACCAATCCTAAATCTAACGGCTGAAGTTAATCAAAAATTAAAAAAAAAACAAAAAAAAACCCACCCCCTATCTTCTTCTTCCTCCGGCGCCTCCCCCTCTCCCTTCTTCCTCCTCCCACCCGTCTACCCCCGCCGACCACCTCTTCCTCTCCTTGTTCCTCCTCCAGCCCCCCACCCTCACCGAGGTCAGTCATTGACGGAGGCTACTGGTGACGCGTTCGCAAGAAGGCTGAGGCCGGTGCGTTGCCTGTGGATGACGCGGCTAATGCTAGCCAAGGCGGTGGAAGCAGGCTCCTTGCTCGTCAACACACGACCTAGCAGGGGCCGTGTGGCGATGCCGGTGGGCGAGGAGCGCAGGCTTCCAAGGATATCAGTGGAGCTTAGTGGACTCCAGCTGCTGCGTGGAAGATATGGAGGAGCTCCACTCTGTGGAGCTGGAGCCTGATGGAGGACTCTCTACGGATATGGCAACAGATTGAAGGTGCGGCTTTGGTCAGAGATCGAGGCGGGGATGTCAACGAGCAGGGTGACGGCAGCGCGCAACCGTGCGCAAGGGAGAGGGGGAGGGGGCGGGGGGGTGGGGGGGTTGTTGCAGGCGATGGTGGATTGCAGGCAACAGACGCGATCTGGAAAGCGATGGAGGCAGTTGCTCCGGGAGGGAGGGGGCGTCGAGATTGCTGGTCGTGGAGGTTACAGCGATTGGGGAAGGAGATGGGGTATTTTTTGGGAATGTGATTTTGTTGGAGGGGTAAAATCGTCTGAAAAAGATAGAATCTGTCAAAGTTAACGGCATATATTGAAGGAAGTTGACGCAGGGTTATGTCATGTAAGGGTTAAACATTATTCGGGGTTCTAAGTGTAATTCGTGGTTATTGAGGGTATTTGGGGTAATTACATAATTACTTTGGGTTATGGGTGTAAATATCCCAAATTTGAAATAGTTTAACTAAAATATATATGTTTAAGATGGTTTTCACATAAAATAGATATAGCGGATATAATAATTTCACAAACAATTATATCAATAATGGTGAATGCAATCATAAAATATTGTTACTCACAATTATAAATAAATCTACTACGATACTTATGTACAAAAATGAATATACGAATATGAATGCGAATATTAGCGAATGTCAAAGTAGGAATACGAATAGGAATGTCAAAAAATACATAAAATGAATATGATAAGAGATCATATACGAATATATTGACATTTATTTTTATCCCTATTTAGGGGGCATTACTGCGTCCTTTTTACAACCCAATCCGTTCCAGTCAAACTGATGGTAATGGCAGCAAATCCTCCCCGGCTGTATTCCAAAAAGATATAATTTAATTCCGACCATGTTTAGAAAGCAATTCAATTCGATCAACTGCAAAAAATTTGAATTGAACGGATATTAATTTTCGCCGTCCTCCCATTTCCAACGTCCTGGAAAACACTGGTATCCGTTTGGTGTATACGGTTCAATTGTATTCCTTATTGAGAACATAAGAACCCCTATAAAATCAAAAGATTACAATCCATCTCTCTCTCTATACCATTTTACGTATCATCAATCGATCAAGCATGAAGAGCTTCCTCGCCACCGTCCTCGTCGTCGTCCTCGTCCTTCTTCCGCTCGCGTCGTGCAGAATTCCTACGGCTCCTCCAAGTGAGCGTCAAATCGAATATTTCATACTTATGGCGCTTGATTCTGGGGAATGGATCATCTGTTGTAACAAGGAGCCAGCAGATTCTACAGTACCCATTTGAGTCGCTCGATATTGATCGAGCAGTTCACGAGATTTTGCACTGTACAAACACACAAAAAGTGCAAAATCACGTGAACCGCTCGATCAAGATCAAGCGGCTCAAATGGATACTACAGAGTTTACTGAGCTCCCCATTGCAGCAGACGATCCATTTCCCTTGATTCTGTACTCTTACATGTTTTATTTAATCTTTCGCATGTTTTTTCCGTCGAATCGAATTGTTTCATACTTATATTCTGTGTCAAATATAACGAAGATCGATCGCATGTTTTTTTTTGTCTCAAATACTCAATCAATCTATGAGGTCTTCCAATCTCTCGTGGTGTTTGATATGTTGTGTCGATTTTAGGCGTGGGGGTGTTGGAGAGGTGCACCGTAATACTCCACCCGATTGTTGGGCACTGCAACGACGAGAGCTGCGACGCGGAGTGCCAGCAGAAGTTCGGCGACAAGGCGTACGTCGGCAAGTGCGTCGACAACCTATACTGCACCTGCGACATCTTCTGCCCCGCCTGAATAGCATATATATGCTTTTCTCTCTTCTTCTCGCTAAGAACTTGAAACTTTTCTGATAAATAAATATGTTTGCGTATGAAATTGCTTCGATTCTGCTTTTAGATTAATTTGTGTGTTTTAATTCAGATTTGCTATTAATAATTTATTGGCAGCAGTGTACATCTACACGATAGACATTGTTTGTCTGCTAATGAAAGATTTTAGATGGAAACGGACCGGATATGCATGTTTCCATATCTATATTTGCTTCATCTCTTTCGAATATGAATATGGATACGGATATGATTAGGATATGCAATAACGAAACCGTATTCTTAAAAATACGGATACGATTCAAATCGGGTATTTTATCGAATCTGAATATGAATAAAGAGGGTACAAAGAGCGGCTCCAAATAGGGATCGAATAAAGAGTCGATCTAAATATGGATCCAAGAAACATCGAATCCGAATAAGGATCGAATAAAAACTACATACGAATACGAATTAAATTTTTATCAAAGTTCAGAGTGATTTTAAAAAAAATAATAATTAATTATAAATAAGTTGCATCCGGATAAAAGGGAGCGTCGAGAGTTGTGTTCTTGATAGGAAGCAAAAAGTTGGTAGGGTTTTGTAACTTTCATTTGTGCGCAACCCAAACAAAAGTAAGTTAATTAATATCATTAATATATAGGTTTAATGTGGCTGCCCCTAACGGGGAGCTAACTTGGCTCCCCCACCCCATTTTTCTCATTTTTTATTTTTTTTTGAAAATTTCTTTCATGAATATTCATCAATATATCTCTATGTTATGCTATTAAAATTTCGTATGAAACAAGGACTCCTACGGCCTCCATCCAGACAGTCATTTTTTAATGGTAACAGAATTGTTAAAAACGACCCCGTCTGGATGGAGGCCGTAGGAGTCTCTGTTTCGTATGAAATTTTAACAGCATAATATAGGGATATATTGATGAAAATCCACGGAAGAAATTTTCAAAAAAATAAAAAAAAAATAGGAAATGGGGTGGGGGGAGCCAAGTTAGCTCCCCCTCAAGGGGACAGCCCCATTTTACCCTTAATATATTGTATTATATAATATATAATGCTAATATATTTGTATTATATTAACTAATTTATAAGATAATATATTAAATATTGTATTTGTATATCCGGATCCGAAATATTAAGCCATTGCGATATATGTATCCATATCCGAAAAATTTTTACCATCTATATTCATATCTGATATGTATTCAATTAATATTTAGATACGAATATCAATATCCGGTAATTTTTCGAATATGATAAACAGATATTCAGATATGTCCGTATCCATTTTCATCTATACATTTTGCACCTAAGATACGTGAGAAAACTCAGAAAGTTCAAGAACCTTGATGTATATTTTCCTACAATTTTGCGGGATTTATGTGGACCTCGAAATATTTCTATGGACTTCAGAGGACTTCCGAGATATTTTACCCCTTTGCTTTGCATGTCATGTAGAAATATAGATGTTACTTATAAGGACACGAGCAGCGTTTGCATGTGGAAGTCCAATGCAAAAGGTTGTATTTTATAAGTTGTAATTCGTTCCGTCTACGTTCATCATCATGTCAATATCTAAATAATCTATATCTCATCAATCATACTTATATCGTTTGATGGGAATAAATTTTCCATATATCTTAGATCACAGAAAAGTACAAAGTCGGTAAGTGATATTGTACGGTATACTAAATCAAAGGCAACTAAAACCTAATATATTAGATAAAAGGGTTTAATGGCCTGCCCCGTGTCATTTTTCGGCGATTTTTTTTTGAAAATACCGTCAACTATTTTATTATTATATCTCTCTAATATGTCATTTAAATATCGTCAGAAACAGATGCATGTATACACTACATCTAGAACATGTACTTTTAACGGACTTAGAATTGTTGTAATCAACATGTTTTAGATGGAGGGTATAAGAGTCTTTGTCTTTAACGAAATTTGAATGGCATATTATAGGGGTACAATGATGAAAATACATGACAATATTTTTCGAAAAAAAAACAAAAAAATCGTCAAAAAATTGTACGGAGCAACCAATTGGCTACTCGGAGGCAACCCCCAGATAAAATCCAAGTATAGAAAAATCAAATGCTCGGAGAAAATTTAACATGAAAATTCTAAACGAGAGGTTAAAAACCATGAGGCTATTTTGAAACCAAAAAAATGGAGCAATATAATTATAGGGTTTTTATCAGTTGTGTCCCTCTGAGATATTGCAATATCAGTTATGCCCCTTCCTTTTCTGAAATATCAGTTGTGCCCCTACCTTCTTGAAAAAATAACAGTTTTGCCCTTTTGTAATATCAGTTATGCCCCTACTTTACCTTAACAGAAGGGCAGAACTGTGAATTTTGCAAGAAGGTAGGGATATAACTGATATTCCAAAAAAGAAAGGGGCATAACTGAAATTGCAATATCTCATAGGAGCACAACCGATAAAAACCCATAATTATATTAACCTCCATTAATGGTGTTAGGCCTCGAAACGTGCATTTTAACACTACTAAAAATGATATTTTAAGTTAGAAACCATACTTGAATATTCGATTATTATTGAATTTTTTATGAATTTCAAGGAATTCTTAAAGAATCTTCAATAGTTGTTAAAGGAATATATTACAAAACTTTGCCGTATTTTCTTGAATATTAAATTGAGAGAAGAAATTGAAAAAAAAATCAAAACTGGGTATAATATTATACCTGCACCTAAAAAATTTTGTGAAATTTTGCTACAGTTTGAAAATTCAAATAACTGGGCCAAAAAATTGAAAGTTCACGTGTTAATAAATAGAGATCTAGTTGCAAAAATAAGAGCTTACAAGGGCGTAAGTGAACTTTAACACTTTATATTTGAATAAGATAAAGACGAATACCTAAGTGCAAATTACCTGTAAATCTTGAGAGATATTAATTTTCAACCATCAATGGCAACCTCGTAAATCTTGAGTTGAGTTGTTTTCAAGCTTACCTATCCAAACGTTTTAATTCAGGATATATGTTGGGTTTTCCATCTTCCAATAATATCATATTAATTAATTACCACAACTGCATCTTTTCATTCTCAATCAATTTCAATCGATGTTTTAAAAATCGGATCGAACATTGAAGCGCTCAGTCGGTTGGACTGGCTATAATATTCAATATGACATTATCATTCCTATCGATTTGGAAAAAAAATCAGATCAGATTTAATTTGTTGGTCCGAATGAAAATCAATTTTTTGAACCGATAAAACCGGATGCATATACATAAGTATGTATGTACATATCAATGAAGTAATCATTTAAAATATCAAATCTTTCAATAGAATAACATGACTGTCTATTTCGAGTAAAATTCTAGAAAGGTTAGCAATATTTTTTTAGCATTATATATGAAAACATTATTGTAATTCATTTATATACAGTTGCTTCTAAAAAATTATTCTAAGAAGGCAGTGGCAAAACTGATATCCCAAAAAAAAAGAGAGGGCATGACTGAAATTGTAGAAGTTAAAAAGATATAAGTGAGAAAAGAACTCTATTATTTAATTATTTAAACACTTTATATTTTTAAAAAAGGTATTTTTAGCCGGCTGACTCATAAACTTTTTAAATTACCTCTACGACCTTTTGCACAATGTAATTACCCCATCAACCATGTAAATTACCTCAAAACCCTCACGGGCTTCAAACAGATTAACCGGAAGGATCATAAGGTAAGAGTTGCCAAGTTTACGGATCGAGGGGGGAATTAGTTTGTTTCAAAGGTCGTTGAGGTAATTGGCAAATTTTATAAGATCTAAGGTCAAGATGTAGGGACCCGTTCCTCTGCTGTACCATTGAGCCGGCTGTAAAAGAGGATGTAGCGTGAACCGTTCGATCACGATCGAGCGATTCACACGAAATTAAAGTTTTTTCAGCCTTTACTGTGTGAACCGCTCAATCTTGATCGAGCTGTTCACACCGCACCCAACCTTTACAACCGGCCTACACATAGGATCCGTGGTATGAGATGATAGGATCCGTGCTATGAGATGTAATGAACTTGTCTAAGGAGGAAAACCATTGGAAAGGGCCCTCGACATGACACGAATGCATGGTCCTGCATGAGGGAGTGGATCCTCTGCTGTGCAGCAGGGATCTGCTGCAACTCGGGAATGATCCAGAGCCGCTCGATCGAGATCGAGCGGTTCGCACGGTAAGAACCCACAAAACCCTTGATTTCGTGCGAACCGCTCGATCTTGATCAAACAGCTCCGGTTCACTCCCGGTTACAGCAGATCCCTTCTCCGCTTCCCCTGCATGAACGTACGGTGGTGATGTGCGCGGCAATCGACTATGGAAAACCGCAAGCATAAACCATAGAAGTTGGCAGGACTCCAATCATTTTAAAGGAAAGAATATAATCCTTCCCTCGGTAATTGACAACCCAATCTACTCAAATTGATCATAACGACGTTAAATTCCCCCCAACTGTAATCAGAGCAATTCCCTCCAACTTGGAAAGCAATCTCCCTATTTCGGTAATTTCCCATTTCTACAACAAACCAAATCGAAATCGTATTTGATCTTTGGGTAAACTTCTTGACGAGATGGGTTGCTTGTATCTCTATGCCATGCCTTCGTATCTGTAATTGTACTGTCATTCCTTTTTTGAGAACATCGAAACCCCAATAAAACCACATTACAATCCCCATCTCTCTGCAGTATCATCAATCGATTGATCAAGCATGAAGAACCTCCTCGCCGCCGCCATCTTCGTCGCTTTCTTCCTCCTCCCACTCGCTTCATGCCGGACTTCCCCTCCAGCTGTTCCATGTCCTCCTTCAGGTGAGTGAAGTCGAATAAAGCATCAACTGAATATAATTCGTATGGTTTGTGCAAATAGTTCTTGTCTTTGTGCAAATGCCGAGTTTTCAACGTCTATGTATGTGTTGTATAATTACATGCTATTATATCAAGTGTATGTGTTGTATATATTGCAGGTACTCACGTCGTTCCAGAGTCGATGAGGTGCAGCATACTGTACAAAATGTTCGGCAAGTGCGACGACGATACATGTTACGTACAGTGCAAGACGCGACACAGGAAATCGACGATCGGGGCGTCGTGCGAGGACGAGCACCTGTGCGACTGCACGTACTTCTGCTGATGAAGGTGAGATTCAGATGTCTCCACCTGAGCAAGACTTGCTGTTGCTGAAGTGAATATTTCCGCAGCATCATGAACTCGTTGATCGTTGTCTCCCGTGTTTATTATCCGAAACTTCTTCGCTATCTTTCTCTAAGATGAATGCTTATTGTTCAGAGGGAACCGGTATGAATGTATTTCCTTCGCTGTTTGGCGAAATTACTGATGATATGATTAATCGATATAAAATATTAACAAGCTATTAAGTACGATTACGAATACGATCACTTTGATTTTCAAGTTCATGGTGGTGATGAGTTCTTTAGTCTTATTAAGCTTTTGCAGAACCGATCTATTCGATTTTGGAATACAATCTTGCTTGGTTATTTCTGTAGCTTACATAAACCTTCCCAGTAGCAGCATTTCGGTGTTTCCAACTTTTTGTATTTGACAGTTCTATTGAACTTACCATAAACAGATCGAACAATATAGGAGTTGAAGACTGTAATATTGAACAGTTTTTTCTGCTTTCGACAGTATAAGCACAGCAACAAAAGTCGGCTATCCGAACAGAACCAAGACAGGTATGGGATATACCAACACAGTACACAACAGCAGCAGTAAACATTTTAAGGAGAAGCAGATTATTGGCGACCGACATCGAGAATTAGTCGCCAACCATAAGTATTATACAATGGCCATATGGGTAGCTGGAAGTGATAACATGCCCCCTATTGACATTCGTTACACAAGAAATTCTCCCTTTTTTATTACCATCGACAAAAGTCTGCTGTGATAGTGTAGTTTTTAGGTTTCAAGAACCTTTACATCGGCTGACCGATTGCGGCTTCATCGCATTTCAGCTTCCTCTCTGCGGAAGCAAAACGATCCTTCAGCTCCTTGGCCTGAACTTTCTGCGTTTTTAGTGGCGTGTGTGTAAATTAGCTGACACCAGGTTGTTTTAGCGGGAAGAAAGCCCAGCTCTTGTGTGTGCCCGTTTCGATGTGGTTTACATCCTCATTTGCCCACCAATCTGGTCTGGCAACTGCCCTTTTAGGGCCCTCGTCAACATTATCGAACTTGAATTCTTGAGAAAGCTTAAGTTTCGCTGGCAAGTCATGGTAGGTTTCATTGACATAGCATCCAACCAACTGTCCTGACTCATTTGCTTTGTTGTTCGATTCGGAGGAAGATTCGGTAATGTCCAAGTGAGGCTCTGGCACTGCTTCTGTTAAGGCTTCAGATTTTGCGGTGGCACTGCAGGCGTCCTCTTTCTTGGATAAATCAAATGACACCCTTCGACTCAAGAGGGCATCGGTACCACGAGATTTATCAGTTAAACCCTCTGCTATCATGGCCGTCGAAATCTGATCACCCACGAGCGACCCGTCCCCCCTGGAGGAGGATTGGAGAGGAGCCATCTTACGCATTGCGAGACCTTCCGCTGGCAGCAGTTTCGGAGGGTCCGCAATTGGAAAGGAAGACAAGGAGCCATTAACGGGTGGATGGAACTCCCGATCAGGGAATGGGGATGAAGTGCTGGAACAGACAGAACTAGGTGATATGAGGTTACCTATTGGACTTCCAGGGTACCACTGGTATGATTGAAAGCCCTGACCCTCACTCTTCCGCAGAGTGGAGTCTAGGGAGGACATTAACAGCTCGGCAAATGGCACCTCAGGGGAAGACGGAGTGGTAAAATGAACAGGCTCCGGAGGGGTTAACGGAGCGGTTGATGGTTCGGTAGTGAAAGTGGAGAAAATGGGTGGAGAAACTAGCTGGGTATCATTTGCATAGGGGCCTATTGCAAAAATGGAAGCCGGACCACCAGGTGAATATGCCTCCGCAGAGAGAGCAGTAAGAGAAAATAGACTGACGGGTGAATGTGCAGCAGAAGATGGGTCGGACTGAAGAAAAGACGCAGGCGACGAAGGTGGTGCAACAAATGGCAGAGGAGCGGATATCTGACTTGGAACTTCTGAAACCATGTGACCAGGTATGGGAATCATCGCCTCCGGACTGAAGTTGGAGTGGTTTACACGCCGATCTTGTTTCTGCGATTTAAAACACCAGTACATACTGAAGCAACCACCCCATCTTCTCCTCTGATGTTAAAAAAAGAATGGCTTTAGTAAATTATGCATACAAATGGATATTGAAGCTGTGGAAACTCCAGACGCACTAATAGATAATACAAAATTCAGAATCCAGTAAAGGAAAAATGTAGGCACCAAAAGTTTCATAATCTTCTAAAGAAAATGCTTTTTTGTTCTAAATTGTGTAGGTAAAATCAATTTGAGAAAAGAAAAAAATTAGCAACTGCAGAACTTCCATTAGCCGAGGGAATTACCTCAATTGAGGTTACCAAAATGAGAGCATAAAAAGACATCAAGGCCACATAAGTATTGTCTCTATGTTAATGCATCGCATCTTATCTAAGCAACTCAACTTGTACTCTTATGAAACAATTCTGTGCTGAGGCCCAACCAAACGTCCAACCAAGACAATGCATTTTGAACCCTAGTTACATAGGCCTTAAACACAACCAACTGTGTTATGATGAGGTAAGTCCTCTCTGGAAAATCTTAAACAACTTGCATTTGAGTTGTCGTAAACCCAAAAAGAACAACACTTTAAAACAAACAAATAGTTCTGGAATAGTTCTAAGCCTTAGATTGCGTAAAAGGTGTTCAACATAACAAATGCATGGACAATGAGGTCAACAAGTGTAACGACCCGGGCTTAGTTCACCGGAATGTTATCGAGGAAAACTGATCATGATAACTTGTTGAGTTCGAGCCCAAACGGATCCGTTGACAACCACCCAAAATGTTTAAGCCCAAGTTGTCAAGTAGTAATCACCTCCCTTATAATAACCCCACTCATACACTTTGTAAGTTTCCGATGTGGAACTATGTTGTTCCGATGTGAATCTAAGTAGGGGTGTTATAACCTTCCCCACTTATTCGCCATGTCCTCTCGCGACGTGGCTCATCACTTGTTCACGATGACAATAGTGGTTGCACACTCCAAGTAGCCTTTTCCTTCGATCTCTTTGTAGGCGCAGCTCCACCTCTCTGGTAGTCCTTTCCACTATTAGAGGGAACATGCTATGATATCATTTGTAACAACATAAGCTTAGGTCCCCCGACTATTATTGAGGAAAATTAGTCCTGACAACTTGTTGGGCTCGGGTCCTATTTGTAACCATCCGAGCTTTTAGGTTCCGGACCATTATCAAGAAAAAATAGTCCTGACAACTTGTTAGGTTCATGCCCAAACAGACCCGTTGACGACCACCCAAAATGCTTAAGCCCGAGTTATCAAGTAGTAATCCACACCACTTATAACCCACTCTCATACTTCGTGAGTTTCCGATGTGGGACTATGTTGGGGTGATACAACAAGTCTGTCAAGTGGAGATTGCAAGCTTATGTGGAAGTGGAATCCTTGAAGATTATGTGGTTTCAACATAACAAATGCATGGGCAATGAGGTCAACATGTCTTGTGAGAGACTGCAGATTTATGCGGAAGGTGAAATCCTCGAAGACTAAATTATGATGTGATTGCTAGAAGAATGCTTGTGACATGGGTCTACATTAGGGAGTAGACACCGAACACAGATCACATGTCATCTATATGCAACGAACCAGCGAGGCATCGTGCACATTTCTTACCAAAGCCCTCTAGTAAAAAAGGTGTAGGAGGTTGGGATTCCATGGGCAAGCATTTCCTCCCAGCAGAACTTCTCAAGATAATTCTATGATAGGATGTATAACAGAGCTGCAATATAAAAGCATGGGGCAGTCAGGGCAGAATAATTTACCGCAAGTCAGGCTATTTGGAGGCAACATAGTGACAATATGCAGGGAGATCAACCTTATTTGAAAAACATGTTTTACCTTTGCAGGAATATATACGGTCCTCGTGGGCTGGTGTGGAAATGGAAGATGATGCATTGAGGTTCCAAGTTTGTGACAACCATTCCTGCATGGTTTCTTATTCTTAATAAATTGGCAATAACTCTTAGTACCCTTAATTGGACTCTAAATAAATATTTAGATAGTTAAATAAATATCCTATATAAGTTCATAATTACCTTTTGACACCTCTATAATTCATATTTACATCTAAACTGGCATATAATTATTAATCATTAGAGGGTATGCCCATGTGCTATCTTCGATGCATGTGGGAGGCTAACAGTGGACCAAAATACATTCGGTGTGATTGTAGGATCAAGCCACAAGCAACCTTCTCTTTGTCCCTCCCTCACACCCTCTCACCCCTCCCTTTCATTCTCTCTTCTGAAATAACCATGGAGGTGGCGTACAGGTCGGATGGCTAGACTACAATTGTAGGTTCGTGCGCCATCATCGGTGGAGAGAGGTTTGCAGGTTGAACATCATTATCAGAGATGGTGGGTGTCATTGCAAGCTGCGGAGCTACTCACACTACTTCTGTAGGCATCCAAAAGTGAGTGTGATCAACAAGATTCTCGATAGAATAAGCTAATGGTTGATTATGCATAAGGTTTCAAAAAAATGAGGCGGATTGAAATCGATTTTCCGTCATCAAGGCAAGGCGTAAGCGTTGGGCAATTAAGGCATAAGCCTGTTTTATAGAGAAAATACTCATTAGAACTATTACTAAACATAACCTTTATTGTCATAAAATGCTAAACTTCAAATATTCACAAACCATACTATCATAAATCTAAATTAAATACATGTCTACAACATACAATATCAACTATATGTGTTACTTTGAATTAGTGATTATATAATATTCATATTGTGAAATTGTGAGTTCCTTATATTCTTATAAAAAAATACATGAGCATAGATAATACATAATACACATTATAATAAGAAATAGAATATTATTTCTTGGTATAAATATTGTTCATATTAACTAAAACAATTAATATATGCATACATATTTTATTTAATGTAATGATGGTTGTTATATAATTGTATAAGAGAAAAGGGAGCATGCACCATGGTGCATGTAAGTTTACATGCACAGGGGCTTATATCTCCCACATTTTTTTATTTTTTGGGAAAATATCACCGTATATATTCATCCATATATCCCTCCAATATGCCATTTGAATTTCGTCAGAAACAGAGACTCATATGCCCTCCATCTAGAACATATAATTTTAACGGTCTTAGAATTGCTGTAATCGACATGTTATAGATGGAGGGCATAGGAGTCTCTGTTTCTGACGAAATTCGAATGACATATTGGAGGGATATATAGATGAATATACATGGTGATATTTTCCCAAAAAATAAAAAAATGTGGGAGATATAAGTCCCGGTGCATGTAAAATTACATGCACCATGGTGCATACTCCCCATCCTCATTGTATAATATATACACATATATATGAAATAATACATTTGAGGAATAACATATATTGACACACATGAAAAAATTTGAATAACATATGATTACTACTTGATGTATAGGTTTGGTTCGATATATTAGGTTTATAACTAAAGATCATACTGACAATATAATATATGTTGTAATTGTGACTTGTATGTTTCTGACTAACATATAGTTTGTACCTTCTATATTGTAGTGAAAGTATAACTTTACATAGTTTAAAACTTTAAATTAGTTATTTTGTCAAAAAAATGCACAGCAATCCCATGCAAAGCCTCAATCGTGTATCACCGCCTCAAGTGCCTTTCTGTGAGGTTTATGTATTGGCACCTTGAAACATGTTTTTTAAGACCATGGTCACACTCTTATTTAGCCAACCTACTTAATTGTGGGAAAAGGCTTTGTTGTTGCTGTGTGTTACTCTTATTATCCTCTGAAACCTGCTTATTCCTATCGAGCCCTATGAACTCCAACAACCTTGTTATGTGCAGCCTCCTCCCTACATTCTCAACTGTTGATATCACCTCTAGGTGCGCTGCTCCTAAGAAAGACAAGGTAAAACATCTCAATTATTGCAATAGCAAAACTAAAACCTCCAAAGCCAAGCCAATCAAAATACTTATGAGCTCCGTAGCCTCATCCTCCTCGAGACTCACCACAAAGCCATTGAGGTATGTTGCGCTAAAGTAGAGGATGGATTCCCAAAGTGTGATGCACATGATGAGACGATGAACTCTCACATCCTCTCCTCTCTACACACAAATTTAAAAAGAGGATGCTTGAATTTTTTAATCAATGAAAACTTTACAATACAACTCATTTAAGCAATTGTTTATAACGTTATTTTACTATTTCGATCATCTAATGGCTGCAACCAAATGACTGTAAACAATTCAAGGTAGGAAAAAATTATTTCTTACCCGCATCACCAATTGATCAGAATGAGAGGATGAAAATGGAGCAGGATCAAAGGATCAAAAGACAGGAATAGAACGAGAGCCGGAACTACATGCAACCTATCTAATCTCAACAGAATGATTCTCCATGACCAGTTGTTGAAAGAGAATACCTCATACCTAAAGATGCAACTTCGTACCAACACCCTCCAAAGACTAAGTAGGAAAGAATTATTTTTACCATGCACCAACGGCATCGTTTGATCAGAATGAGAGAATGATGGAGCAGGATCCAAAGACAAGGATATAACGGGAGCCATAACTACAGCAACCTACTTAATCTCAATAAAATGATTTTCCATGCCCAGTTGTTAAAAGAGTATACCTTGTACCTAAAGTTGCATCTTCCTACCAACACCCTCCCTCTAAAACCTCATTGGGGCAACATCTGAGTAGGGTCCTTAAATATCTCATCTCATCCAAGGATATGTTACAGCCCCTGCATGTCCATCGTGCATTACTCCAGCTCCTACACCTTCTCGAACCCCCCACCCCAACCCGGGCCTCATGTCGACCATCTCCCTCATTGTGAACAGTTGTGTTGTCATGTTGGATATGGCATAGGACCAAAACCTCCCTAAGCACCACCCATCATTATTAAATTGTGTCTCTTTTGGAGAGGAGATGTTGGTATAGTCCTTCATGTATTATTGCTAGTTGCCGCAATCAGCCATGGTTGTGAACTGCATGTTGGCATATCATATGAGACAGTTGTCGTACCACCCATGGCTTTAAAAAACATGCCTCGCGGCATCAAGGTGTAAGCCTCAAGGTGGTTTTCCATGAAAACGGCATCAAGGTTATAGCCTCAATCTGGATATTCAAGGCATAAGCCTCACATCCCCGAGGCAGTACCGAGGCAATCGAGGCAGTGATATGGTACCAAGGCACTACCTCGATCTGTTGTGCATTGTTTGGGTAAAAAAATAATTATCATGAAAAAGCTATAATTTACAATAATATTAAAGCTATAAAGCATATATTAGCCACAAATATACGAGTCACAATCACAATATAAAAATTATTATGTCCACATCTTTAGTAACAAACGTTATTGAATGAAACATATGTCAAGTAGCACACATATATGTTAGTCGCATTTCTTCATATATATATATATATATATATAACCCAAGGCTCAAAAAAGGTATTATATCATCAATATATGTTAGTCATGAAATATATCATTTCGTAGACGTATATTATATATTTATATTAGAATCATCATTGCACCAAAGAAATCATGAAATTGTACAATGATTGTTTCTAATTAGTATGAACAAATTTTCTATCAACAAATGATATTCAATTGATTGTATCTAGGAATGAGTATGGTATATTTTTATTTTTTTTGTAAGAATGTTAGGAATTCAAATGTTTGCAATATTAATATTACATATCACAAATTCAAACTGGCATATATAGTTGATATGATATATCATGTACATCTATTCAATTTGAAAATATTTAAATTTAGGATTTATGAAAATATATTTTGTAAATATTTAAAGCGTAGATTTTATGATATTACAATTATGTTTAATAGCTTTTACGTATATTTACTCCGTAGACCAAAACTTACGCCTCGATCACCTCGAGGCTTACGCCTCATCTCAATAACGGAAAACCAACTTGTGTTTTTTAAAGCCTACCACCCAATGATCCTTATAGTAAGGGAAGCTAAATGGGAGGTTGGAGGAAGCATTGTCGAAACATGAACGACAAATCATGGTAAGAGAAGGTTAGAGGAAGAGGAGGCTCGTTACAAGGAGGCATGAGATCAACAGAAGACTTGAACCCATGTTCATTGCTAATCTTAAGTAAAGAGAACAGATGAATTTTGTGATTTGCAGTTCAACCCATTATGGGTTGGTGGTAACTCAAATTTGGTTATTTGCAAACAGATAGGGTGATAGGAAGGTTATAGTGTAAACAGAAGTAATTGTACAAGGGTTATTGTGTAAATGCAAACTATAAAGGGATCAACACATAAATATAACGTAAAAAGTATTCATCAATAACCAAGATTACAAGCAGCTATCCATGCAACCACCCAAGACCTAGGGGTACAAAACCTCTAATTGTCAAGTCACCACTCTCCCATTTTACAATAAAATATTACAATTCCACCTCTTCATATTCAAACAACAAATTTGTGTTATCCACGCTTCTCCTTCCCTTTACATGGCTTTCCCTCCTCTCCTTTACTTTCCTTACCCTCTCATCATAATCCTCTATTACACTATAGACTAAAACAAGTATTATGTAACCATAACAACAAGAGTCACCCACCCAAAGTTCCTAAACAAAGCAAACACGAAAATTCTCGAATAGTTTTTTCATGAATTGCGTACATAGATATCTTTTCCACGAATAGTGGACTTAAACCACCCTACAAACTACAGTCCATATGCAAACTATCATAGTCATGCAACAGGAGAAAAGCTTCTACTGAAGCCCCAGCAAGGACAACTGCAATTGCTTAAATTGATGGAGAAAATGAAACAGATCCAATATGTGTGCCTACGGATATAGCAAAAGCAAGATTAGTTGCACAAAAGATAAAGAAGTGTACTCATGAAAAATCTTCAACTTCTTCTCCGGCTTTGTAGTACTAGCATATATAAACTACAGGACCCCTTAGGTAGTGTTCATATTATTAACTATTCAGGGTCACTGCTTAGAAGATGTAGGATTATATTCTTGGTTTGTGTGAAGAAGAGAGCCTCGGCTCAAGGGTTAAGGATGCCGTTGAGAGATCAGATGGTTACGTGATTTTCCTGTCGAAGCCGTATCTTACAAAATGCAGTCAAAGATTAGTTTAATAGACTATGTAGTGGTCCAACCCTACCCACGACTCTTTTATAGGGAGGACTTTTTTTCTCAATTAATGTAAAAACAAACCAATCATTAACCTGTTCCTTTTTTTAAGGAAATTAATTTATGTCTGTTTCTCTGTCTAAACAAAAAAACAAGGTTTTTGTGTATGGCATTCATCAAAAAATGAGAAATTGTCTATGTATTTTGTATTGGCAATTAGCGCTTGCAAAAGGAGTGATTGTAGGATAAAAAATAGCAAAGCCTTCTTCCACTTTAAGTAGAGTCGACTAAATGGATTCTCATCAAATCCATGTTGAAAGATCCGACTGTTTTTTACGCGGGTTGTCGGCTACCTAACGCAAACCCCCTCACAGGGGGATTTGAACATTGGTTTTTTGGGTGGTAGTCATACTACTCTACAACTAGACCATTGAAGCGGGTATGATGACCATATAAAATTTAATATAATTGAATCACGTCTACACATTATGATGCTATCTACTTGTACATTTTTCATGGAGCTTTCTCGAACTCATACAAGGCCATTAGTAACTTACATTGACCATCAGTTAACTTACGTTGACCATCAGCTCTATCTTTATTCTCAAACCTATCAAGTTGCTTGCCATTAATTTCAGACAATTTGGATAAAAAGGTACAGTATTATTTAAAAATTGGAACTTTGGCAGTTGTCTGAATGCCCTCCACAATCAGATAGGGTTTGAAGAAAACTAGTTGAATGAGAGAACTAGATATGCACAATGCATGTCTTCTTATAAAGTTAGGGAGAACCTCGACGAGTGATTTATATAACCAAAACCAACTTATATTAAGCGTCATGAGGGCCCATCATTGTTCATGTTCAGCTCCGAATTTAGTATTTTACTTTTTACCCATTTAACTATAAAAAATATTGCAACTTTAGCTTTGGGAACTAGAAGCACTGGTAAAATTTGAGTTTCTTCGCAGACCTAACAAAACTGCTAGCACAGGGGTAGGTTTGGGGGGTTTACCCCCCCTTACCCCCATTCTTTCTCTTTCCAAGTGGGTCCCACATTTTCCCTTTTTTAAAATATTAAATAAATTAATTTTATTCCATCTATTCCATCAAAAAATAATATATTATACCATCATATCATATAAAAAGTATAAACTACTCCACTTCTACTCACTTTTTCAAACTCCAATACAATCACATCACAATAACTACTCACTTTATCAAACTTCAATACAATCATATCACAATAAACCCGCTTCTAACCCACCCCCTGTTTAACCCTCTATCCAAACACCAAAACCCAAAAATGGGTTACCTGCAACCAGTTTAACCCACCTAAACCCATTATCCAAACACACCCTTAGTGCGTGCTCAGGGGAACCTAATCCCGTGGGCCTTGAGTACGCACCTGAGGTTCACTTGCATATCAACACAGGTGAGGCCTTGGGTAAAAAGCACCGTGCCTCGAGTACACACCCTGTACAAACACTGCATAACAGTATTGCCCAAATTTCGCATTGACTTAGATAATCTATTTCCCCAAAGTAATCCTTTATTGCTAGCAGAAACCCCTTAAGTTTGTTTGTCATATTTTTAACCTCTCAGAACATAGGCTAGAATACTTCACAAAAATCATAGAGATAAACCATCCTTGGCTCTTATCCGACAACTCTGAAGATAAACCTTTCTAACCATTGAATTAACAAGATATTACTGAACCCCAACTGATTTGCCTTGCCTGCTCATATACAGCATTAACTCTTGATATACTTTGCTAAAGCCCCCCACCAGCTTGGTCTATCCAAGAGCAATAAAAGTAAAAGTGCCTAAACTGTCTGCGCAGGAGAAATAGTAGAGAATAAGTAATCAAGGTCCTCTCACAATAACCATGCTAACATGGTGTCTGCCCAGGCAAAAAAAGTCTTGTGGTAGGATTCACATTTGATTGTCATACCTGAAGTCCTCCACAAGATAATTGTTTTGAATTGGAGGCATGTCACAATCATATGGTAACTTCATTCAAGGGATAGAGTTTTATCGAGTTATCGAGACTAAGGTATAATGTTGAAAATGCTAATAACAAATTACAACCTAAAAAGGCAGTGATATACTTAAAAAGTTAATAAAAAATAAAGAAGTGAACTATATATGCTTTGAAAAAAAACCATGGTTCGACATAATAAGACATAACTTATGTCTAACAGCATATTAAGTTTGGCACACCATCTGAAGCTATTCAGATGGTAGCACCAAAAACAAACTGGCCTTTGCATACAAAATGCAAATTTATAGCTTTGCATCATTTCCCATTCAAAAAGGAACAACCCTGAATAAAAGACTTCAATCTGAATTACAGAAAACTCTATTCGCATAATAGATAAAAAAAAGTGAAACATAAAAAGTAACTTATCTATAATTCTAATGAGTATTTGACGGTGGAAGACCCAATTTTATGCTGGTCATAGGTTATCTGAAGCAACTTTCAGCCTTTATCTAAACTCGGAACCGGACCACTATGAAAAAGGAGAACCTTTCTACAATCAAAGAAGTGTTGGCAAAATTATTCAATGTGATCTTTTACTTATTTCAACCTAAGGCTAATCCGAGTACTGACACGTCCCAAATTAAATTTTATTAGAAGCAACTAATGCCCCCACATAACTCGAGAATTCAATTTCATGTAAGGTTTTTGACCTCTCAGCAAACTTAAACTTCATGGTGCAAAAAGTCGTTCCAGAACTACCGCTATTTTAGATTAAAAATCCAAAATATCCGAGGTTCCTAACAGGAGAGCGAGCCTACAAACATACCTTAACTTTCCATTAACTCCCACTACAACTAACAAAATAAACCAATTGCGGAAACATCAACAGCTGCTCCGCCACCAGCAACAAACAATCAATCAAACGAAGATCACACCTCAAACAAACCACAAATAAAATCATGTTAAACACAAGAACATTACCGGAGAAGTGACCTGCTGGACGCGGCTGTTGGCCGCAAAGATCGCAGTCGCGGCGGCATTGACGGTCTCCGCACTGTTGTTCACTCCACTCATCCCCTCCCCCTCGAACACTCCCAAGCAACCACCAGATGTCCGAACCACCGAGATCAAACGAGAACAAGCACAAATTCCATCGATCCCGCACCAATCCCACCGGAATCAGCAAGAGAATTCCAACAGGAACGCCCCAATCCCCCAAACGACATGAGACGAGCAATCCCCAGGAGCATATTCGAGCTCGATTTGGGGATTTGAAAAGAAGAAAATCCCTACTCCGAAGGAAGAGCCTCAAGAAATCGCCCCCAACACTCCCACTGCCTCTCTCACACCCCCTCTCTCCCTATATAGAGGTGCGAGGTCAAACGGGGGGCGGTAACCGCACCCGCGCCGTGTGCTTCGGTCGGCGTGGAACGGACCCCGGCCTAATCACCCCCGTAAGCGCGTGAGATTACCGCCGAGAAGTGCGGTTTAGCTGGTGGGAAGCTTATGTTAATATGGTGGTGGCGACTGGTGCGCGGAGGGCGTTCCCACGTGCGCAGCGGAGTGGGGGCCCGCTGGTCCAGGATAAACTTGCACGGCTCTCCATGGGACGGGAAAGCGAGCGTTGTCCTCTGTTCGCGAGACTTTAGTTTTTGGGATTTTTACATCCATAACCCTGAGTAATTACGCAATTACAATCATAATCCCGTATACTTGTGAATTACACAACAAACCCCAAATAATATCTCTGTCTTACACCCATAACCCTTCGTTTATTTTTCTCTTAACTCAACCATATTATTGGGTTAATATACTTCATCATCTATCCCATTGTTTTTAAAAAATAATAAAATAATAAAAAGTAGCATCTTCCATCAGGGGACGGTGGTAGCAGAGGTCGGGTTGCAGGCACAGGATCGGCTTCCACCTGGGGGTGGGGAAGGAGGTCGGCGCAGCCCAGAAATGGCCAGGATCGGCTTCCGGCTTGGGCCTAAGTTGGAGGGTGGTCGGGAGTGGGCGGGGGGTTGGAGGAGGGGCTCGGGTTGCTGGGGGAGGGGGTCGGAGGAGGGACTTGCGGGGGGAGGGTGGGAGGGGAGGCTGCTTGCAGATGAGGTCGACAGGGGGAGCTTGCGGGGCTTGTAGAGGAGGTGGAAGAGGAGATGGCGACGGGGGGGGGGCTTAAGGAGGAGGTGGCGACTGGGGGGCCTTGTGGAGGAGGTGGCGGGGGACGACGGCGGTGGGAGGTGGGGGGAGGGCTTGCAACTGTGGTGGGGAGCTTGTAGAGGCGGGGTCCGATGACCTTCCAGAAGGTAGAAGACGATGCCAGTATTTGTAAATAAGAATGATTATTAAGGACTACTTTGTTTTTTTTTACGGAAACCGTCAAATATAACGGCCATCTCAACAGAACATAACACAGGGTTATGTCATGTAAGAGTTAAGCATTACTTGAGGTTTCTCATGTAATTCGCGATTATGCAGAGTTATGAATGTTATTACAAATTTACTCATGGTTATGGGTGTAAAAATCTCTTAATTTTTTTAGTGGGCTTTTTATCTAAAATACCCTGTAAAGATGCAATATTAAGTTGGGGACATTATGGTAGGAGCTTAAACTTAAAGAATAAAGAGGTTAGGATATACATGTAATACCATGTAAAGATGCAATAATAAGTTGGGGACATTATGGTAGGAGCTTAAACTTAAAGAATAACGAGGTTAGGATATACATGTGGGCTAAAAAAATAAGAGTTTGCTACATGTTCTCGTTCTTTTTTGCGGGAGTGATAAAGATAGCATAAATGTGAGTTATTTTATTTGTTGTTCTTGAAAATATGGAATAAGGCCTAATTTTTATTCAATGAGTGTTGGTTATTATTGAGTATGCAGGGAGAACAAGACATAAATAGTTGTCGTTACTTAAAGCAGAGGAATATGAGAAAATGAAATGGTGGTGAAATAGGGAGTAGGTATACAAATTGAATTGAATTATTCGAATTTCATTAGGATTCGTTCGCTAAAAATTCAAAAAAAACGATTTGGAATGAAACGAAGTGAATATGAATTTAACTTATGGATTCGATTAATAAATGAATTGAATCTCAATTACACTGAATCGTTTGATAATAATTCTATTCAATATATATTTGATATACATATATAAACACATATATTACATACATACTCTCATATACTGCAAAAGAACTAATTCAAGTAAGATGAAAGCAACATTTCATTAAAATGTTACAAATGATGATCTATTTGCAATATTTTTAAATAATTATTTCTTTAAACGTTATTTGTAATATTTGACAATAATCGTAGCTTTTTATCGAGATGTTTGCAATAGTATACAAAGACATATAAATTAGTTGTCACACATGCAACATTTATAAGAAATGATACAAATGTATATGCTTGTAATACTCAATAATAAATGTTACAAATGAAACAATGTACAATTGAGCCGCCTACCTTTTCAACTTAGGCCCGCCTACCTTTTCAACCAAAAAGCACCAAGCCCAACATTTCTAATGGTGATCCGCACTTTTCTCCCATGAATCCATCTATAGCCCGCCTTTAATCAATCCGCATCCTCTTTATATCCTCCTCCACTGGCATTCCTCCTACACTGATCTGAACGCATGGAAGGTTCCTCCTTCACATGTTATCTACATGTTGGGGAAGTCCTCGTCGTACACAAAAGTGAAGAGGAGCCAAAGCCTCCGCCAGCACCTCATGCTCGCGACCCTCCTCCACCCCATCTGTCGTTTCCATCCAATCCAACTCCTTCAGTTGTGGCCTCCTCCTCCACGAGATTTCCCTCCTCTGTCGAGATCAAGGATACATGTCCTTCCATAAACCCCAAAGTCCTCAATGGTTGCCATCTTGATCGAGAAAGCTTTGGTATCGAACCAACAAGCTTCGAGTTTAATTTGACTATTTTGGTGTTATATCGTGAGCTTTTTATGTGTATGTATGTATGTGTATGTGTGTCGTGCAGGGACACCGTTTAGGTACAAGCCAAGGGTGGTGATGGGGGGAAGGAACATGGTACATGGTCACGAGAGAGTAGATCAATTGGCTATTTCCTAGAGCCACTTATTGCATTTGTATTGTTTGCGAAGAAGTTCCTCTTCTATCAAGCTGAAAGGTATCGATTTTTTAAAATGATTGAGTATTTAGATTTCAAACACATTCTTTCCAGGCAAAATGCAAGAATTCTATCATGCCAGCTAGCTCTTCATGATTTACTAAGACATTGAAAGAGTTGCTAACATGGATAGAGTTCAGAATTTTAGAACGATTATTATTACCATACCATGCTTTAATTGAACGCATTAGCTTATTAGTTGTTCCCTAAAAAAATCATTTGCATCATCTTCTCATAAAGAAGGATGTCCTTTTAATGCAAAGTAGTTCTAATAGAAAAGCTTACCAGGTTGCTCATCCTGTCAATTAGTACAACTTCACTAGCATAGTTGTCCTCATTTCAATCTTTACGCAGGGTTGTCTTCATCTAAATCTCCATCCTACACAAGCTCAACCAAACTAACCATCGTCATTTAAGATAAACATTAGAAATGAATTTTTTTAATATATTCATTTTATTTATTTTAGTAATATACATTCAACAACGAAGTTATAAAATAATATTTTAATTTATCTTTTATATAAAATAATTTATATAAGCTTTAAATCACAATTAAAATTTAAATTCGAAATAAAATGAACCCAATTTCAATCATCGAAACTCATGTTGAATCGAGTTTGAATTCAAGTTAGCAAATTCATTTACAATTTGGTTTCGAGTTGGGATTTGAAATTTTAAATCTGAATCATGATGGATCCGGAGGTATTCGATTCGAGTAGCATCCCTAATAGAGAGCGGGGTAGATATTTCGAGAATAAAGAAGACTCATAATAAGGGGAGAAATCCCGAGATAATTATTCATATTCACTAAGCGAATGGACCCTTAACATGGTGTTATAAATTAGTGTCAGGATAAGAGAAGCTTTTAGCAAGATGTGCAGTATATCCAATATAATGGTTCACATGGATGCCTATGCAGATTGGAAATATTTTTTGATGTACATTCAGATCTATTTTGGTCATTCTTGGACTTAGTTCCAAGAAACTAGGATTCCTTTCAATGGTCACCTTTCAGTACTTCTTGGGTCTTCCTTGCTCTCTCACGGCCTTCTTCCAAAACCTTTTGTAGATGTTGTATTAGAAAAAATATCCTTAAAACTCTAGGTATTTACGTAAATATCCTTAAAACTCTAGGTATTTACGTAAATATCCTTAAAACTCTAGGTATTTATGTAAATATTCTTGTAACTCTACAACAACAACAACAACAACAACAACAACAAAGTCTTTTCCTACAATTAAGTAGGGTCGGGTACATGGATTCTTCGCCTCCATTCAGATCTATCTTGGATTAATTTCGGGCTTATATCCAAAAAAACTAAGATCCCTTCGTACAATCTCTTTCCAACACTTCTTGGACTGTCCTCGCTCTCTCTTAACCGGCTCAACATCCTAATACTCGCATCTCCTAACAGGTGCATCTGTTGAGAATATCCTTGTAACTCTGCTCGCACAAATACAGGACTGCAGTTTTTTTGTAAGGTAGAAAAGTTTACAAGGGTATATTTGGATAATGTAATTTGTCAGCGGTATTCATGTAATGCTTCCAGTTTAGAGGGTCATTTTCCTAAAAACCCCAGCTTTTCAATTACATAACTACGCGGCTGCCCATCTAAATCTGCTTTTTAGCCCTAACATTGACTCGGGGGAGTAGGAATTGGAAATGGAAATCCTGAGGAGGCTGCACACGCTATCGGTCAACCTCGGCGGTACGTCATCCGCATACGTCATCCGCACGTTGGTTTGCATTCTCCTCCTAGGCCCGTTCGGTTCGGGAATAAGCAGGAATAAGGATGGGGAATAAGGAGAATAAGGGTCTATTCTTTGTTCGGCTGGAGGATAGGAATAAGGAGAATAAGGTGAAATAAAGGTAGGTAAGGTGGGTTAAAGATACGAATAAGAGTGAAATAAGATAGAATAATGGACAATAGTCGTACCACTGGGAACCGTGTCGGGAGGAGAATTGGCCCCTTATTCCAAGGCTTATTCTCCTACCAAACATGGCCTTTGTTTACCATTTGTTTATCTTTCACAGTCGATGACGTATACCTTCCGGTCCAATTGCGGTTTCCGAACCCGCAATTCTGTTTAATATCAATAAAATAAAATCTCATGAAGCAAAATATTCTCTTTGCTCTACCCGATCCAACCCGAGAAAGTTTGGCATGAGCTCATCAATTTTCCGTAGGCTTTGGGTCGGGTCGAGGTCTGCTTTTTTCAGCAAACTGAGGACCCGGACCCGGCCCAAGGCCCGTGGGATCGGACTCGGGTTCGGATCAGGCTCGGGCTCGGACCGGGCTCAACCCGCACTTATTTTAATTACATGAAGTTGCATTTTGATTCCAATTTATTGTTATGGATATAATTCATCCATAACGCATGAATATTTGATGTATTGTTACGATATAATATTACTATTGATGGATGAAGGAAATATTAGATGTATTGTGACTATAAATCCATGTCCCCTAATTTAGTTCTAATATGATATTTTGAAATATGAGGGCTCGGGTCCGGCCTATTTGTACTTCGGGTTCGGGTCCGGCCCGACCCGAGCATAATATTTTTGAAAAAGGAGGACCCGGGCCCGGTTCATTTGTACATCGGGTTTGGGTCGGGCCCGGACTTTTGCGGATCGGGTCAAGGTCAGGTCCGGGCCAGTCCGGCCCAATGCTCCACCCTAGTTTCAAGTAACTTCTCAAGGTATAGTTTCAATGGCTGCTCACAAAGTAGGTAAATTTTAGGGATTTTTTACACTTTAGCCTCTTAGAATTTCTCAAAATACGTTTATATTCCTATTTTTTTAAAAATTAGTCCTTGTACCCATGTATTCTTAAAAAATTCACATATTCCCTTCGTTTTACACTTATGTCATTATCACATTAATGGAATGATCGAACTATGAAAATTGTAAGAATACAGGGACACAAATATTATTGCAATAAAATGAACGAATAAATTGTCAAGGTCATTTTTTTATTTAGGATTATTTTCAGACTTGTTGTCAACGAATATTATTCATTGACAACAAGTGTAAGAATACAGGGACACAAATATTATTGCAAAAAAAAGAATATCCTGACAATTAAGTGTATTTGCATAAACTCGAAGGGACACAAGTGTAAGAATCTCGAATCCCTAAATTATATGTAAGGAGGGAAACTACTTGATAATTAGTGCTTAAAAATAGATTGTTGTCAACGAATATTATTCATTGAATCCAATAAATTGTCAGGGTCATTTTTTTATTTAGGATTATTTTTAGGATAACACCAACTCCCCCACTTATATTCACAATACATTCGTTGTGATATATCACATCACTTATTTCAATTGATATTGGTAGCGCGTCAAAGGGAAATGGGGAAAATATCATGTACTAGTCCCTTTGCCCACAAGATAGACAGCAAAACTTTTCACTTCAGAAGCAGACATATCCTTAGACATGGCAACAAAGTATATATTGAATTTTGAATATAACAAAGTTTAGAACAAGGTAGACATACAACTACCATGTTTTAATGTGTGTATAGGGAAAATGGGGTTGCTCCGGAGCTAACTTGGCTCCCCATGTCTCATTTTCTCATTTTTTTTTATTTTTTTAAGGATAAATCAGTGGTTTTTATTATTATATCACTATATTATATCATTCAAGTTTCGTACGAAATCGAGGCTACTACGGTTTCCATCCAGATAGTTATTTTTTAACGGTCGTAAAATTGTTAAAATCGACCTCATCTGGATGGAGGTTGTAGGAGTCTCTGTTCACACGAAATCTGAATGACATAATATAGGAATATACTTATGAAAATCAATATAAGTATTTAAAAAAAAAACAAAAAACGGAAAAAATAAGGCAGCGTGAGCCAAGTTAGCTCGTCCTGTGAGCAACCCCATTTTGCTCATATATGTGTAAAATACTAATCAGGAATGCTTCCTCCTTTTTTACAAATCCTCCCTGAAGAATCAAACATTTAAAAGAAAAATCTGACAAGAAAATTAAAGGTATCACTCGTTTACTGAAAAAAGCTTGAAAAAAATCAAAAGCCACCAGCAAACCAAACACATGTTCAAACGTTATCCAAAGACCGTCATCTCCCTTTTTTTGGATCACTCAGACGTGAAGGGGACCTCGTTAAGCGAAAAGAGAACATGGTCTCCGCCACTTATTGCGCCGCTAAGGATAACGAGGCTAACTCCGATTTGTGGCCAAGGCCAATCGAGCGCGAGTCCTCGAGCCACATTGGAGGTCACAGGGAGAAAGAGGTCTAGTTGTGGGAGAAATGGCGGGCCATCTGTACCATCTGTACGCGTTTGATTTTTAGAAAATATAAAACAATAGTAAATGCCTAAATAAAAATATGTATGTGACCAAACATAATTTAAAGCATCCACAATAATTTTTTCACAATTTTAACAATCATAAATAGAAATGCAAAAATAAAAATAATTAGAAACAGGGACTCAAATGCAATTAAAATAAATCTTCAAATCATTTAATAACATGTCCCAAGTGTTTGAGGGTACACATGAAAACACCTCACGTTGCGCTACACGTGAGGCATGATGACCATTTAGCAAATAGCAGCAAGTTTAGAGGGGTCCAAGAAAAAATTTCTAACTACTTTACATTGTAGTACACATAATTCAAATAAGAAATGCAATAAATAAAACCGATAGGGCTACTTCATAATTTACCCAGGGCATGCGTGATCGAACGGTGGGAGAAGCTCTATGTGTACCTCACTTAAGCGATCGAGCGACGCGGAAGAGGCTTCGTTTCACACAGATTGGATGACCCAGATTAGATCTGGGCTGTGTTCGTGATCCTACGGTGTAGAAGATGTCTCCAAGAACAACCAAGAACAGAGCCTTGACGTCCCTTCGATCATCGATATCTCGGTGCTCCAGCCTTATTCTTCCTCTCTGAGAAGCTCTGCGGCTTCCTGGGAGCTGCTCGCACCTGTAGGTATCATCTACGGGGTCCAAGTCCCATCGATGGGGACCTGGAGAGTCTCTCAAGTTCCATGACTTGGAACAGTTAAGGTTGCTTTGATTCTTGCTCCAAGAGGTGTTTTATCCCCCTCATACATGCATAAAAATGAAAAGGGGATCAAGGGCTTCTCGTCGCCCCTAGATGAAGCTGGATTTCACTGGGAGATGAAGGAGTGGGAAGAGCTCCAGTGATGGCGGCAAAGAGAGCTCTGATTAGCCTTGATCCATATAGAATCAAGGGGAAAGTTGGGGGTTCTGATGGAGGAATGGATGGGGATGAAAATGGCATCGGAATCGGGTCGAATAAAAACAGGATTATGAGGATCAAGAGCTGGAGCTTGCAGCTCCAATGTACGATAAGATTGGAAATTGTCCTAAACTATGGGCTAATTACGCAAACTAATGACTACAATGATTGCAGGAATGAATTTTATGCTAGAAAATGCAAAGAAACAGCTCATACCTAGGGTGAACCAGGGAGTAGAGGGAACCGTGTCTGAAGGAGCTTTTGGTGATGTGGATCTCCTCTCCGGCCGCCTTTCTCCCCACCGACACCCGGAGGGTCCTCCTATTGTCACCAGGATGCACACACACTTGAAGGGTTTGTGGTTACAGGGGCTAAGAGGGATCAAAATATAAAATGGGGGCGAGAGGTTTTATGTATACACAAAGAAGGGGTAGGTGAAGATCACAGGATTCTAGTCGATTGCGTGTTCATGCAAGTGATTTAAGGTGTGAGTGAGCTTGAGGGATGTAAAATCAATGATTTTGATGAAGGGTTTGATGCAGTCAGAAGCATAGTTCAAGTGCCAGAAATTGGCAAATAATGGGGGAAGCGGTTCAGATAGAGAACGTGGGTGCCTGGGGGTATAGTTGACCCCCAGGTCAACAAAACTCGCGACATGAGTGGTCCACGTGGACCACTACATGACAAAATAGAAAATGAATGTAAAAATAAATGAAAATAAAATAAAAGGAGACGGAATTAATAAAAACTCAAAACATGGAAAATATTCCTTATTTTGTGTACTTTTTATATTATTTTTATTTAATTTTAATATTATTTATTATGTATTATTATTTATATACAATTTTCTAGGTATTTATTTATATATATTATGTATTTTAATTTATTTCTGGTTATTTTAATATATATTTATATTAGAGATTTTTACCCAGCAGACCCTATAAAATTTGCCAATTACCTCTACGACCTTTTGCACAATATAATTACCCCATCGACCCTGTAAATTACCCAAAGAACCTCCACGGGCTTCAAATAGATTACCCGAAGGGTTCATGGGGTAAGAGTTGGCAAGTTTACGGGGTCGAGTGGGGAATTAGGTTGTTTCAAAGGTCGTGGAGATAATTGGGAAAGTTTATAGGGTCTGCCAGGTAAAAATCCCTTTATATTATTTCTTATTTTATTTATTTATAGCATATTCAAATAAATATTTACGTATTTTTATTTCATTTTTATATTTTTATTTATTACCCTAAATAAATACAAGTTTTATGTACATAGGTATATTTCATATGTATTTTAATGACTTATTAACTATTTGTGGTATATTTAGTGCTTCTATTTAGGTTTCTTATTTCTTTATGTTATATATAATATATACAATTCTTTAAAAATAAAAGAAAATTTTAAATGTAAGGAATGCATAAATTGAATTTATATACATGCATTCAGTACCATTGGACCCAAAAGTCATCTTTTGTATCTTAGCTTCAATTTTAATGAAAATATTTTCATTAGATAAATAATTTGATTTTATGAATAACAAAGGTGAGTTTGACAAATTTTGAGTTCATATGGAGAAAATACAAGTCTATGAAGTTTGGTTTTACGACCTTTTGTTTTATATGTCCCAGTCACATTGTGCATTATTTTCATGCATAGTTAATTTTGTATTTTTCTATACATTGATATGTATAAGTTTCATGTTCAAAGTTTATTAACTTGAGGTGTAAATGATAAAGAATATAATATGTCCCAAAAGGCCATTTATTAATGAATAAAAATAGGGTTTTGAGGTATTTTATGTACAATTTGATGCCCTATCTCCTCCTACTTTACTCCTGGTCGACCAAGTCAATATTGACTTGGTCTCGGGGGTTAGGATCATTCAGTGTCTTTGATACTTTATTTTCTTTTCTTTTATTTCCTTTATTCTTTTATTTTAGTATTAAATATAGGTCTTTGTACAATATTTAGAAGTCAAATAGTGCATGTTATTTCTTATATTTCAATGCTATTTACATGCATTTAACTAGGGATTTGAGGTAAAAATGCAAGAACAAATGTGATGAAATGGAGATTCATCTCAACCCGAAAATAATTCTTTCTCTCATTTAATACATCATATATCTCACTTCTATTTCTTTCATTCAAATAAAAAATTATAATATAATTGTATCATCTATAAATTATAAAATACTCAACATCTACTCATTTTTCCAAACTTCAATACAATTGCATTACAAATAGATTCTGCCAACAACAAACCTTCCATAGCAACACCAAAATACATAAAAGGTTCATCCATGAGATAATATATTTTAGAAAAGTTATCCTTGGTAAGATAACCCTCCATCCATATGCCCCCTTAGACATTGTAATAGAGTATTATTGAATATAACAAAGTTTTTAACAAGGTACACACACAACTAGGATGTTTACTTGTGTATGTGTAAACCACTAGCCGGGAATGCTTCCTCCTTTTTTTACAAATCCTCTCCAAAGAATCAAACATTTACGAGAAAAAACTGACAAGGAAAGTAAAGGTATCTCCAGTATTGCAAAAGTCGGTATTCGATATTCACCCGGAGGTGTCACTGAATAAAGAATATTCAGTATTCGATATTCGAAATTATTCGATTATGTATTTTTTACTATTTAAATAAAAAAATTATATCTAACATATATATTCTCACATATTTATACTTATATTGTCATCAATTAATAAGAATCTAAGATAAAAGTATCTATTGACAAGCTACATATATGGATCTTTAACATTTACGGTGATAGCAGTATAAATGGGAACCCTCTAAAAAAACAACAACAGTCTGTTGCAATCATCGGTCGAGTATTCAGTCGAATACCTACATATTTGGGTCGAATATTCGGGTTGGACCGAATATTGACTGAATAACAATATTCTATTCAGTCACCCAATAGAATAAGAATATTCGGTCAAATATTTGATATGTTTGACCGAATATTCCAATAGTGGGTATCACTCATTTACTGAAAAAGTCCGGAAAGAAAAAACAAGAAAAGGCCACCAGCAAACCGGGCACATGTTCAACATTATCCAAAGACTATCATCCCGTTTTTTTGGACCACTCATGCGGGAAGGGGACCTCCTTAGGAGAGAACATGATCTTTGCCACTCTTTCCCCGTTAATGATAATGCAGCTAACTTTGATTTGTGGCCAAGGTCAATTGAGCACGAGCCCTCGAGCCACACTAGAGAGAAAGAGGACAAGTTGTGGGAGAAATGGCATGCCATCTGTATGCGCTGGACTTCGATAGGGTCCTCTGCAACATATGCGACGAGAGCTTCCTCTCTGCTGTCAGAGTAACCTTTCCGATATATATCATATTAACCCCTTCCATCTATTCCGATCCTTAAATCCTCCATTTGATCCATTTGGTGTTCCCCCCGCGCGCAATCGGACATCTGCTTGTGTCTGAAGATTATTATTCATCATTCGTGATCATGTTCGAGATCGCGTTCTAGAGTCTTTGAAACACTGATTCTCCAGTGTCAATGATAACGCAGTTCTGCCGTTCAACTCTGAATTCTCTCGCAGATTTATTATTTGTTCATATACAAGATCATTTCTAAAAGTTTTGCACGGATCGATTCTAAACATGTTGTGTTGAGTTTCTTCATGAAACCCTAGATCTCTGGATCATATTCTTTTTCTCTTATGGGATAGTTTGTTTACAGGGTTAGGCTGAGTTGGGGTAACCTCATGTGAATAATAGCTGTTTGGATGGTTATGAGGGTTGGTATAGGGTTAGAGTAAGGAATGTGACATGATGTCACACTGATTTGTGATGGATTTCCAACCCACATTTGTAGGGTGGTTTATCGGGTTACCCTGGAGTAACCCGAGATAAACCACCAACCAAACGAGCCCTATGTCTGCAGAATCTTCACCTGTAAACGCCAACGACTATCTGATTAGCATTCTCCAGGATTTGTTTTGGTTGACGAAACCTTATATTCTCCAATGAAATCATCGTCCAATTCGTGTTCAACAACAAGCTAATTGTCGTCGTTTTTTTGTTGACCTATTAAGGTCGGAAAAAAATAGTCTGTTGATTCGTTAATATGCAAGCCAACGTTGAGCCACACGGTCCAAAACCAAAAGAAAGGATAAAGAAAAAAAAATGGAAGGTGCGGTCCGGGTTCCACCGGCGCACGCAGAAGCCTCCAGATATCCTGTAGTCCCTCTTCTCCAACTCCAGAGGAGTCGTTGCCCACAACTATAGCCTATTGGCATCTCCATCTTTGTGTGCGCGCAGCGGTGAGATTACCCTCCAAGAAGTGGCGAGGCCATACTAAGGCCGCGGAGAGAAAGAGGTGTTGTGCGAGAAATGGCGGGCCATCTGTACGCGCTCGACTTCGACGGAGTCCTCTGCGACAGCTGCGGCGAGAGCTCCCTCTCCGCTCTCAAAGTAACCTCTCCGATATATACCATATCAATCCCCTCCATCTCTTCCCATCCCTAAATCCCTCATTTGATCTGTTTGCTTGCTGTTCCCCACGCTCGCGAAGGCTGCGAAGATCCGGTGGCCGGAGCTCTTCCACGACGTGGATTCCGCCTTGGAGGAATGGATCGTCGATCAGATGCACATCGTGAGTTTGCGATTACGGTCCTCCTTTTGCTCGATTTTCATGAGCTTGATATGTATGATAAAGAGCTGCTCTTGGCTGTTGCTTTGCTTTGTTTTTGAAGCTGAGGATCACGGAAATCTGATGGTGGTTTTGGGCGACATAATGTAGTGGGATTGCGGTGGAATACTTTTTAGTGGAATAGTAATTTTAGGTTTTGTTTTTTATGTAACGGATCGTTTGAATAGAAATTTAGTTGATGTACAAATGGATTAAATGAAATCATTGTCGAATGCTTGTAATAAGCTGTCTGCAGCACTTTCAAACCCAAAGGATTTCTCCGATTGCATTGTTTGTCATTTTGCATATTGTTGCAATGGTATTAGAAGGAAGAGGATCCCATGGAATCCGATTATATAGCAATCCGGATGAGGCATAATCCTATCATGCACAATGATGGCCAAGAGTTCAAAAAACATGTATAAACTACATACGATAAGAGTTATAGTAAAAGTCGTTCATTATGATGTGGTGATTGTACTTGTGTCATCGGCAATTTCCCACACTGATGTATTTCTTTAATATTGCAGATCAGGCCAGTTGTGGAAACAGGTTACGAGAATTTACTGCATGTGAGATTGATGCTGGAGATTCGGATTCCTTCTATTAGAAAGTCCTCGGTGAGACTATAGATAAAAATTGAGGTCATGATATCTGGCTATTTTCGTAGAAAATTCTAGCTAAGGTATTTTCATCGGGAGGTACATTTAAGGTTAAACTTTAAATTGCTAAGCTTAGTTGAATATGGAAGGTTGCAGCAGGGTTAACTACTGAAATGATACTAGAGAATTGGCAACAACTCAAACCAATCATAATGGCAGAGTGGAATGAAGACCAGGAGTCTCTGATAGACCTATTTGGGCATGTAAGAGATGAATGGATAGAAAGTGACTTGCCTGGATGGATTGGTGCCAACAGGTAATATACCGTGAATGTTGTTTTGTATGATTGATCATTTGATTGTTTGGTGTGCCAAGAACATGGATGCTGAAGAAACATAAGGCGATGACAATCGAGTACTTTGTTCCATGTAGATTATATCCTGGTATAGCAGATGCATTGAAATTTGCAAGCTCTGAAATTTATATTGTCACCACGAAACAGGTATCATTATATCCTGCTAATATATATATATATATATATCTTCTAATAGTTGGATTTTTGTAATGTTCTCTAGACAGATATAGCAATTTATATGGTTGATCCATATATTATAGAAAAATATAATGCTGTAATATTCACTCCTTTTATGTACATTAGATGTGTAGAAACACAAGACATGGGAATACGATATTTGGCAATGCATTTTTAGAGACGGTGTGTCTCTCTACCTCTAGGCTTCACTCTTACACTCGATGATTAGTGAGGATGCCATAAGACTATTTAAAGTAAGGGTTGTCTTACAACCCAAGTAATGAACGAATAATACACCCACATGAAAAGGGTAACTGAAACATTTGCAACATTGACCCTGACATTAATTCGAACTTTGCCGTTTTAGAATCTTATCACGAACAAATGATGATTGATCTTTCTAAAAAAACGACGATCAATCTGAATATGATTGGAATGGTCATTAAACACTTGATTCTCTGGCTGCCATAGCACATGTGCTCTTATTGTCACAAGTATGGTAGATGTTTTAGTAGGGTAGCTTAGAAATTTGTTGATAGAATGAATTCTCATGACTTTGACTTGCAACAGCTGTAAGATCCCTATATTATGCGCCCATGCTGGAATGAGAAACACTACATCGTTTCCTACTCTTCTATCAAACAAGGTTTTGACCAAAGAACAAAAAATAGTGACAAAGCGATGATTAATGGATTTTGAATCCAAAGATTTACCTTTGTCTATTTTGATTTGCCTTAAATTCCTAATTGCTTGAATTGTGTAATATTTAATTACCGACATAGGCAAATGACCCAAAGCTATTCGATTGTAATTCAATTCGTGACGAGCACAAGTGGAATGCTATTTCTGTTGAAAGTTATTTTATCATTTGTTGTTTTATGTATTGCATAATGGAGAGAGCGAGAGAGGGAGGGAGTAGAGATGGTGAGGGAGTGGGAGGAGAGAGCAGGTGGGAGTCACTCGTTTCTAGTGATCGGAGGGTCACCATAACCGGAAAGAGCAACAAGGGGGTGTAAAGGGCCGAGGGAGAGTTCACTGATGATTCTGTCATGGAGGAGTTGGCGAGGAATGGTCCTTAGAGCGATGTTGAGAAGAGAAGATCTTGGAGGTTAAAATGCATGGAGGGAGAGGCTTCACAGTGCTTTCGATGCAGTGCAGGAGACCACTTATTCAAGACGTGTGCGGAGTGGAGCTGCTTTGCTTCAACCGTGGATGCTCGTGCCATCGTCGGAGATAATGTCCAGGCAAGGAGACTTGGTCGAAGGACTCTCCGGTACACCCAATCTCCAACAAGGGTGATGCCTGTCAAGTGATTCATAAGGATGTTTGACCAGAGGCGATGTTCACTAGCACTTTCCTCCTTTCAGTGGGAGCAGCGGTGGAACATCTACTGGAAGGACTTATAATTGGGGAAGGAGAGGAGGCATCTTTGCACTTGATTCATGATGGACTTTTTCAGCTGTGAGGTTGGCAGGGGCGGTTGGTGGAGTTATTTGCTTTGCCTTCCGAGAGGGCTGCTCTGCTTGAGGGGTATATCTTTGAAAGGAGCGAAGGAGGTGCTAAAGGGGAGCTTGGAGGATTGTTTGCCACCAGAATTGAGGAGTTTGATCCGGTGACAAAGGTCATGATTTCTCGATGGAGCTCCGAAGGGTATCGACAAGACCTGGGGAATGAAGATCATGGAGTTCCACTAAGGTGTCAGAAGGTGAAGGCTCTTAGAGAGGCACTGCTCCATGTAGGGGAGGTCGTAAAATTTTGCAGCACGGGTATGCAGCCGTGTGAGGAGTCGGAGGTGACTGCTCTGATGTGGGGGATCCAAGCCATCAATCCTATTAAGGGCGATGATGTGGGTTGGACGTAGGTCGGTGGTGATTTGGTTGGTCCCTCTGGACGAGAAGCCCCACGGTGGTGGGAAGGTGGCGAAGCTGATGAAGGAGAAGCATGCAAACGTTAATGAAGGACAAGAGCTAGAATTACTAGTGGGAGTTACGGAAGTGTCGGGATTCGAGGGAGGCAGTTCGAGAGCATTAATGGGAAAACCTAATGCAAAGGATGCGACGATGACTGGTCCCGATGCAAAGTCCCTGGGGCCGGGGTTGGGCTCTTTTGCCAACCTGATTACCTTTGGTTTCTTCACCAACCTATTGAACTTGATCCGTTTTGACAAATTGATAAACTCGGGGTCTCCTCGAGAACCTGATTACTACGATTCATGTCACCGACTCGATTAACTCCAGCGTCAAGGTACTCCATTTTACTCGACGAATCACGTGACACCTCTTTTCTTGACCCAACAAGATGTCGCGGACCGTGGTGCAAACTTTCGAATCAAAGTTTAGGTCCGAGATCTCGAACATGGAGGAGATCGGCCTGATGGAGGGTCCGATGAGCATGTACCATGGAGGAGAATACTTACTACTGTTACAGGAGCTTGTGATTGCGAGTGAGGTCTATGGTTTTGCTGTGCGAAAGGATGCAGGTCAATTGGGACTCGAAGGTAACACCGTGAAGGCGGTTGTTACAACGAACTCCCGCAGGTTGGAGTTTCCTTTCTTCGATCGGGTGAAGGGGAGACATAGGTCTTCCACCGTTGTCCCTCATCTTGTGAAGATTAGGGGAGGGGTTGACCGCGACAAAGTGAAGAAGTGATGGTTGGGCCCCGATCACCTTGAGGGAGGTGAGGCCACAACTGAAATGCTTCTTGAGGAAGCATCGACGGGCATATGCTCTTGACTGGGAAAAATCAAGGCTGGAGTGCATGCGGGAAGAGGGGTTCG
Organism: Ottelia alismoides; assembly: GCA_037367405.1. NCBI lineage: Eukaryota > Viridiplantae > Streptophyta > Magnoliopsida > Alismatales > Hydrocharitaceae > Ottelia > Ottelia alismoides. The sequence continues at coordinate 1,003,668 of JAZKJV010000762.1, forward strand.
GTTAGGATGCTTGTGCTGAGGAAGAAGAGCATGAAGCTTAATGTTCGATGGCTTGAGAGGCAGTTGACACTGAGAAAAGGAGGAGGGTGGAAGCTGCCAAGCAAGGCGAGGAGGGAAGGGTGGCTTTTTCTGTTGTGATAGCGGAGGTTACAGAGTCAGAGGGGCAATTTGAGCTGGATGTTGCACAGATTGTAGGGGTTCAAATGGCGAGGAATATCCCCTCAGTTCCTCGATGAAAGTACTATCTTGGAACGTGCGGGGGTTGGGTCAACCTGAGAAGAGGTTGGCAATCAACTCCTTGTTGGCCGCGTGGAAGAGTGATGTGGCATCTATACAGGAAACAAATATTGATCGTGGGACTCCATGAGATGGAAATCCACCTTGGGCCCTTATTTCACGGAGTTTAGTGCAGTTTAGCAAACAAAAGCTTTAAGGAAATTGTGGTGGCATGGAATGGGAGTCTTTCCGAGTTATTTGACGAGGTGAAATTGGTCCACTCGATCTCGATTCTCCTGGTTAGTAAGGTGGATCGATCCCGCCTCCTTGTCTGTTCAATCTATGGCATTTCAAGAGCTTCTCCAAATACAATTTTGTGGGACGAGATGCGGCTCATTAGGGAAAGTTCTCAGAGATAGCTTGAATGGTGGGAGGTGACTTCTATGTCACGTTGTATACGGATGATAGGCATGACGGGAGAGGTGCACATAATCCAAGTTCTGGGTTTTTTGCGGACTTGGTGGTGCATCTTAATCTCGAGGTTTTTGATACGTCAAACTACAAGTACGCGTGGAGGAACACATCTTCAAGATCACGAATCGACCGATTTCTTCTGTCGATTGAGGCCTTAGAGAGTTTTAGTTTGGCGACATTTAGCTCACTTCCTAGATCTAGATCTGATCACACATTGTTGTGCTTAGATACTTGTAGTGGTAGTGACTCTTTGTCTTACTTCATAGTTTAGCGGTGCTGGATGTTGGAGGACGGCTTCCATGACTTGGTTGTTTCATTCTGGACGAGCTTGGAAGTAGAGGGATCAACCACTGTGAGGTTAGATGTGGAGTTGGATGCACAACGCCTTAGGCTTCTAGATTACATGATGGTAGGGTGGAACGTGGCTTAAGACGGAGTCGGGATCAAGAAGAATTGATGAGTTTGGACTCGTTGGTGGATGATAGAGAGCTGGATCAAGAGGAGATTTTGAGCCATGGGTGGTTCAAAAAACCATGGAGGAGGATAGAAGCGGGATTTTGAATGAAGACTGTCACGACCCGTCCCGCTAACCGGAACGTGCCGCGACAGAGATCTTTCTTCTTCTTTTACCTCAAGTAAACATGTGGCAATCTCAAAAACATAACATCTTTATATTTCAAGTTCACAACACCAAGAAGTGTATTACACAAGTTCTATCTATTACAACTTCTCACAAAATACACAGACAGTACAAAAACAACGAAAAACAAAAGCTACCTCCTCCTAGTGTATAGGCGGTCCTTTCCCCTGCTAGTCGTGATTCTGCTGATCTGTACATAATTATAATATAAAGGGATGAGTCTAAACCCAATTATGAGCTTAGACCCAGTGAAAGGATCTCAAGCTTTTTACATATAGTTAAAATCTGAAATATGAGCATGATGACAAGAATTTATGCTGAATACTGTGAAATAGCTTGAAAGAGACTTTATGACAGAAATTACATATAACAACATGCTAGTTTTGCAAATGAATGCTGAAATCACTTCAAAAGCAGATAAACTGAAAGATAATCATCATTATCAAGCTGTTTGTACTAATCACCACTGTGGCTAATTTATTGACTCATGAACGCTGAAACAAAGCTAAGTCATACGCGCAGACGGTCCCAAAGACCAAAAACACCCTGCATACGGCCCAAAGCCTATATGTATACAGAATGCGGACCCAAAGTCCTCTTGATACCATATCTAATGGTTTGCCATATCTAATGGCGGTTTCAGGATCATATCTAATGACATCACCATATCTAATGGCTAGTTCATGATTTATATAAAAGAGCTACTGTGGTGCTTATCTTCTGATTCTGATTCTTTTCTTGCCACTAATAAACCGTAAACTTGCTATTTCATGCTCATCACAACTAATTCAATAACATAAGATAATCTTGACATAGCATGCATATTCTGATCACTAAAACCATTCAGAACTTGGAAAACTGATCCATAATTCATAGTAACCGTACAAAACAAAATTCTTTACATAAAAACTCAAATCTACGTAGTGAAACTTATGCTTTCTATTCCACAACGAGTTTTATGCTTGAAAACATGCTATCAACATAAAGCACTTGAAATGATATTTGAAAAAACATTCAAAAGCCTTGATTTCATATCTGGTATACGGTACTTGAAATTCATGCGTAAAAGCCCAAGAAAATGCGATTGCATACTTGTTATCATAAAACATGCATAAAAGCGAAAGACTAATGCTTTAAAATAGCGCTTGAGAATCCCTCACCTGGTTGTTGTCTAACTTGAGTCCAAAACACCTTCTTTAGTGAAATCCCCCTCTATAGCCGTCCTAGATTTGAATACTACGGCTCGATGCGGACAGAACTTCGTTACGGCTTTTAAAAACGCTCTCGATCACCGACAGGGCTTTGCCGTGCTCCTCTCGTGCTCCTCCCGCAAGCTCGGCGGCCTTGCGGCTCTAAGGTGGAGTGATGGGCGTGAATGAAGTGGGGAGCACTATGGGGGGTCATGGTATTTATAGGCCTCCACCCCCTTTACATGTGTGACATGTGTCAACATGTAAGGGAGGTTCATGTGTCCCTTATCCATGTATGAAGACACATGGCATGGCACATGGCATAATCATAAGGAAACTTGTTGCCTAAGTAATAGGCTTGGCTTATCCACGAGTTTACTTGTTGCCCAAGCAAGCGGCTTCACCATGACACGTGTTAGACTTAGGATGATGACACATGGCACTATTGAGTTTTTGACACTTGTCCTGACTATGTAACGACACGTGTCCCATGATTTCCTCTCCATGTGTCCCACTTTTGCTAATGACGCTTAATTATCACTAATGGCAGGTAATTAACACTAATCATGCTTAATTAGTCTTAATGATGTGATCATGGCTAATGAGTATAAATCTATGCTAATGACGCTTAATTATCACTAATGATGGTTAATTAGTACTAATCATGCTTAATTAGTCTTAATGATGTGATTATGGCTAATGAGTATAAATCTATAACATTATGGGCACTATATGCAATTAGTGGCTTCTACTACTTATAAGGTACAACAAAAATTCCAGATTGTTAGATGTGGTACTATGTTTTGATGTGCTACACAATTTAGAGAACCTTTTGAAGTCCATTTTTATACAAGATGGTCTCTGATATAAACACAACAAGTTTCAATGAAATCATTCCATCAAGGCGAACCTATTGACTATGGTATCTGTAAAGTGTGAACACTATCAATCCAATATTTCCTTGATAACATTCAAAGGCATAGTGTACAAAACGCGTATTACAATTCTCCCCTATTTGAAATAAATTTCGTCCTCGAAATTTAAGTACCTTTGCTAGCTCGAAAATAAGTGGGGATATTGAGATCTCATTTCTTCCTCTCGTTCCCATGTGGCTTCTTCTATTGTGTGACTCCTCCATAAAACTTTAACTAAAGGAATCTTCTTTGTACGAAGCTCTTGTACTTTGTAATCTAGAATTCCCACAGGAACCTCCTCGTATGAAAGATCTTCCTTCAATTGAATATCTTAAGGTTGTATCATATGGGTTGGATCTGGAATAAACTTCCGAAGTGTGGAGACATGAAAGACATCATGTATCCTTGCTAGTTCAGATGGAAGTTGAAGACGATATGCCACACTACCGATTCTCTCTGTGACCTCATAAGGGCCAATGTATCTAGGGCTTAGTTTCCCTTTCTTCCCAAATCTGATTAGGCCTTTCCATGGAGATACTTTTAGAAACACATGGTCTCCCACTTGAAATTCTAAGTCTCTCCTTCGCTTATCTGCATAACTTTTCTGTCTGCTTTGCGCTGCCTTTAAGCATCTCTTGATTTCCTCAACTTTTTCTATTGTGCTTTGTATTAGTTCAGGTTGAACCAATTTTCGTTCTCCAACCTCACTCCAACAGATAGGTGTTCTACATGGTCTTCCATACAATGCTTCATAAGGTGCCATCCCAATACTAGTATGGTAGCTGTTATTGTATGCAAACTCTATAAGTGAGAGATGTTCATCCCAATTTTCTTTAAAGCTCAGTGCACAAGCTCTAAGCATGTCTTCTAGTGTCTGGATAGTACGTTCTGATTGGCCATCTGTTTGAGGATGAAACGCTGTACTAAAAGCTAATTTTGTTCCCATAGCTTTATGTAAGCTTGGCCAAAGCTTAGAAGTGAACCGTGGATCTCTATCAGAAACAATTGACACAGGAGCCCCATGACGGCTAACTATCTCATTAACAAAGATCTTTCCCAAATGGTCTGACTGTATGTCATGTTAATGGCTAAGAAATGTGCAGACTTAGTTAATCTATCCACTATGACCCATATTGCATCGTGACCTCGACGGGTCCTTGGAAATCCTGTAACGAAGTCCATAGTGATGTGTTCCCATTTCCATTCTGGTATTGGAAGTGGCTGTAAAGTCCCTGCAGGTTTCAAATGCTCTGGTTTTGTTTGTTGGCATATAGGACATCTAGAAACATACTCTGCAATTTCTCTTTTCATACCAGACCACCAATAGTAGCTTTTAAGTGTTCTATACATCTTAGTGCTTCCTGGGTGCATAGTGTATATGGAGTTATGTGCTTCTTCCAGAATCTCAGTCTTTATATCAGATTTCCTTGGAACACACAATCTTCTTTTGAAGAATAAGACCCCTTGACCATCTATTGTATACCCGGCTTCATCTCCTCCCTTAATCTTCTCAATGATTCGAATGATTTCAGAATCATGGACTTGTGCCTCCTTAATTTTATCATATAATATGGGTCTCACTTGTAAGGATGCTAATAAGGCTCTAGAACTATTTATGGTTAACTTTGCCCGTAACTCTTTCACTGTAAATACTCTGTTTTTAAGTAAGATAGCCGATCATTAGACTTTCTACTGAGAGCATCAGCTACTACATTGGCTTTCCCCGAGTGATATTCTATGGAACAATCATAATCTTTGATTAGCTCTAACCATCTTCTTTGCCTTAAATTCAACTCTTTCTGAGAGAAAATATATTTCAAACTCTTGTGATCCGTAAAGATTCGACAAGTTTCTCCATATTGGTAGTGCCTCCAGATCTTTAAGGTAAATACTATAGCTGCTAACTCATGGTCATGAGTTGGATAATTTAACTCATGTTGTTTGAGTTGTCTAGAAGAATAAACAATCACTTTATCATTCTGCATTAAGACGCATCCCAGCCCTTGTCTTGAGGCAACGCTATAGATTACATAATTACCTTTCCCTGAAGGAAGGCTATGTATAGGTGCTGAGGTGAGACGACTCTTGAGTTCCTTAAAACTCTTCTCGCATTCTTCGTCCCAACTATGCTTCACATTCTTCCTAGTTAATCTTGTCAATGGTGCGGCAATTCTAGAAAAGTTTTCAACAAATCTTCGATAATACCCAGCTAATCCAAGGAAACTTCGTATTTCTGATGCATTTATTGGTCGTTCCCATCTAAGAATTGCTTCTATCTTTGATGGATCTACTGTTATTCCTTCTCCATATCTGACATGGCCTAGAAATGCATCCTTCTTAAACCAAAACTCACATTTATCCAATTTTGCATGCATATAATCGGTGTTCCTTAAGAGTTTGTAACACATATCTCAAGTGTTCTCTATATTCTTCTTATGTTTTAGAATATACGAGAATATCATCAATAAACACGATCACGAACTTGTCTAGATATGGACGGAAAACCCTATTCATTAAGTCCATAAAGGCAGCTGGGGCATTTGTCAAACAACAAAAGGCATTACTAGAAATTCGTAATGTCCATAACGAGTTCTGAATGCAGTTTTAGGGACATCTTCTCTCTAATCTTTAACTGATGATAGGCAGATCTCAAATCAATCTTGGAAAACACAGAAGCCCCTTACAATTGATCAAATAAGTCATATATTCTTGGCAGAGGATAGTTATTGCGGACAATCACTCTGTTTAGTCTTCTATTTTCCTTTGGGTCACTGTCTCCTATAAATAGTTCTCTCCCAACTTCTTTACATGTTCAAATGGTAACTGGTGCTCAAATTCATATCTTTTAACTAAGTGGACAGCCATACCTCCTAGTATTTGTGCTATCAAGGTCAACGTGTCGTACACGTTATTGTTATCATTCTCGTGACTAGGGCCTTGTGTGGTCCCATGTGGCTGCTCTACTGTCATTGTTTCCTAAATAAAACCTCAATTAGATCCTTCATTAATATAAAGCCTCCAATAATGATTCTAGATATCCTCAAGACTATAATATCAATTTTCTTCTAAGTCCCAATTATCTTCCAATACTAATAGGTCAACTCCTAATATAATTCTTGTTCAAGGTCGTAAAACCATTGCTCTGATACCACAAGCTGTCACGACCCGTCCCGCTAACCGGAACGTGCCGCGACAGAGATCTTTCTTCTTCTTTTACCTCAAGTAAACATGTGGCAATCTCAAAAACATAACATCTTTATATTTCAAGTTCACAACACCAAGAAGTGTATTACACAAGTTCTATCTATTACAACTTCTCACAAAATACACAGACAGTACAAAAACAACGAAAAACAAAAGCCACCTCCTCCTAGTGTATAGGCGGTCCTTTCCCCTGCTAGTCGTGATTCTGCTGATCTGTACATAATTATAATATAAAGGGATGAGTCTAAACCCAATTATGAGCTTAGACCCAGTGAAAGGATCTCAAGCTTTTTACATATAGTTAAAATCTGAAATATGAGCATGATGACAAGAATTTATGCTGAATACTGTGAAATAGCTTGAAAGAGACTTTATGACAGAAATTACATATAACAACATGCTAGTTTTGCAAATGAATGCTGAAATCACTTCAAAAGCAGATAAACTGAAAGATAATCATCATTATCAAGTTGTTTGTACTAATCACCACTGTGGCTAATTTATTGACTCATGAACGCTGAAACAAAGCTAAGTCATACGCGCAGACGGTCCCAAAGACCAAAAACACCCTGCATACGGCCCAAAGCCTATATGTATACAGAATGCGGACCCAAAGTCCTCTTGATACCATATCTAATGGTTTGCCATATCTAATGGCGGTTTCAGGGTCATATCTAATGACATCACCATATCTAATGGCTAGTTCATGATTTATATAAAAGAGCTACTGTGGTGCTTATCTTCTGATTCTGATTCTTTTCTTGCCACTAATAAACCGTAAACTTGCTATTTCATGCTCATCACAGCTAATTCATGAACATAATAAAATCTTGACATAGCATGCATATTCTGATCACTAAAACCATTCAGAACTTGGAAAACTGATCCATAATTCATAGTAACCGTACAAAACAAAATTCTTTACATAAAAACTCAAATCTACGTAGTGAAACTTATGCTTTCTATTCCACAACGAGTTTTATGCTTGAAAACATGCTATCAACATAAAGCACTTGAAATGATATTTGAAAAAACATTCAAAAGCCTTGATTTCATATCTGGTATACGGTACTTGAAATTCATGCGTAAAAGCCCAAGAAAACGCGATTGCATACTTGTTATCATAAAACATGCATAAAAGCGAAAGACTAATGCTTTAAAATAGCGCTTGAGAATCCCTCACCTGGTTGTTGTCTAACTTGAGTCCAAAACACCTTCTTTAGTGAAATCCCCCTCTATAGCCGTCCTAGATTTGAATACTACGGCTCGATGCGGACATAACTTCGTTACGGCTTTTAAAAACGCTCTCGATCACCGACAGGGCTTCGCCGTGCTCCTCTCGTGCTCCTCCCGCAAGCTCGGCGGCCTTGCGGCTCTAAGGTGGAGTGATGGGCGTGAATGAAGTGGGGAGCACTATGGGGGGTCATGGTATTTATAGGCCTCCACCCCCTTTACATGTGTGACATGTGTCAACATGTAAGGGAGGTTCATGTGTCCCTTATCCATGTATGAAGACACATGGCATGGCACATGGCATAATCATAAGGAAACTTGTTGCCTAAGTAATAGGCTTGGCTTATCCACGAGTTTACTTGTTGCCCAAGCAAGCGGCTTCACCATGACACGTATTAGACTTAGGATGATGACACATGGCACTATTGAGTTTTTGACACTTGTCCTGACTATGTAACGACACGTGTCCCATGATTTCCTCTCCATGTGTCCCACTTTTGCTAATGACGCTTAATTATCACTAATGACAGGTAATTAACACTAATCATGCTTAATTAGTCTTAATGATGTGATCATGGCTAATGAGTATAAATCTATGCTAATGACGCTTAATTATCACTAATGATGGTTAATTAGTACTAATCATGCTTAATTAGTTTTAATGATGTGATTATGGCTAATGAGTATAAATCTATAACATTATGGGCACTATATGCAATTAGTGGCTTCTACTACTTATAAGGTACAACAAAAATTCCAGATTGCTAGATGTGGTACTATGTTTTGATGTGCTACACAATTTAGAGAACCTTTTGAAGTCCATTTTTATACAAGATGGTCTCTGATATAAACACAACAAGTTTCAATGAAATCATTCCATCAAGGCGAACCTATTGACTATGGTATCTGTAAAGTGTGAACACTATCAATCCAATATTTCCTTGATAACATTCAAAGGCATAGTGTACAAAACGCGTATTACAAAGACAAAGATCAAGACAAAAATGGTTGAATGAGGGTGATGCGAATACTAGGTTTATTCATACTGTAGCAAATGGTTGGAGGAACATGATCCATTCAATAGAGATCAGGGACATGGAAGTACACAAGGAGATGGAGAGTACAAGGACAGTGATGCGGTACTTCAAATATATGAGCATGCAGACAAATCACAATGGTTCGAGGTGGCTTGGTTTGGAGTAAACATGTCAGATAGTGACAAGGAGGAGTTGACGAGTCCGTTTAGGGTGCAGGAGGATCGTGAGGCTCTGTTTGTACTTAACCCAGATGAGTGTCCGGTTCGGATGGGTCCCGATCTTCTTCTACAGGGAGTTCTGGGATCTCATTGCTGACAAGTTGATGGGGGTAGTGACAGAGTTTGTGGAGGGGAACTATGACAGAGTTTGTGGAGGGGAACTATGGTTTTGGTAGGTTGAACCGTTCATTTATTTTCTTGCTTCATAAGAAAGATGTTACAAGGGTGGAGGAATACATGCATATTTCTCTGTTGAATGAGGTCTACTTAATTTTGGCAAAGGCTTTGCAAACCGTTTGAGGAGTGCTGAATAAGATTATCACCGGACCGAAGTGCTTTCCTCCTGGGCAGCCGGCCTATAGGCAATGTAGTTTTTATTTTAGAGGTGGTAGCTGACTGGCGTATACGTAAAACAAAGGGTGTAATGTGGAAGGTGGGTTTCTCCAAAGCGTATGATTGTGTGGATTGGTGCTTCATCTAGGATTCGGACAAGCACGGTTTCCCTGATAGGTGGATTGCTTGGATGAAGAGGTGTACCATGACCGCATCATTCACGGTGCTTGTGAATGATCAGCCGAGGGGGGTGTATTTATGGTCGCAGTGTGGAGTCCTTTAGGGGTGCCCTTTGACTCCCCTTCTTTTCGTTTTTGCTACCAATGTGCTGTAGGTTATGGTTGTCTGTGCGATCACGAGGGGGATTCTGCAGTGATCTGGATTTCTATTCTTTAGTATGCGGATGTGACTATCCTTTTTACTGAAGGGGGACACATGAGTTGCAAGGGCTTGTTAGTAGTCCTTGACATCTTTTGGACAATATCGGGGCTGAGAATCAAAAGGGTAAAATGGAAGTTCGTACTATTTGGCTCGGATGAGGAGGAGATTGTAAGATGTGAGGCTTGGTTGCGCTCTCGAGGGGCCAGTTACTGATGCGTTACCTCAGTATCCATTGGTGACAGGGAAGATGACTATAGCGGATTGGCTTTCGGTGATCGAAAAGATGGAACATAGATTTGCAGGTTGGAAATCTCTCTATCTATTTAGAGAGGGAAAATTGGTGTTGTTGAGGTCGGTGCTATCATCGATTCCTATATTATTCCTTTCTTCCATACTACTACCTATAGGGGTTAGATGGAGACTTGAGGGAATCATAATGAGGTTCTTATGGTCTTTATTTGAGCGGACAAATGGTTTCTTTTTTGTAGATTAGAAGACAGTCACATGCTCTAATGAAGATGGGGGAGTTGGGGTGCATAGTGAACAAGGTTTTGCTTGGCAAATGGATTGCACGTATCTGGGGTGATTGCGACAACCTGGTTTTTAATGTTACTAGTAAGATCTATGGGTCTAATTGTTCATTCTCAGGTACTGGGTAGCTCGGGTCGGCACCCTTTTACTTTTGGAGAGGCATATGTGGTGTGGCACAGGAGATTCGTCCTATCCTGAAACCTGTTGTTGGGGATGTTCATTGTTTGAAGTTTTGGATTAATGATTAGAGTGAGGATAGGGCTTTGGGAGTGCAGTTCTCATGGCTGATGGCATTAACTACTAACCGGGATGTTTTAGTTGCTAAGGTGTGGGATGGTCACCCTTTTCCCCCTATTTTAGGACCGAGCTGTCAGATTAGTGTTTGGAGAAGTTGTTGGTCTTGCTTGAAGAGCTTGAGAATGTGGTCAGGCCCAGGATGGGCGAGATTGATGGTGATGGTGGGATAGCTATTTCTCGGTTGGGAAGGTGTACATAGCTCTGAAGGGCCATGTGATTTTTGATCCGGGAGGATGTGAGGCAGATTGTAGACGAATATGAAACTGGAATGTTCCAACTCGCGTGAAGGTCTTCTTGTGGATTTTTAGGAGGGGCGGACTCTTGATTGGGGACCGTTTTGTACAATTTGTTCCGAGTGCTAATCCGATTTGCTTGCGATGTCAGGAGGGGGCGGAGGATGCAGATCATCTGCTCTTCAAATGTAGGTACTCTGTGGAGGCCTGGATACTATTGGGGAATCTCGCAGGGCGTTTTGATGGTGTGTCGGGTTTCTAGGAATTTGTTAGGGTTAGATGGAATGGCACAAAGAAGGAGAGGTCTGAAGATCTAGCATTAATCTGGGCAAATATGTATTACGAGAAATGGTGTGGTGTTTAGTCAGGAACGTGTATATGGTGACAATGTGGTGGCGCACGCTAAAGGTGCTTGTTGAGAGTTGGAACATGCAATTTCTTGCTTTCTTTTTTTTTGCCTATTTTAGACTTGTAATTTTACGAAGGTGATGCATTGTGAAGTTTTTGAGCCACACCTATACAATGGATGCCTTTTTTTCGTTCGAAAAATTGTTCTTATGTATTTTATTTTCTTTTCATCTCTATTATGTAATTTGCCCATTATGGTTTCTCTACTCTATATAAGAGAACCCTAGAGCCTCATGAATAAGCAAGTCATTATTTTTTCTTACCCCCTCAACCTAGCCCCACCTACCAGCCCATCTCGCTGCGGCCATCCCCTCTCTCCATCACTCGTTGCCTCCAGCGGCATTCCTTCTCGCCGCAACAGCCACCGGCAACCCTCCTTCACGTTGCAGCAGCCAACGGTGGCCCTCTAGTGCTTTCGCTGTGCGCTAGAGCATCAACCTAGCGTCACCCAAGCGGTGACCATCCTCGGTTTTTGCAGCCCAACAGCTTAGGTAGGCCCTGCGACGTCGCCTAGGCCCCTTCTACGACCTTGAGCGGCATCCTAGGTGCCACCTAGGCCCTCTTCTCGCAGTCTACAAGCGGTGGCCTTGCTATTTTAGGCCCTCGAACCTCCTGGTCTTTCTTCTCAGCGCTTCTATTCATGCCCGACCATGGGAAATGTCTGATTTTACTGAAAAGGGGGTGATTTCAGACCTATAAATCACCTCATCAGCCCTAGCGTGGAACCGAAGTTGATGGGAACGGTTTGGCTTGATTCTGCACACAATTTGATCCCCACATGATCATGTAGACACATTCATACCAGTCTACAACCCAATCAACTGCTTTCCAACTTCTTTATTGTGTCAAAAAACAAGGGTAACCTATTTTCCTTTGGTGCCTTCAAGGTCCCGACACCCATTGTTTAGATGTATTGGACCAACTATGAGTTGTGTTCCATGTAGATTATGACCATCATGCATTGCAATAATAAGGACCACATCTTGATGCAGTCTGAGCGGGCCAACAAGACTAGGAAGGATGCTTCATGGTAACAAGACGACATGTATGCATGCGAATTTCTATTTGGTACTCTGACCAAAAAAATAGTCAATGACATACTTTATTAGCCCATTGTTAAAGCAATGCGGGACATCCTTACAGCCAATTACTCTCAGGCGAGGAATGAGGCATGCACCCAGCTTCTTACAGGTGCGTCTTTTCCTCCTATGGAAGAGGCATACAACAGACTCAACAGGATCATAATTCCTTCTACATCCACCATTCAGACCTCTTCTGTGATGGTCACAGCTCGTCGTAGAAGAGGTCCATGTCAATTCAGAGGATGGGGTATTCGTGGCGAGGAGGCATGCGCTTGCGGCAACCCTGCACATGTTGTCATCGTTCTGGCCACTCTGAGGTTACCTGCTACCTGAAGCATGGTTATCCCGCCCGCTTCTGCTCGTATTGCCAAGCGAGTTGAGCTTCCTGACACTTCTTCTAATAAAAAGTTCGATGGTCTTGTCTCTCTTCTGAGGAAGATTATGAATTCGGTTGTAGCTACTACTAATTCTCTTTCAAGCTCTTCGTCTATAGCTTATGGCCTTATCAGTTTTATAGGGTAGACATGATGGAGAGGATTATGGATGCTGACATATATCATCATCTGTGCGTAGATAGTGCTGATATCACCTTCTTTGAGTCGGTCATGTATTTTTCTCCTACAGGTAACATGTTGACTCCGTCTAACTCTGGAGAGGAGGTCTACATGACTCCTCCTGCACCACCACCATCTACAACTCCTCCACCACCACCATCTTCACCACCTCCACCACTACCACCATACCCTACTGTGTTTTCTCCTCCGCCCCCTCCTCCTGATACTTTGACTTAGTTTTTGTCACATTTTTAAATTCGCAAGCCACCTTCTGTACCCCTGCTCATGGACCTTTTCTATCATCCAACACACCGTTTTGTTTCTACAGTTGGCTCTGGTGATTTGTCTATACAACATGCTACTTTATTGGATGAGCATGTGCCTTCTTAAGAGGCTACTTTACAAGTTACAGATGGTACAAATGATCTTGATGTGCCCATTACTCTACAGAAGCAGAGGAGTATGTATGCCGTGTATATTCTCGCTGCTCATGTTTATTTGAGGTGTCTTTCAGAGGATTTCAGGAGGTTTATCGTGGATCATGACATGGAGAAGGAGATGGCTACGTTATAGTCGTGTGGCACTTGGAGCTTGGTTACTTCCTCTCTAGGGGCATCTATGATTGGATGCAAATAGGTGTTTACAGTCAAACATGCAAATGGTAGCGTTGATTGGTACCAGGTTAGGCTTGTGGCTTGTTGGTTCACCTAAATTTATGGGGTGGACTATCATGACACGTTCTCTCTGGTGGTGTGCCATTCTCCTCTTTAGATTCTTATTTTAGTTGCAGTCATACAGGAAAGGTTCTTGCCCCAACTTGATGTGAAGAATTCATTTCTTTATATTGATATGCAGTAGGAAGTCTACATGCAATAGCCACATGGGCTTGCTGATGAGGGGGTGTCAGAAGGTTTGCAGACTTCATAATCTATGGCCTTAAGTAGAGTCCTGGAGCATGGTTCCAGAAGCTCTCGGACTTGATGGAGTAGCAGAGCTTCACGTGATCGATTGCAAAGCACTCGCTGTTTGTTCATATAGCTTTAGGGCTACTTTGACTTTGCAGTCCTTTGGTCTTCCCGTAGTTACTGGCAGGTTATGTCAGGCAGATGTGATCAAGAAGTTGGAAAGAAATTGGTCGGATGGAAATCCCCCTATTTGTCTCTAGGTGACAGACTCGAATTACTCAGGTCCGTTTTTTCGACTATTCCCATCTTCTCTCTCTACCAGGTTGCTCCTTGCCGTGCTTAAGGGTATATTAGAAACCATCATGAGACTTTTTCTGATCCAACTCAGGTGACTCTCCTGGGGTATAACTGGTAGATTAGGGAACTATAGTGCATAGTAAAGATGATGGTGGCCTCAGTATTTTAAGCTTAAAACGATGACTAAAGCATTAATGTCCAAGTAGATCACACGTATATAAGGTGAAGGTGATGATTTACTATGCAAGCTATTGAGAAAAATCTATGATGTCTCTTCTTGTTTCCGAAGTCTGGAAGGGGCGTTAGTCCCCCCTCGATGTTTTGGAGTAGAATTTCTGTGTGATTCCTGATGCTCAGCATTTCTTAAGATCTGTGTTGGGGAATGGCGGGGATTTTCACTTTTGATGTGATGGTCAGATGGAGGATGGTGCATTACGTAAGAAATTCCCCTCAACTTTGTGTTGTCTTCCAACCCTATTGGTTCAGTTGTTGGTGTGAAGGATGGGGTTTTTTTTCTTTCCCACTTTTCGTTCTGACCTGATGGACCAGAAGCTGTCTACTCAATGGATAGTGTGGATGGATGGTCCCTCAAGGGGACGAGATTACTGGTGTTGGTTTGATTGTATTTACTGCCGGGAAAGCTTACAAGGTTTTGTTGTTGTTAAAAGCTTACAAGGTTTTATCAGAGACGATGCCTTTTGATCCTGGTGCTGATTGCAGGAGGATTGAGTTTGGAAGCTCCCACCTTGGTTCAAAGTTTATTTCTGGTTATCGAGACATGTGACAGTGATGATCGGATCTAGCTTAGGCACGATCAGCTCTTCCAAGAGGCCAATGCAGACTGAGTTTGTTGCCAAGATCACACGGAGATATTAATCATATTTTTTCCCCAGATGTGAAAGCTCGAGAGAGGTATGTGAATAGTTTGGCTCCTCAGAGATACTTATTGATTGTGCTGATAATTCCTGGCACTTAATTGGCTCTAGTTGGCACGACAATGAGGGAGATAGAACCAGGTGTTTGGTAGTAATCGGGGCTCTCTAGTTGGTCGGGAATTTGTTGGTTTTTTGAGAGACTAGATTCTATGCTAAAAATGTGATAGAACACGCTAAATCCTTAGACAGATATTGGTCTTTATTAACATTTGGCTCTTAGGTCTTGTTCCATAATTTTGTGAACGGTGAAGTTTTTGGGCACATATCTTCACGTCATTTTTCCTTGCAAAAAAAAACTTGAGTAATGAAATCATGAGACCCATGGAAATGCAATGTGACAACTTCATCACCATTTTCATAGCAATCATGTCTTCTACGAGAGGATAAAACATGTGAAGATTTCAGTATCGCATAACTCAAAATTTAATCCAGACGACTCTTTCAGATTCCACATGTGCATTCTACTAAGTAACTTGCTAATGTGTTCACCGAAGTCCGAACACGGAGCCTATTTAATCGATGTATATCCAAGTTGAGCAAGCATGATATATATACTCCATCTTGAGATAATATTTAGAAGACTTATTAGGTGTCTCTTGTTTTCTTTGTTGTTTAGTCACATACAACCGATATGCTACTTTGACCCATGGCCTCAAATTTCAGCGAAATTCGATCGAATTTCTGTCGAATATCGATATCCAGTCGAAATCGAAATTCGACCGAAATGACCGAAATATGAGGGTCCTAGTACAAAAATGACCGAAATGACTGAAATTTCGGTCGAAATTCCACCGAAATTCTGTTTTGGAAGATACCGAAATGGTGACCGAAATCGACATTTAGGGCCTTGCTTTGACTACAATCATATAAGAAGGGTTTAGATCCCTTGTAATTAATGATTATTGATTATCTGGCAATATATTAGTTTTTTTATGTGCTTTTTAATTATTTGATGGGTGTCATTATTTATGAGAAAAACAAATAGAGAAATGATACTTCATATGGGGTACTTTATTGGTCACATATGCGGGAACATTATTGCTTCATGTGACCATGTTTACTGTTCGTCTTTTTAGGGGTTTAGTGACAAGATTCTAGCACGAAATAATTTTCTTTACATATTAAAGTAACTTAAATAACTTCGAACTGCTAACTGTGCATCTTTCAAAAAACTGACCTACGTGGAATGCAAAATTAAAAGGAACGCATGCGCCTGCATCAGATCGTTGTTTTCTTCAGGATATTGCTTAAGCAGCCTTTGATTCAGCCGCTGCCTAAAATGCCCTCTTTGCTGACATTCTCTGTCACTGTTGTCTCGTATGCTTGACATCAGAGCAGATTTGCTGATGCTTTACTCCGTGAACTTGCTGGAGTAATCATACCATCCGATAAGATATATGGTTTAGGAACTGGGTCAGTATATATCTCCTTTTACTTGTTTGTCAATATTTCATCATAGCCTTTCTGTGAAACTTAAAATATGTTTTATTTTTAATAGGCCAAAAGTTGAAGTGTTGAAGCACCTACAGAAGAGACAAGAATACACAGGATTCAGTTTCCAGTAAGCTTCCTACACTATAAATGAAAGTGCACGTGTAATAAACGCAACTAGATACACGGAGTCCATCTCTTTCTGCAACAAAGCTACGATTTAATTGGTGGCAAATAATTATCGTCTACTTTAGGGCTTAGGGTAGCATCCTGGGGAAAAATTATAATTCATTTAATGTCCCAGGCTGAATGTACTCTAACTAATTGGCCTACTATGGAGAGCGTGAGCGGCATGAGTGGGAGTGGGGGCGATAAGAAGGGGAAGAAGGCTTCTGAGCCGGATGATCGGAGGGCCACCATCACAACAGAGGGAGAGAAGGCTCGCGAGTACATGTAGATGGAGCTGGCGAGAGAAGATCCTTGGAGTCTACTAAAGGTCAAGCATCAATTGTTGAAGGCCGGAAAAGCGATGATGCCATGGTGCTTTAGGCGTGGAGCCGCTAACCACCTATCTAAGGCGTGCGTGTCAACTGAACAACTTTGCTTTTGATGCGGCCAATCGGGACATCGGTGGAGGGAGTGCTTGGTAAGGGGGGCTAGTCTAGGAAGTTGGTCATGCTGAAAAGCGTCGTTGTAGCAGTGGAAGACCCACTTATGTCTGATGCGGATTTAGGCTAACTATTGCCGTGGTTAACAAGTGAGGTGGCCTCAAAGCATCCATTGGAAGGGCTCGTGGTGGGGGAGGGTGCCACAGAGGTGTTGAGAAGACTTCAGGAGAGGGTTTTAGCGGTGAGGCAAGCCTGTGCGTGCATCGACGCAATCTGGCTCCATAGAGGGACTTGTGCATGAGGGCTCTCTCATCGAAGGGAGCGAAGGAAGTGATCAGGAGCGTTAGAGGGTGGCTTGCCACCAAAATCGAGAGGGGTGCTTAAGTGGCGGAGACCTCGCTTCTTGGACAGAGGCTCGGGGGACGAAAATCCATCGTGGATGCTTTCGGTGGCTGGAGTTCCATTGCTATGCAAAAAGGTTGAAGTGTTGCAGGAAGTGTTGGTCCACAATGGAGAAGTGGTGGAGATTTGTATCTCCTGTATGCGATCGGGCGAGGGCTTAAAGGTAGTGTTGGCGATGAGGGGGACACGGCCTCAAACCCCCTTGTGCACTTTAATGAAGATCCGTAGGAGGTCGGTAACACTATGGCTAGATGCCATAGGCACTGGGGGAGTGGCAATGAAGATTTTGTCTACCATTGGGGAGGTTTGGGCATCAAAAGGTGCGTCAGGAAGCTCGGGGGTCGACCGACTCAGTGGTGGCGAAGCTCAACGGCCATCCTCGAGAAACCCTAGCACCGCCACTGCTTTCTTAAATGCGATAATTAGTGGCGGTTCTTCTGTGACGTCGGGTATAGGTAACTCAGTAAACCCGATTTGAGCCAGTCACATGCTCCCCAATCTCGAACCCAAAAGGCGATACTGGGGCTCTCCATCTCGGATGTGGCAGTTTGGTATTCAAGTATGGTGCTCCACCCAAATAAGGGGGTATCTTCGGGTGGGACATCTGGTTCCAAGCCCCATGGTTTGGATCTGGATGTGGATTCCACGAAGACTTCGATGGCCCTTACCCCTCTGAGGCTTCAACAATTTATGGTGGGGTGTTTTGCGGAGACATCCCATGGGGTTTCTTCTGCTGCTATGGCGATCCCCTTGGGGAATGCAAACTTAACATAATGCTTAATTGCGAGCCTTGTTAATGGTACACCGAGCAAGGATCCTCTTGGGGTGACGGGCTCTCTAGAGCGATTGGTTGCTGACCTCGTAGCTCCTATATGAGTTACGCGCGGAAGTTGGGAAGCGGTTGAGGCATGCGACGACGATGGTAGCAAAATGAAGGGGATCAACTCATTCTAGAGGAGGTGGGTGACACTCACGCAGGGCGAGGCCTAGGGGTGGTCCCGAGCACATGATCTTGATGCAATGCCTACAAGAGGGGCCTAATTCGTATGAGCACGAACTTTGATGTGGCGAGACATTTGTTGTTTTTTTCGCAAAAATGTCGTGCGAGCGCGCTAGACTGGGAGACGAGGGAGGTAGGGTATGAGCGTGAAGTGGAATATTCTGAATGGTCAGAAGCTAGGGAAGGAAGAATGGAGTAGGGGAAGGTTGAGATTCAAGAAAGGGTAGAAGGGGGTGCAGTTCTAGAAGATTGTGGTCCATGTGGAGAAGAGTTCGTCTAAATACACGACAGTGAGCTTAAGAGAGACCAAGAGGTGAAAAGCAAAGAGGACGACACAGAGAGATTGTTCAAGTTGGTGGTTGCCCAGAGGATGGAGGTTCAGGTGGCGGGGGTTTCCCCCTCGGTTTCCCAATGAAGTTATTATTTTGGAATGTGAGGGACCTAGCTCAACCAGAGAAGCAGTTGACAGTTGGGTCTATGTTGGCCTCATGGAAGATTGATGTGTCTTGTTTGTAGGAGACTAAGATTGATTCATGGGATTCAATGAGATAGGGTTCTACCTCTGATCCTCATCTTAATGAATTCAGAGCGGTATTGGCTAATGGAAGTTCAGGGGGAATTATTGTTGCCTGGGATGGGAGCCTTTTTGGCCTTGTAGATGAAGCAATCCTTGGTTCATTTGGTATCGGTGAGTTTAATAAGCAAGGTTGATCAGTCAATTTTGTGGTTACCTAGGTGTATGGTATTGTCGGGACATCCACAAATGACGTGCTGTGGGATGAGTTGCAGGAGATTAGGGCCAGGTTTCCGGCGATGGCTTGGCTTGTGGGTGGCGACTTCATTGTCATGTTGTATGCAAAAGATAGATTGGGTGGGAGATGCGTGCAGGATCCTAGATCCAGTTTGTTTGGAGAAGTGGTGGAGTAGCTTGCTCTGGAGATTCTGGACGTGGCAGATTGTAGCTATACTTGGAAGAGCTCGTCTTCTCGATCATGAATTTTTGGTTCCTTCTATTTGTTGAGACTTGGAGATGTTTAGCCTGGTTACGGTTACTTCTCTCCCTGGATCGAGATCGGATCACACACTGTTATGTTTTGACTCTTGCAATAGTCGAATATCATACTCTTATTTCAGATTTGAGTGTTGTTGGTTGCTAAAGGAGGGTTTTCGGTATGGTGACTACTTTTTGGCCCGAGTGAGGGTTCAACTATGGTGAAGTTTGAAGGTGTTGCGACGTAGGTTGTCAGTGTTTAGGAGAGATTCACATTGTGAGCGGGAGATGAGGAGGAATCAGGCGCAAGATGAGTTGGTGAGATTGGATTTACTGGAAGACGATAGGGAGTTGGATGAGGAGGAGCTCATGAGCCGTGGTGTGGTTCAGAGGACCATGGAGGAAGAGGATAGAAAGCATACATGTGAATAGAGACAGAGGTCGCAACAGAATTGGTTGAAGGAGGGTGATGCAAATACCAGATTCTTTCATATGGTGGCAAACAATAGAAGGAGGAACTTTTTTTTGGAAGTCTGCAAGGGAGGGGGAAACACTCGGTGGTGTCCGCCCCTTCAAAAATTTATTGAAAATCGAAGGTAGAGTTACAAGAGGATGACGCTACAAAACACCCAAAAACGAAAACAACACTGATAAGGAGAATTATACCACCCAATCGTCCACCAACCTTTTTGCCAACAACCCCACATTTTCCTTATAGAACCTATGACCCGAGAACAACAGGTCATTTCTCCCCCTCCAAATCGCCCAAAGAACAGCGAAAGGAAGCAGCCGATCACGCCTAGGTCTGTCCCTATTATCGTGAATGGAGTTCCAAAAAGCCAGGGAATCATCAGTGCGGCACCACGCCACATCCGCCACAAGCCAGACCTGAGCCACCACGGGACAACAAAAGAAGAGATGGTCCACCGTCTCAATGTCGCACTCACAAAGAAGGCACCTGTTAGCGATCACGCCCAGGAGACTGGCGCAGCGGTCACGCGTCAACAGTCTCTTCCTCCGAAGAAGCCATAAGAAGAAGCCAATTCTCTCAGGAGGCTTTAGATCCCAGATGGATTTGCAGTCCCTAAACAACAACTCTGAATTTGCCGGCGGCGGTCTGGAAATAGCCCCATAAGCCCCCCTGATCGAGAAGGAACCACCCTTCCAACACCAATGATCTCTTCCTGCAGATGGAGCCCCGACTTCCCGCAAATCGTCGAGCAAAACCAAGAACTCTTCAAGTCTTTGATCCGAGAAGTTTGTGGAGAAAGAAGGCCACCAGGAGCCGTCCACCCAACAGTCCATGACCGAGCAAAGCTTGTTGTCCGCCAAGGCATATAGCCGTGGGAAGCGAGAGCAGAGGGCCCCCACCCCAGTCTAGTTGTCTTCCCAAAATAAGAAGTTGTCCCCTCTCCCACAGACCGGTCTGAAGAGCTCAAGATTTGACACGAAAGAATTCAGCACCCCCCTCCAAAAAGGCATCAAGGAAGCGCGATTAGAGTGCTGACGATGGGGCGCGCCCTTCACACCATAGATGCTGCGAATCACCATGTAAACGAAATCCTCTCCCGGACCCCAGATCCTACTTGCCCATTTAAGGAGAAACGGCTCGTTCATCTGCTCTAGAGATTTGACCCCCAGCCCCCCTGGTCTTTGCGACCAAGGTCTTAAATGTCGGTTTCGGTCACCATTTCGGTATCGACCAAAACAGAATTTCGATGGAATTTCGGTGGAATTTCGACCGAAATTTCGATCATTTCGGTCATTTTTTGTACTAGGACCCCCATATTTCGGTTATTTCGGTCATTTCGGTCGAATTTCGGTTTCGACTGGATATCGATATTCGACAGAATTTCGCTGAAATTTGAGGCCATGTTTGCGACACGCGACATCCTCCCAACCAAAAAGATGGACCCCCCCCGGACCATCGGGGTTGTTTCCCCGTAAGAAAGATCGCATCATCTTCTCCAACCTCTCCCGTATACCCTTTGGGATTTTGCGATTAGCCATAAAATATGTTGGAATGGAAGAGAGCACGGCCTTGAGAAGAACCAATCTGCCCCCCCCTCGACAAGATAGCAGCTCTCCACCCCGCCAACCACATCTCCACCTTCTTAACCACCCTCAGCCAGTCACGCAGCCGTGTCCTCCCCAGCGCCAGCGGCATGCCCAGGTACTCAAGAGGCAGAGAGACCTGAACAGACGCCAAGGCCAAAGCCAGCCCATCAGCCAGCTGCTCCGCAGGACCAAACGGGACGAAAGAAGACTTGTTGTCATTTTTACGCAGCCCCGACATCTCCGAGTAGATTTCCAACGCCGTAGCCATACCAGTGGCCGCCTCGATGCCCCCCTCAATGAGGAAGAGGGTGTCATCCGCATACTGGGTGAGGGGGACCTGAAACCCCTCCCTACAATATCCCGCAGTGTAACCATGGCTGACCACCCCCGTCACCATATCAGCCAACACATCAGCCGCAAGAATGAACAACATTGGCGCGAGAGGGCAACCCTGCCGTATCCCCCTACGAGATTGAATCCAGCCCCCCTCCGGTTTACCATTGATCAAGATCGAAAGAGAGCTCGTGGTGACACAGCGCCTCATCCACGAAATCCAAATATCCGGGAAGCCCAAACGACGTAAAACCGACCACAGGAATTTCCAGTCAATGCTATCATACGCCTTCACATAGTCAACCTTCCAGAGGACACCGCTCGTGCCACGCCTCCGCCAGTCTGCAACAATCTCAGATGCAAGAGTGGTGCAATCAAAGATCTGATGACCAAGAACAAAAACAGATTGCGTCGGGGACACCAAGCACCCAAGAATTCCATTAAGCCTCCTCGCAAGCACTTTCACCGTGATTAAGTAAATTGCATTAGAAATGGCAATGAGACGAAAATCCCCGACGGTGGACGGAGTGGAGCACTTGGGGATTAGAACCACGAGAGCCCGGTTGATAAGATCAAAGCCCCGATTTTCGTGACAAAATTCCGCCACCACCTCAAGCACGGCATGTCAAATGAGGTCCCAAAAGTCCCTGTAAAAGGCGATAGGGAATCCATCAGGGCCAGGTGATGCATCAGCATTGAGATCCCAAACAGCATCCTTAATCTCCTCAAGGGTAACAGTACGGATAAGGGCATCACGGTGGTGAGACCCCACCAATCTAGAATTCCGACCCAACCATTTCCAACGCCTGGGCGCAGTGACAGAAGTAGCCTCTCTGAAGTGGTTTGCAAGTGCTATGCCCATGTTTTGGTTCCCCTCCACCCGGACCCCATCCACAACAATGGAGTTTAAGGCGTTGGATCTGCGCCGCCCGCTAGCAATACGATGGAAGTAAGCCATATTCGCGTCCCCCTCCTGCAGCCAAGAGCTCCTCGATCTCTGTCTCCACTCCGTGGCCCTCTTCTTATCCTCCAGGGCAATCGTCTTCTGCGCCGCCGACCGCAACTCCAACTCCGACTGCGTAAGCATCCGAGTGTCCTCCAAACCATCGAGCAATTGAACCTCATCCTCGGCAGCCTTCCTAGCTGCGAACCTAGCAACCCTAGTTTCTCTTTTGAACTTCGCCAACCTGGCACGTAAGCTGGAGAGCTTCTGATCAAATCTAAATGCGGCGGAGCCCGGTGCACCCACCTCCCCCCAATGCGAAGAAACCGCCTCCTTGAAGCCATCCTCCAACAACCAACATTTCTCGTACCTGAAGAGCCCCCGCTGGGCAAGAGCAGACCCCGAGCACCACAAGATAGGCGTATGGTCCGAGTACGAAAGTGTCTTGGACGTCACCGAAGCCAAAGGAAACAAATCCAGTAAGTCATTAGAGACGAAGAAATGGTCGAGCCGCGAGCGCGACATGGAGTTTCTCCAGGTGTAAGCAACATCTCCGACATCTATCAAGATCAGCCCAAGCAGGTCAATCGTGTCAGCAAAATCCGAGGAGCCCATGTCCTGGCCCCCCCTTCCCCCCGGTCTGTCCGTGGTTAGGAGGGTGACGTTGAAGTCACCGCCCATCACCCACGGCGTCCTCCCAACCACCCTACCAGCCTCCAGCAGATCATCCCAAAGCTCACCCCGCAGCCCACCATCATAAGGCCCATAAACACATGAAACTGCCAAAAGATCAAGCGGAGACGTACCAGCCAAGACCACCGTCAGGACATGCTTGCCGCGCGTGACCGAGACAAAAGACCACGACAGCGATCGCCATGCCACAGACTACTTCAGGGGCATGAGCAGGCATCTTCCACATTGCAGGTTGCGATGGTTGGCAATAGGGGTGAACCATATTTCCCACCCTGATGCGAAATCGTTGACAAAGTCGTTTGGGATGCTGGAGGTTCGAGAGGCTATTTTTGGACTGAATCCGGATGGTTGTCGTGGGCTGGATGGATCCCCTATCTTCTTCTTCAAGGAATTTTGGGATCTTCTTGCTGAGGAGGTGATGGAGTGGTTGCAGAATTTGCTAAGGGAAACTACGGCTTTGATCAGATCAATCGAGCATTTATTTATTTGCTCCCTAAGAATGATGTTGCGATAAAATTTGAAGACTACAGACTGATCGCATTATCCAATGCGATCTACTTGATTGTGGCAAAGTTGTTGGCCAACCAATTGAGGGATGTTGCGAACAAGAATCTCGCAAGCTTAGAGTGCCTTTTTGCTTGGCAGACAACTCATGAACAATGTGATTCTCGCCTTTGAGATTGTGGCGGATTGGCATAGATTGAAGACTACAGACTGATCGCATTATCCAATGCGATCTACTTGATTGTGGCAAAGTTATTGGCCAACCAATTGAGGGATGTGGCGAACAAGATCATCTCGCAGGCTCAGATTGTCTTTTTGCTCGGCAGACAGCTCATGGACAGTGTGATTCTCGCCTTTGAGATTGTGGCGGATTGGCGCGAGAGGAAGGCAAAATGCATTTTGTGGATGAAGGCCTATAATTGTGTAGATTGCCACATCATATGGGCGTCTATGTACATGCACGACTTTCCTGATAGATGGATCTCCTAGATGAAGAGGTGTGTGACGACCATATCTTGTGTCGTTCTTGTGAATGGGCAGTCGAGGGGGGTTCTTTCAGCCACAATGTGGTGTTCGTCAGGGCTCCCCTCTGGCACCTATTCTTTTCGTTCTTGCGACTGATGCTTTGACTATCATGGTTGATCGTGTTGTCTCGGGAGGGCTTCTGCAACGGTTATTCGAAGGAGAAGATTTCTGTCCCATTCTTCAGTATGCAAATGGCAATACTTTTCGCGGAGGGTGGTGCCAACAGTTGCAGATGTTTATCTCTGGTTCTTTATATCTTCATAGCAGTGTATGGGTTGAGACTTAACAGAGAGAAATCATAGTTCGTCCCTTTTGTCATGGTGAATGCGAAGAATGATTTATGCACTGGGTGGTTGCATTCTCGTGCAGGGATTTGTTGTTGTGATACCTTGACGTGCCTCTGGTGGCTGAGTGGATGCGCGTCACAGACTAATTATCGGTGATTGAGAAGTTGGAGCAGAAGCTGACGAGATGGAAGTTTGTTTGCTTATCCAGGGGTGGTAAATTAGTGCGGTTGCATTCGGTTCTATCCGTGATACCTATCTTTTTCCTATCCTCAAGGTTGGTGCCTACGGGGGTATGAAAGAGGCTTACGACTATCACGAAGAGGTTCTTTTGGGTGATTTTACGAGGTACCTTTAGTGGATTGGAGTACGGTGTCATGTCTGAAGGAGGATGGAGGCCTTGGGGTACGTAGCTTGTAAGAGATGAATAAGGTCTTGCTTGGCAGTGGGTCCCATGTATTTGGTGTAACTGCAACAGACTAGTTTGTGAGTTGATTCGGAGGATCTATGAGACTGGGCTTTCCTTTCTTGGCCTCGAGGATTTGGTTTTAGTTTCTTCATATTTTTGGAGAGGCATTTGCCGTGCAATGCTAGAGATCCTCGCTTTCTTGAAACCTATTGTTGGTGACAAAACTAGGTTTCGATTCTAGACGGATTATTGAAGTGAGGGTGGGGCGTTTGGACGTGAGATTCCCGCAGCTCAAGGCATTAGCGGAGCGCTCGGATATCTTGATTTCGGAAGTTTGGGATGTGTGTTCTTTTTTTTCCACGGTTTAGATTTGAGCTTTCAAATCAACATTTGGAGGGGCTTTTGGTCATGTTGGCGGAGCTTGAGGAGGTGGCTGGTCCCACGGACGATTACGACCGCTGGATTTGGCGTGATGGTTCCTTGTCAGTGGGGAAGGCATACATGGCTCTGAAGGGCTCGTTGGTGTTTGACCCGAGAGGATGTGAAGTGGACAACAGGAAGATATGGAAGTCGAATGTTCCAACTCGTGTGAAGGTATTCTTGTAGATCTTTAAGAGGGGAAGATTGCCGACCAAAGAAAGATGGATTTTTATCAGTTGTGCCCTTCTGAGATATTGCAATATCAATTATGCCCCTCCCTTTTTTTAGAATATCAGTTGTGCCCCTACCTTCTTGCAAAATTCTCAGTTCTGCCCTTTTGTAATATCAGTTATGCCCTTACTTTACCTTAACAGAAGGGCAGAACTGTGAATTTTGCAAGAAGGTAGGTGCACAATTGATATTCCAAAAAAGGGAGGGGTATAACTGATATTGCAATATCTCAGAGGGGCACAACTGATAAAAACCCAAGAAAGATTTGTGTGTTTCTTTCAGACAGAGGATTCAGTTTGCCCCAGGTGTTCAGAGGAGGTCGCGAACGTTGATCACCTTTTCTTCAATTGTGTGAGCTCTACGGAGGCTTGTAGAGGTCTTGGGGATCTTGTAGGTGCGTTCTGTTAGTGTTGCTAGCTTCTGGAACTCCATTTGAGCGGATTGGACTGGTACGAAGAAGGAGCAATCAAGGTGTGTGGCAATGATATGAGCACTTTGGTTGGCTATAAATGAGGTAGAGTGTTCCGCCAGGATTGCTTCTATGTTGAAGGTGTGATGTGATGGCACATTCTAATGCGATGGTTGTGAGTTGGAACCCATGACATGTAACCTGATTTTCTGTATTTACTCACACTTGTAATAGGCTTGTAATAACATTTGGTGATAAATGGTGAAGTTGTTGGGCACCTACCTACATTGTGGAGGCCCTTTTTTCTTTCGAAAAAAAGTCCATGTCCTTGGCTGAGATTAGGACCATTATTGAGAAAAACTTATATCTTGCTAACTTGTTAAATGCGAGCAAAGTTGCATCCGTTGTCAAGCACCCAAAATGCTCAAATCCAAGTTTCAGATAGTTTGGTCCACTTGTAACCCACCGTCACAATTCATGAGTATTAGGTGTGGAACTATATTATGTTTTGGGTGATACAACCTCTCATGCTTATATTTTTTCACAATGTGCTTCTTGTGATATTACTCCTAACCGATTCTCAGTATTGCCGGTTGCACGCGTCGAGTAGTCTTTTTGTTCTAATTCGTTGTAGGTGTAACTCCACCACTCATGTATCACTATCCACTAATAGAGAGAACCAGCCTTGATACCATTTGTAATGTCTTGAGCTTGTGCATGGACCATTATTGAGCAAAACTAGCTCTAACTACTGGTTGGATTCAGATCTAGTTGGACTTGTAGAAAACCACTTGAAAAGCTTAAACTCAAGTTGTCAAGTAACAATCTCCACCGCTTATAAGACTCACAATTTACGAGTATTACATGTGAGACTATGTTATGCTTGGAGGTGTTACATGCAGGTGAGTTTTTAATCGATTCCTTTGTGTTATTAAAATATATAGAAAACTTGACAGGACTAGGGTTTTTGAATATTGAGCCATCCGTAACCCTTTAATCTTTTCATATAAGTGAAGATCAATCATCACCACTCAAGGGTGTATCACAGTTATAAGGTGAACTTTGTAAATCTGTATACGTGCGATTGCTTTTGGTGTCATTCTCTGACAAAACGAACTATTAGAAGCTGACTTCTTTGCAATTTGACTTGAAACCTAAGGAAGTGGTGTCCCATGTGAGACGTAGTGCTGGCGACACCTGGGGGCAACATGGCACTGGTTGATCTTCGGCTTTTATTAGATTAGTTCCTTTTAGACGTAGTATTATGATATTTGATATTGAGTTCATTTCCAGGCTCAGAATAGCAGGAGTGATTGAAATGTGTGTATGCTTTTATAAGGACCCTTGTACTGCCAGTTTTCTCTTGAAAATAATCAATAAAAAGTTCTCGCAGCTTGTACAGCTTCTCTCATTATGTTGGATGGCTTTACGTCATCACAAACTACTTTGGTTACCGGAGTTCTTGATGCCGCACTTGTGATTTATTATCTTCCAATCTTTTGCAAGTACTAAACTCATCGAAGCCTGCGAATGATGCTTCTAGGTATATCATGTCAAAAATTTCATACGAATGAATTGATAATTGACCATGTGGGGCCTAGGTTTGTAAATAGTCTTATTCCATATAAAGTGTTTTTTCCTGTTCGTCTTTAGTAGAATTACTGCAGAAGTTCCTAAAGTTTCTTTAGAGAATTCTTCTGTCAGAACAAAAATTTTCATGTAATTAATTGCTATCCTTTTTAGAAAAAATTGCGTTTCTGTAATATTGATTGACGATATATGGCCCATACAGTTTCGTGGAAGATCGTCTGGCAACTCTGAAGAATGTCATCAAAGATCCTGAACTGAACAGCTGGAACTTATATTTAGGTAAATTCCACGCAGAGCACACTCACTCACACATCATTTAGAATACACTAAATAACTGATGCTTTCTTTTCAAACAAAATGTAACATTATGCATTCTCGAAGATATGCATTTTCTTTCTTTGGTTCTTTCAGTTGATCCATAAATTAAGCGAAGTCGAACTGTAACAGGGAGGTGGGGCTACAACACGGAGAAGGAGAGACAAGAAGCGGAAGCCAACTCGAGAATTCAGCTCTTGGATCTTTCAGAATTTAGCGCCAAGCTCAAGTAATCTTACATATTGGTATATAAACCAGTTACATCTCAGTCTTGTTACTTTCCGAGCAAAGTGACATCACATGAATATTGCTCAGTGCGAAAGTGCAGATGACACTCTTGGTCTTATATAAAATTGCTATTATTTCCTTCATAGACAACACAACTCGAATTGGGTGGTCAGTCCCAGAGGTAATTTTTACTTGCAAATAATTTTTTATTCGGTGGACAAGAGGATGCAGCATTATGATTCCAGCATTGAAAGTTACCTTCCAAGTCAGACGTAGGATTTCTAAAATCTTGAAGATGTTGAAGTTGCCGGTGAAGGGAAGAAAATATCGGATGTTTGAAGCTGTTGTATCCTTCGTTTATGTTCGTTTGTAGGGATAGAAATATGTGGGATAAGGAGAAATAGATGGTAGATATGTGCTAGTCTCTCTTTAGTTGGCAAAGAAAAAAAAAGTATAAGATACGAGATAGAAGTTAGTTAATTATGTTAATATTTGTTGTGCTTTGGCATATCACACAACACAGATGATAGATTTTTCATTCATGCCCGATCGACGACATTGAAATGACATGCGACTAATAAAATGGAAGTTTTTGCGACCGTAGCCATTAAAGCGGAATATAAATTGATGTTTTTATTCCAGGACATAGTTTAAATCAGGGTTTAAAAAACCGGTCGGACCGGTTGGACCGGGAACCGACCCCATCCAGTCGGTTCGGCCGGTTTTATATAATTAATTTTAAAAAAAGAAAATAAAAAACTGGGTTGGATCGGGTTGATCCGGGTGGGTGGACCAAGTTGACTTGGATTGATCTAATTTTGATGATTTAGTATATTTTAAAAAATAAAGGTTTCAATAATAAAATAATAGGGTTTTATCACTCACGCCCTTCTTAGCTTCTACAATTTCAATCATGTTCCTCTTTTTTTTGGAATATAACTTGTGTTACTATTTTAGAGTAATTTTCTAGAACTATAAATAAATTGTTACAATATTGTATTCATATATAATGCTAGAAAATATGACTACCTTTTGTAGAATTTTACTCGAAATAGACAATCATGTTATTCAATAGAAAGATTTGACATTTTAAACGATTATTTCATTGATATATAAATATATATATTTACATATATATATATATCCAGTGTTATCGGTTGAAAAATCGGTTTGACCGATCGGACCAGTAAATTAAGTCTGGTCTGATTTTTTCTGAGTCGATAGGAATGATGATGTTATGCTGACATCATCACCGATCCGACCAGTTTGGATTGACAGTCCGACCTGATTGAACCAATCTGAAGATTGATCGGTTCAATGTCCGATCCGATTTTTAAAATATTGTTTAAATAATATCGAAGGTGGCAAGGTTAGTTTAATTTAGGATTTTTATCAGTTTTGCCCCTCTGAGATATTGCAATTTCAATTATATCTCTCTCTTTTTTGGAATATCATTTATGCCCCTACCTTCTTGCAAAATTCACAGTTCTGCCCTTCTGTTAAATAAAGTAGGGGTATAACTGATATTACAAAAGGGCAGAACTGTAAATTTTGCAAGAAGAGAGGGGCATAACTGATATTCCAAAAAAGGAAGGACATAATTGAAATTACAATATCTGAGAGGGCACAACTGATAAAAACTCTTTAACTTATGTGGAGGATTTGACACGAATGAAAAGTAAGGTGGCAAGATTAGTTAACTCAGATCTGGTTGTAATGCTTGGGCGACAGAAACCTTTTGTTTCTTTTTTATACCTGAAATAGAAAAAGTTGCATTTTTCCACCCTATTTTTTTTTAAAAAAAAAGAAAAGGTGGCCAAATAGAGGGTTCGGTTCAGCACTGTCTGGCAGCACCATACCAAGACATTATACGGATATATCGAACAATACAAATGCAAATCCTATATAATATCTAACAATATAAATTGAAGAGGATCTAAATTAATAACAGATATTTACGGACAGTAGATATGCTGTTGTATATTCCTATTATCTGATTGCTTTTTTTATCCCAATGCTCCGAATTTATGATTCTTTCTTCTTGTAATATATGATGAGAAAAATGGGGTTGCTCCCACCTGATTTTCCCTCAAAATTTTTTATTTTGTTGGAAAAATTAAAATTTGTATATTTATCACTATATTTCGCTAACATTCTACTAAAAATTCACCAGAAACAGAAATTCCTACGGTCTCTATCTAAACATGGTCGATTTTAAAAATCATGCTACCGTTAAAAAATGACGTTTAGATGAAGGGCCTAAAAATCTATGTTTCTGATGAAATTTTAATAGAATATTAAATGGATATAGTGATGAATATACAATTTTTTATTTTCCAAAAAAAATAAAAAATAGGGGAAAAATAGATGTGAGAGCAGCCCCGTTGGCTACTCACATGGAGCAACCCCATTTTTATCATATATGATACTTTCTTCTGATAATTTTTGATTGGAAATATATGGCCTAGAAATTGCCATCTACTTTTAATGATAATATATTAAATTGATTGAGCCATATCTATTAAGGTAAAAAAAGTACCAAAGCCAGATACAGCGAAAACCGGATACAATTCGTCCAAAGCAAATCTTGAAGGATCCAAATTAATACCACTGTTTAAGACCAACATTCTCCTCGTCGGCATTGTCAAACCATGATCATCATTATTACTTTATTTCTGAATCCGAGTTCAAAGTCCACTTCTTCCCGACCATCTAGTAGTCGCCGTCGTCGTAGCCAAGGTCGTCCTCCACCCTCTCGGCCACATCATCGGCGATCTTGTCCTCCACATAGTCTATCCCCTCCGCCAACGCAAGCCCTCCCAACACCCCGGCCGCCGCCCCCACTGCCAACCCGGTCCCCATTCCGAACTTGCTCTGCTTCTTATCCCCGGTCGCTGCCCCGTACGACGGCCCGCTCTGCCCGTAGACCGGAGGAGGTGCCGCACCACCGTAGGGGTACCCAGATGGCGGGGGAGCACCATACGCGTATCCACCGACAGGAGGCGGTGCTGCGTACGCGTATCCACCGGCAGGAGGCGGTGCACCGTACGGATAGCCGACCGGGGGAGGCGGGGCGTATCCGTAGGGTTGACCGTAGGGATCCCTTTGCGGTTGCCCATAGGGAGGAGCACCGTATGGGGCGGAGTTGTAGTAGCGCGAGGTGGTCTCCCGGACACATATCCTGATCTCGAGCTTGCCCTGTGGTCGGCCGGAGGGCCGCTTGAGCTTCAGTGTCCTGTAGAGTGCGATAATTATGCCGATTAGTACGCATGTGTCTATATATTTTTACAAAATTCACAGTAATACCCTTTCCAATCATGGAAGGCTGTCTCGATATCGTGTCGGTATCATATCGATTCGATATTTCTACGATATATGCACATATCCTTTGTAAAGAAAATACCTGAAAATCGAGATATATCGCCGTATCGGTGCCCATATCGATCCCATGTGGATATCGATATATCGGCCATATATCGCGATATTTCCTTCTATGCTTTCATATTCTAAGGAGTATCCCTCTAGTATACTAACGGAGGAGCAATCCTGTGATTTCATAAATGATGGGATTTTTTGCACCGTGACCCCCAAAATAATTTCGAATTACGTCATAATCCCTATAATCTATGCACTGTTTACACGTATCGGTCATTGGACAAGGGCATGTAAATAGAGATTACTAATATCATAGCGGTTGCGGTCAATTCGGATAGCATATAATATTTAATAAAATATGTACCTCGTAGTTACCGAAAGTTATTTCCGGGTTATAAAATTTTTCAAAAAAAAGGGAAAATCACCTTTCGACCTTGACACCGAGGCCGACTTCGTCGACGACCTCGGCGAGGGGGAGGCGGGCGGAGCCCACGAGGGGCTTCACGTCGCTCTTCGCGTTGGCGTGGACGATGTCGATGTAGAGCACCGCGTCGTTGAGATCCGACCGACGGTCGAAACCGGGCAACGCGATGACGAGTTTCTCATCCCACACGGGGTCGTCGTCGTCGCCGTCGACCGCCACCTTGGTGGAGCATTTGGACGAGCTGTCCACCCAGAGGGCGGCGTACGGCATGAGGTCACCGTTCTTCCAGTTGACGTTCTTGAGGTTGCGCGCCGAGACCACCGTCACCTCCACCTCGTAGCGAGCCGCCATCGCTCTGATCGTCACTGCAACCGGGTGGGAGAAGCTCTATCGAGCGGAGACGTATATATCGGAAGGGGTTTCGAGAAAGGTCCTCTGTCTGACTGTTTATTACGGGAAATGCCACTGACGGTCAAGAGATGAGGAAAGGCGTGAGGGTGAGCGTTGCGAGGCGATGGTCAGGGGTGTGATTACAGAGTGAGAGTAGGGGCGAATTGGTCCAGATGGTCGAGGGTTAGTGGGGACTGTTGCAACTGGTGGGGGCCCACGCGGATGGAACGCGGTGGAATCGAGACTTGACTCGAGGATGGGTGCAACCTGGATTTGGTAGTATGGTCCATATCATGGTGGTCCATTATTTAGATTCCATATGCCGGGTTTTCATTTTCTAAGGATAAATTACAAAAATGTTCCTGGATTATACATGCAAGTTCATTGTGGTGTTCGAATTTCAAGATTTGTTTCAATACGGTCTGCAAACGAAAAGAGTTGAGGTGATCGTGTTACTTTTTAGTATTAAATCATAGGGTAAATTATAATTTGGGTCCCCATCTATGGATCCAATCTCAGAATGGGTCCCAGTCTTTAAATTGTAATGATTCGGATCCCAGGACCATTTAGGAAATGAAAATTTTGGGGTTCATGACGAGTATGCCCTTGTTGGGAAGGGAATGGGGATTGGGATCCAACTTTTAAACAAAGGCATACTCGTCATTAGCCTCAAAAAGTTCCTTAAATTAATGGCTCTGGGACCCGAATCGTTACAATTTAAAGATCGGGATCCATTCTGGGATCGGACCCAAGATAGGAACCTAAATTGTAATTTACCCTAAATTATATTTTATCCTAGATACGGCGAATCTATTACTAAAAATGTACAACTTTCATATTTTTAAAATTTAAGTACAACATTGAAATTGAGCGTGTATTTCAAGGATTTTTTTAGTAATTTACTCTGTATTCGTTCCAATTCCATCGTTTTCTGTGTCGGTGATGATTCTTTTTTTTTTGCGTTCATGAACCCTTGGCGTTACATTAATGCAAGCATAGTTAACAGGAAATGCAATTTTCAACCATGCCTGTCCACGCCTTTGATGGACTACGAAATATTTATTGGAAGTCACAATATTTTTTTATTTAATAAATAATTAAGGATATGATTTGTTGGACGATAGGATTATTTTATACTTTTTCTAATGTAATTTCTAAAGCTTTAGATTTATTCCAACATTTTCCATGGACTTTAGGATGAATCGTAACCTAGAAGTATGCAGTATGGAGGATTAACTCCTATATAAGGTTAGGGATTTTTACATCATATCCCTGCATACTTTCAATGTTACGTACATAATCATTACTAATCAGGAATTACACCATGAATTCTGCATAGTGCTCAACTCTTCTGATAATCCTACACTCATAACCCTTCTCACACAAAATAATATAGGGTTATAAGTGTAAAAATCTGTGAGAGGTAATTAAAAGTATAGAGAGCTATAGGTGTAAAAATTCCATTAAGTTAAATATTTAACATCTAGCAATTTAAAAGGAACACGCCAATAGTTACAGGGCTCCGTTAGGTAATTCTTGTTAGTATAATGATATTTTTACATATGAAAAATTCATTTGAAAATTGTATGATAAGATATATGAAAATGTCCCCCAAGTAATAAAAAATAATCGAGTAGTTTTTTTTCGAGTTTAAATAGAGGTACAATGTTTTTCGACAACCAAATATGTCAATTCATATAAGAAAGAAGCTTCGAAAGCGCAACAAAAGCTATCCTTAAATCGAATTCGAATGCCCTTATTCGAGGTAGTTATTGAGTTTAGATCGTGTCTAAGGTCAGTAGGTCCTTCTCGATGACTTTGATTCCTTGCTATTATGTGTTTTCTCTGCCCTAGATATACAAATAAAGAAGTAAAATAAGAAATATGAAGTGGTTTATTAGCCTTATTTCATCTTAATTTCTTTATATGGAATTATTAAGCAAGTAATTGATGAATGATCCATAAATACTAAAATTAAATTAGTGTTTATTTATTCATTTTCATATACAAATGGGGTGTGGTCAGGGGCAGAGCTAGAAGATTTATATAAGTGGGACCAATATTTAATCAATCAAAATACATATATAGATAATAGAAAACACTATCATTAATCTACATGTTTACTATGTTATCAAAGTAACATTTAGGTTATCAAAACATTAAACTAAGTTTTTTTTGTCACAATTTAATACAAGAGAAGGGAAAAATCTTCAAAATTATTTCAAAAATTTTGATCGGAAGCGAATTTAAACTATTTATTGCCAATTAAACCCATTTTTTCTCAAAAACCCAATAAATTCACATAATTAGATGGAAGAGAGATCATTCCCACCCCATTCGTAACATGCTCAAGAGCATGAAAGAGCCTAGTTGAACAGAAAGCAAAGATATCGAATATTCTTTTAGTATTTGTAACGATGAATCGACGATTGACGCAGACATAGCCACATGAATGATCGAAAATCGATGGTGTTGAGCCGTTGAGTGTCAGGACAATAAAACCGCACCACCCGCCGGGTTATCAATATACCTGCTGCCAATCGATGAATGGTATGCTTATGATGGCTGCTCTCAGGAGCAGCTTGCTAACTTGTAAAGTGAATGTCAGAAAATTGGTGGTGTCGAGTTGTCAATGTGTCGAGACGATGAAACCACACATTCTAACATTACTGCTCGTGACTTTTTGCGCAATCTTCAAAAGTTCAACAGATTCCGGTACTAGGAATCCAAAAGTATCAAAATCAAAAGGAAAGGCATGTTGATTCTCCATGTATGCTTTTTCGTGCTTCACCACTTTTGTTGAAGCAGCTTTAGGGGCAGCGTGCCCAGCTGTAAATATCCCACTCTTCAATCTCACCAACGGAGAAACTCTTGTCAAATCTACGCAAACATGTTTCCCTCCAACTCAACCAAAAATCAAAATATCAGCAGTTCTAAGTTAAATATCCAATGGAAGGGAAATAGGAAACATGAGGGTGATCTTTTCAATATTTTTCCGTAGTCGAAATAGTGGGCCGCAGTGTATCCAACGTTAAATAAAAGAAAATATTAAAGAAAAGCAATCCTTTGATCTGAACTGATTTCTTCTTAGAGTTTATATCATTTTTTTGGTTTATCACAAATATAACTAAGTGTCAAAGATGTATGGATGTAATAGTAACCTTTTTTATGTGAGAATATACTTTAATATTCTTTTGGGTATGCATAAGGACATGGTTTTTTATGAATTTTTATAGGGATTTTTACATCCATAACCCTGAGTAATTTCGCAATAACATTCATAACCCTACATAATCGCAAATTATATGAGAAATCCTGAGTAATGCTTAACTCTTACATGACATGACCTTATGTTATGTTCCGTTTGGGATACCCGTTATATTTAACGGTTTCCGTTGAAAAAGACAAAGATACCCCTAATGTTCATTTTTATTTGCAAAACATGCTACCGGTTCCCCCTCCCCCGCACTCGAACACCCCCTCGCCCTTCTCCCCGAGTTCGGCCGACCACCACTGCACCCCTAGTCGACGATCTGCTCCCCCCTCGTCGAAGTCGAGTCTACGCTGTCAGGTTCCCTCATCCAAGCCCACAAGCCTCTGTTGCACCCCTGCGAAGCTCTCTCATCGATGCCTCCTCGAATCGCATCCGCGTCCAGCTCCCTTATCCCCCGCCCCCGTCCGGGCAGGTTGCTCCTCCCCTGGTCGACCGCCCCTCCTCGATCGAGCTCAAAGTTTTAACCACTCACCTCCCCCCAACCGAGTTGGTGCTCCCCTGCTAGCCCACCCGCAGCCGAAGCTGAACACCCCCCCCCCCCCCCCCGCGCGCGCTCCTCCTGTGCTCGCCCCCCAGCGGTGGAGCTTAACCCACCCCCCCCCCCCCCCTCGCGTGTGCGCTCCTACCCTGCTCGTGCCCCCACCCGCGGTGGATCCCCCCTTCCCCCCACACACACGCGCGCACACGCTCCTACCCTGCTCGCGCCCCCACCCGCTCCTACCCTGCTCGTGCCCCCACCCCGTGGCAGAGCCCCCCAAGCCCACCCCTCCACCCCGAGTTGCTCCTCCCCTACTCGTACCCCCCACGACCGAGCCAAAAGCCCCCCCTCCCCCCGGCCTGTCGCTCCTCCCATGCCTTCGACCCGATCTGCTCTTGCTCCTCCCCTGCTCGACCGCCCCACTCCGACGGCCTCAAGGTCCCTCCCCCCAGCCCCGATTCGAATCCCCACCTCAGCAATAGCGCCGAGCTTGCTGCTTAACTAGCTCGAATCCCCATCCCAGCAGCAGCAGCGCCAAGCTCCCCCCCCCCCCCCACACACACACACGACGACGACCTGAGTCCGTTTCTACCTCCGCTCGAAGTCCCGCAGGCCACTGTTCGCCTGACCTGAAGCAAGATGAAGAGAAGGTAGCGGGGTTTTTTGTTTGTTTCGTAACCGTTGGATTGAGGAATAGTTAGATTAGCTCATTCATATAGTTGAGTTAAGATATTAAACTAACGGAGGTTATGAATGTGAGACGGAGTGACTATCTAGGATTTTTCATGTAATTCACGATTATGTATGCTTATGAATGTTATTGCGAAATTAGTCAGGGTTATGGGTGTAAAAATCACATTCTTATAATTCAAGGAACCTTTATTCTGACAGGCATTGTCTAAAGATAATTTAAATAATGAGTCTCAAATGTGCCTTAATTTCCAATTACATAATTATTTTCAAATGTGACAGTAGTAATGATGATAATTTTTTAATTTTATGTTTTAGCGTCAAAATAGAAGGGTTGCGGAAGCTTATGTAAGTATAAAATGGTAACAGAAAAAAATAAAATCGGATCCATTTTTGATACATTTCAAAGATAAAGCCTCTAACTTGGAATTGAGGATTTGATTATTACCTTTTTTTTAAATATATTTGTAAACAAATTCTCTCTTGATTTCTTTTTGGATCTCATGTGAGAAAATCCCTATATTTCAAAGTTTCTGCCGTAGCTTCTTTCTTGATCTATGGTGTCTGATCACATCTAGTTAAAATGTAATAAGGTAGTTTTATTCATTGTTATAATGGTTATATTGTTAGACGATGAGTTGAGATTAACTTTAATGAAGATCAAAGTATACAGGCAGAGCCATCGAGGGCTTAGGTCACAAGAGATGGGGATGTGTTGTGACTTAATATGATTGTGTTGATGATCAGCCTCGCAAAAATAACCCTCGGGATCTGTCTATATATTTATATTTATTGATGAGAATTGATTGCTTAGAGTTGTATCTGTTCATATGTGTTTATGTATGTGCATCATATTTCTATACTAACAAACGTAGATCATGATGTTAATTTTTCGGACTAATTTGATCTCCAATTGAGGTCCAAAATCCATCAAATCTCAGCTGTTTGTTTTAATTAGTATTTGTCACTCTAATAGCCATAAGTAAATCCTTAGCTTACGGTGCTTTGGCCATGGATCTGTGCATCCTAAATCTTAGGGTTGCAAACGGAGATGTATATATCCATATACCTGATTTATCGCTTCTTCTGCTTTATATCGTTTTTCACACACACACATACATAGGAAAAATTTGAGCTGTCCCCGCGCTATTTTTTTGTATTTTTTTGCAAAATATCACTATGTATGTTCATCTATATGTCCCTCCAATATGCCATTCGAATTTCATCAAAAACGATGACTCATATGCCCTCCATCTAGAATATGTCGATTACAGGTACACCAATGTTTAGACCATTAAAACTACATGTTCTAGAACGGAGACTCATATACCCTTCATTTAGAACAGGTAATTTTAACGGTTAAAACATTGGTGTAATTGATATGTTCAAGATGGAGGGCATATGAGTCTCCGTTTCTGACAAAATTCGAATGACATATTGGAGGATATATAGATGAATATACATGGTGATATTTTGCAAAAAATAAAAAAATGGAAAAATGTCACGGGAGTAGCCCATTGGTTGTCCCCTAGAGACAGCCCCATCAAACCCTATATGGTTAAAATGGGGTTACACCCTTGGCGGGGCTAACTTGACTACCCGTCCCATTTTCCCCATTATTGATATAACTACCTTTAGAATATTTATATCATATGTAAGTAATCTAATATATGTATATTAAAATATATTTTGTTCATCATTGGTTGGTTAAAGAAATTGAAGTTGAGTTTCACATGACTGTTAGACGAAAGGTAATTTTTTTGATGTTTGCAATATGTCATGCTCAAGATTTCCTTCTAGCTATTTCTATTGATGGCTTTGGAATGCAAATGTCATCTATTGAGTATTGTACAATTCTAAGATATTGCCTTATGATTCCTCTTTTTCCAGCTGATGAGGCATGTCTAGTAGTATGCCACAAATCTTGCCTGGACGTCTTTGGGGAGCATGCAGTTCATTGTCGTGAACTCTCACGTTTTAAATATAGACATGATCTTGTTAGGGATGTCCTTTATGATGTACTCATTCAGGTTGGGTTTGCTTCAAAGAAAGAAGCACCTGTGAATTTTTTAAGTGATCCGCAAGATGGAAGATCCACACTCAGACCAACATATGTTTTAAATTTTGGATGGACTGGAGGAAAACATGCATGTGTCGATTTGATTAGAATTTCTCCATTGGTTGGTTCGATAAAAGATGATTTTCTTGTGGGACGTGCTGCACAGAAAGCTGCCTCAGTTAAAGTTGTTAAACATGAGAAAGCTTGTATTGACAATCAACATGTGTTATCAACATGTGTTCATCCCTTTCGATTTTGATACTTTTGGGTTATGCATAGCAAGTTATGGTTCCCAGGTTTATGGATGTTGTGTTTGGAAGAATTGGATTTGCCATCCAAAAGAGATTGACAACACAACTTGTTGGCTGTCTCCCATCGGTCTCTCTGTAAAAGCGTTTTTTTTTTTCAACAAATAATCAGGTATAAGTTTTTCAAAATCCTAGAGTATTAGGAAAAAAGGCAAGTAGGTTCTTGGCTTTCTTATGACGTGTTAACCATGAAATTAGAAAAGATCTCCATGATATTCCTCCTTTTAGCGCTATTTTCTTATTCCCTAAATAGTTACTTCCCGACCTTACTCAACAAATTATCATTGAATAATTATTCATATTTTTTTAATGATTGAGGGAGCAGTAGGAGGTTGAACCATGTTCCTTGAAATTTGAGCTCACTCTTTCTACAACTAGAACATAAGGTGGGTTCTAATTATTCCTGTTTATTTAAACAAAGATAATTGTTTTTCACTCACTTTTAATTCGAGCAGCCCAAACTGTTTAAACCTAAGTTACTTGGTAGTAGCATGTACTATTTATATCTCATCCCTACTCTTCCATTACTATATATTAAGGAGGGGCAACGAACAACTTTTGATTAGTTTTTCTTTTTCAAAATACCAGCTGTGTCCTTTCTTATATTTTATCATAAAATTGTCATTAGCATAGTTAGTGACTTTTCTCATAAAACTGCCATTATGAGCATAAGTTACTGATGTGTATGATTGTTTAATATAACAAGAATAAATGGCCTACGTACGTAATATATATTGTAAACATGAACTAATAAATACCGTGACTCCTAAAACAATCGCTTCGCAATAATCGTTGTCATATGATGCTGCGAATAAATATAACATTCATCTATAATTTCATATAATCATTGTTGTATGGTCATGCTAATAAATATAAAACTCATTTTTAATTTCATATTCAAAAATCATTCCGCAATGAAAAATATTTGTCATTCCATCGGCATCTAAATATGGAATTTTTTTATACAAATACTAGATAAGGTATGCATTTTTACTTCCATGCAAATACGAATAAGAGTAGGTACACTACAACAAAATTGAGCTATAGTGGCATTTTTTCAAAATCCGTCACTAAATTAGCCGATATTAAATATACAACGACAATATTGTTCGTTGCGAAATGAGTTTTCGTACTCGAAATTAGCGACGAATATCATATCTGTCATTATATCATTAACAATGATCCATATAGCGACGCTTATCCGTTGCTATTTTCAAAATATCAACTAATAGTCGTTAATTTTTTAATTCAACATTTAGCGATTAAATACAAGTTTGAAAAATAGCAACGGATAAGCGTTGCTGTGTGGACCGTTACTAATGATATAACGACATATATGATATTCATCGTTAATTTCGAGTACGAAACTCATTTCGCAATGAATAATATCGTCGTTATATATATTTAACAACGGCTAATTTAGTGAACGTTTTTGAAAACTATCACTATAGCTCAAATTTGTTGTAGTGGTGTTTTCATTTATTGCTAGATTCATATACATATATGATTATTATTTTCACTCTATTATGAAAGGATACAAATATGGTTGTATAACCTTTTTACAAATATGGATCTCGATTTAAAATGGATGTGAATTCATTATAGGAGTGCCATTAGATACAAATATATTTGCATATGTTTTCGATTGTATACATCTTCAAACAAAATGTGTGTGTGAATAATATTTCTATTTGCTAATGTATATATTATTAAGCTAATATGAATATGTATTTTTCCTTTGACGGATAAAGATATCTACCTCAATTTTCTTTCAAACGTAGATGTAGATATAAGTTTTCATTCTTCTTGGATTCTGTCATGGATATGATTTTCATCTAGACATCTTGGAATCATAATTTTAGAACTCTTATAACTAAGTAGTGTGGGTAT
Source organism: Ottelia alismoides (assembly GCA_037367405.1). Taxonomy (NCBI): domain Eukaryota; kingdom Viridiplantae; phylum Streptophyta; class Magnoliopsida; order Alismatales; family Hydrocharitaceae; genus Ottelia; species Ottelia alismoides. The sequence continues at coordinate 1,045,012 of JAZKJV010000762.1, forward strand.
ACTAAATACACAATCAAGTGGTCTAGATCCAACAATTTTTACCCGTGCTTTGCACGGGTATGGACGCTAGTTATGATTACTAAGTGTGGTACCATAATTGGGATTCTATGTAACGACTTATTTTTACGTTATTATTGCACATTTACTCCACCAGCACATAAAACATGAATAGAAAATAAACCACCATATTAAATATTGCAATATCAATAATGCTCCTTCCATTTTTTGGAAAATCAAGTGTAGTCCTGACTTCTTTCATAGTTACCACTTCTGCCTCTTGCAATGGAATCAATGTTTTAAAAATCGGACCAGATGTTGAACCGGCCAATCTTCGATTTGGTCCAATCAAGTCGGATTGTATGTCCAAACAGTTTGCCCGATGATGATGTCAGCAGGACATCATCATTCCTATCGGCTCAAAAAATCCGCAACGAGCTTAATTTAAAGGTCTGGCAGATCGAACCAGATTTTTAAACCGATAAAATCAGATACACATATGTATGTACGTATATATGTCAATGAAATAATTTGTTAAATTGTCAAATCTTTCAATAGAATAACATGGTTGTCTATTCTGAATAAAATTATATAAAAGTTAGCCGTATTGCTAAAATTATATATGAATACAATATTATAATCATTTATGTATAATTGCTTCTAGAAAACTACTCTAAAAAGGTCATGGCAAAACTAATATTTTAAAAAGAAGAGGCATATCTGAAATTGCAGAAGTTAGGACGCACTAGTGAAAAAAATCTTATTTTTATTTTTTCAACCTTTATTTTTGAAAATTTATCAAATTATAAAACTATTTAAATTTGGTCAACCCAATTCAACCACCTCAATCACCACCGGTGGGATCAGATTTTTTTAAAAAAAAATAATTATATGAAACCGGCAGAAGCGACCGAGTTGAGGCTGGTCCCGATCCGACCGGTCAAATTTTAAACGGTGATTGAAATAAACCATGATGTATGATGTGAATTTGAAGGGCATAATTGACCATTCCCCGCCTCTGCCCAAACCCTCTTCTCCTTCCCTCAGCCCCAACCTCCCCCCGGTCCCACCTCCTTTGTGCTGATTTGGTGGAGACGAGTTCGAAGACGGAGCTGCTCGAGTAGCCGAACTCGAGTTCCATAAGCTCTTTCGTGTGTGAAGAAACTGTTGTATTAAAATTGTTTATATAGGTTTTAATTGGAAAACCTATTAAGTACAATTTGGTATTGATTTGGTTTCAATTGGGAAACCAAATGGTTTGGAGGGAAAGTTGGGAATTCCCAAATTTGAAACATGGTTGAGTTTGGGTGGAAGTTTAGTACCATACCTTGGAGATCTAAACTTTTGGTGGACTTATGTATGAGTCCACACCCCAAGCTCTTATAGCAATAGTAGAGAGGAGGAATGGAGGACCACACACGCGCGCGCGCTCCGCTCCGGCTCGGGCTCGGGCTCGGGTGAGTTAATTCGGATCTCGGATCTCAATACTTTTGCTGCGGGTTTCATTTGGTAAGTCGATTAGATTAATCACACGATTAATTTGGTAAGTCGACTTAAATGAGAATTCAACTCGCTATTATGGGCGTGATTTTTGGGATCCGAAAGGCTGCGTTATCGGGACGCATTTTCAGAAACCAAAATGTAACCACGCGCTAGGGCAAGCGGGCCATCCTCTATTTATATCCCTCACTCGACGCAGTTTTTCTTCACTCGCAAGAAAAACCTCTCTCTCACGCCGTCTCTCTCTGGTTCTTTCTTTCACGGACGAACGTTTTCTTCTTCCTCTCTCGGCTGCAGTTCTCTGAGGTACAATCGAGGACGATCCCTTTGGTGTGCGCCGACGACGATCGTGAACCGTCGTATCTTGGGAGCGGATCGCCAGTACCCTACGCACCCGTATTGTGGGGGCGATATCTTCTCTAAGGACAGTCCATTTTATGGACGCTTCGGTGATTTCTAAACTGATCTTTATTTTATTTTGGTTGCCGCAATATGTTTATTGCTTTACCCTTTCTGGATCATGCCCGTGTTATTTATGTTTCTGTTCTATTAATCGGTTCCTGTTTGCATTGTATAATCGGATAATGATTGGGAAACATACGTTTAATATAATCTTATTCGGCATTGTTTCTCTGTTAATTCATTTGGATCCGATGTTTTACTGTTTAATATATGCACTGATAATCCTGTTTACAACAGAAACCAAGTCCTTCGTCCTCGTTAAGTCCACTACTCCGTCGCTGGTTGCTTTTGTCCACGCCAAATGCCGAACTGCTCTCCCCGTCTTTGCCTTTCGGATGATTTTGATTGGTCCTGTGCATGCTCTTCCACCCGCGCCTCCAAGGTCTCAGCTGCAGGTGTCGAATCCGAAAGTTGCAATCTCTTTCCCGGGACATGGGTTTACGACAATGCCTCCTACCTGCGCTATCACAAGGGCAGGTTCTCGTACATGTCGAATCATCTCGCATGCAACAAGTACGACCACCCTGACAGGGAGGAGAGGTGGAGCGGGAACAATGCAGGAGAGGTTGGACAAGGAAGGGACCGGAGGTGGTGGGAGCGAAGTAAAGGAGGTCGGCGGGGGTGCTAGAGAAGGATCCATTTATCCAAAGTAATTTCTTAATAACATTCATAACCATGCATGATCGTGAATTACATTCAGGACCATGAATAAGTGTGCCGTCTTACATCCATGACCTTCCGTTACATTTAGGGATGCAAACGGTTACGGATATATTCGTATCCGATCCGTCACCATATCCGTTTTATACAGATTTTGACATCCGTATCCGTATCCGTTTTAAAATGAATACGGATATGGATATCATTTTGATATCCGCAAACATCCGTATCCTTATATCCATTTTCGTATATAAATATAGTCATATATTTATTTTTAACCCTATATAACATTATTCTATACCTTCTTTTATCATATTTGTATAATTTTTATGATACAAACACATTTAGTAAATTTATATCATGTGTTTTCCATCCAATTCGTGTATATTTAAGTCGATTCTATAGAGTATTTTAACGTTACTCGTATGCGATCAATATCCATTTTACATCCGTATCCGTTTTTTAAGGATATGGTAAGATAGTTTTAATATCCGCCAATATCCGTATCCGCATCCGTATTCGTATTCGAAAATGGATAAGGATACGGTGATATCTATATCTGTATCCGTATCCGACTGTTTGCATCCCTAGTTACATTATTTCATTAATGTTAGAAAATCTGAAGCGGAAGCAATAACATGGATAAAATGATAAACAACAAAAAGAAGAACGAGATTTACGTGGAACCCTACTCCGTGAGGAGCGGGATGAAACCACGGGAGAAGCCCTCAAAGGGCGTATTTCTCTATTGAGTTTCTCAATGAGTACAGGAGGTCTGGGGCTCCTTATATTGCCTCTCCAGAGCCTCCAAATCCCACCACTAGACGATGTGGGACTAAACAACAGGGTGGGGTAAATGGATCTTCTCTAGGATCCATTTACCCTGTTACAATTCAATGGGCGCACAACCAAATACTCTAACACTCCCCCTCAAGCTGGAGCATGCAATGCTCAGCTTGGACAAACAGAAAGAAACTCAACTCACGCTACAGGATACTACGGACAATATCAACCCAACGCGCACATGCTGCAGTCCAGGACGTTGCTTCTCATGCCGTGCAGGTGAGGAGGACGAACGGGCTGGAGTGTGAGTCATCTGAATCTTCTTGTCGGACAGCATGTGCTCTGAACTGCGCCTGTCAGAGTCACTGCAATTGAAATGAGTCTCCTCGTCGAAGTACTCTGGCCTGCCACAATAATGTGGACAACTGCTCCATCTCTGAAAAGGGACAACTGAAAAAAGGGTCGTGGCTATGCAATCCTCGTCGGAATCCACGATCGCTGGAGAATGGAGTCTGAAAATAGTCTCCTCGTCGGAGAACCGGGTCTCTCCCATCTGGCTCAGAGAATGGTGCACTGCTCTGGTGTACCTATGATACCACATGAAAACCCTTCTCAACATGGTCTAGGAAATGGTCCTCTACTCTGGAGTTCATATGGCTCACATGAAAACTCTGGCCTGACAACAAGAAGAATGATGGGGACCTCTGACAATGATGGCAACATATGCTCATCTGAAAATGACCGCAAACATATGCGTGTCTGAAACTGGAGACTCTCCAACTCTTGAACGTCGAGTCTGAATAACTGTTGTAGAGTCTGAAATATCTGGCTGGTCTGGATAATTTGCATATGGCATCTGACATCTGGAGAAGACCTGTGACTCTACACCATACCCCCCCTTTCTCCCATACTTGTCGGAAAATGACATCGACAAAGTTGGGAGAAGACAAGATAGAATGGGGAGAAAACATGAACTTGCGGCTATTCGTCATTTTTTAATAGCCGTCTTTTTTTTAACATAATAGCCGTCTTTTTTTTGAACATAAACCGTTAATCATCATTTTTTATCGGCTTTTCGCAACTTTTTTTTTAAATTGCGTACGACTTTTCTTTGTACGCGACTTTTTTCTTTTTATGTGGCCCATTGGGCCCAACAGCAGCAGCCTCCCTTGAGCTCCCCTTTTTTTAACTATACACGGCAGGCCCCTTTCCCCCTCTTTTTTCACATTACAAAGGAGCTTCAAAATGGACCCTATCTCCTTTTTAAAAAAAATAGGACACGGCTCCCTATTTTCTCTTGGACCCAGTCAATACACATCATTTTTTTTCAACATTGGGTTGCGGAGAACCCATTCAGGAAACACGATCCCCCTCCCCTTTTTTTAGAGATGCCGCCGCCGCCTTTTAGGATTGGAACCCATCCAGTCCAGAGGACCGCCGCCTTTGGCTTGAGGAGGATGCGCGGAGGAGTCGCCAGGAGATGCCGCCGCCGCTGGGAGGAGGAAGCTAGGCGCGCCGCCGGTGCTGGATGAGGGAGCGCTGCTTCTTGGGATTCGCGTCGAGCAAGATGGCAAGGGTTCACGCCTTGGGATGCTTCGCGCCTGGATGCAGATGCGCAGGGGGGGTGCGCGCAAGGCAGACCTGGACAATCGAGGAGAGCGCCGCCTGCGCGCTTGGGGCTCGACTGGGATGAGGACTCTCGAGAGCACGCGATGCTCACGCGCGCCGCCTGGAATCGCCTGGAGATTGCGTGCACTGGAGATGCGTGCGTGTAATGCACGAGAGGTGAGCCGCCTCCTGGAGGTTGTTGTTGCTCGAAGAGAGGGAAATGGCGACACCTCTTGGACTATCGCTTGGACCTGCGAGTTGGAGAGCGCCGCCAGGGCTTTCTTCATGCGCCAGGGTGGTGCTGCCCGATGCCATCAGATGGTTGGCTGCGACGATGAGCCATCGGGGCTTCGATTTGAGAATCATCTTTGGCGGCAACATGGATTTAGGGTTTTACGAGAAAACCCTAGAACATCTTTAACAAACTCCAGAATATATTATAATAATCAGACTATAACAGCTCTTGAACAGGAGCAACAAATCTTCACCGTAAAAAAAATGAATCTCGGAAAAAATATAAGAGACAAACTCCTCGAGAATCGACCCGCTATGATACCATGTTAGAAAATCGGAAGCGGAAGCAATAACATGGATAAAATGATAAACAACAAAAAGAAGAACGGGATTTACGTGGAACCATTCTCCGTGAGGAGCGGGATGAAACCACGGGAGAAGCCCTCAAAGGGGCGTGTTTCTCTATTGAGTTTCTCAATGAGTACAGGAGGTCTGGGGCTCCTTATATTGCCTCTCCAGAGCCTCCAAGTCCCACCACTAGATGATGTGGGACTAAACAACCGGGTGGGGTAAATGGATCTTCTCTAGGATCCATTTACCCTGTTACAACTCAATGGGCACACAACCAAATACTCTAACACTCCCCCTCAAGCTGGAGCATGCAATGCTCAACTTGGACAAACAGAAAGAAACTCAACTCACGCTACAGGATACTACGGACAATATCAACCTAACGCGCACATGCTGCAGTCGAGGACGTTGCTTCTCACGCCGTGCAGGTGAGGAGGACAAACGGGGCTGGAGTGTGAGTCATCTGAATCTCCTTGTCGGAGAGCATGTGCTCTGAACTGCGTCTGTCAGAGTCACTGCAACTGAAATGAGTCTCCTCATCGAAGTACTCTGGCCCGCCACAATAATGTGGACAACTGTTCCATCTCTGAAAAGGGACAACTGAAAAAAGGGCCGTGGCTATGCAATCCTCGTTGGAATCCACGGTCGCTGGAGAATGGAGTCTGAAAATAGTCTCCTCGTCGGAGAACCGGGTCTCTCCCATCTGGCTCAGAGAATGGTGCACTGCTCTGGTGTACCTATGATACCACATGAAAACCCTTGCCAACATGGTCTAGGGAATGGTCCTCTACTCTGGAGTCCCTATGGCTCACATGAAAACTCTGGCCTGACAACAAGAAGAATGATGGGGACCTATGACAATGATGGCAACATATGCTCATCTGAAAATGACCGCAAACATATGCATGTCTGAAACTGGAGACTCGGAAACTCTTGAACGTCGAGTCTGAATAACCACTGTAGAGTCTGAAATATCTGGCTGGTCTGGATAATTTGCATATGGCATCTGACATCTGGAGAAGACCTGTGACTCTACACCATACCCCCCCTTTCTCCCATACTTGTCGGAAAATGACATCGACAAAGTTGGGAGAAGAACAGATAGAATGGGGAGAAAACATAAACTTGCAGCTATTCGTCATTTTTTAATAGCCGTCTTTTTTTAACATAATAGCCGTCTTTTTTTTGAACATAAACCGTTAATCATCATTTTTTTATCGGCTTTTCGCAACTTTTTTTTGAAATTGCGTACGACTTTTCTTTGTACGTGGCTTTTTTCTTTTTATGTGGCCCATTGGGTCCAACAGCAGCAGCCTCCCTTGAGCTCCCCTTTTTTTTAACTATACACGGCAGGCCCCTTTCCCCCTCTTTTTTTTCACATTACAAAGGAGCTTCAAAATGGGCCCTCTCTCCTTTTTAAAAAAAAATAGGACACGGCTCCCTATTTTCTCTTGGACCCAGTCAATACACATCATTTTTTTCAACATTGGGTTGCGGAGAACCCTTCAGGAAACACGATCCCCCTCCCCTTTTTTTAGAGATGCCGCTGCCGCCTTTTAGGATTGGAACCCATCCAGTCCAGAGGACCGCCGCCTTTGGCTTGAGGAGGATGCGCGGAGGAGTCGCCAGGAGATGCCGCCGCCGCTGGGAGGAGGAAGCTAGGCGCGCCGCCGGTGTTGGATGAGGGAGCGCTGCTTCTTGGGACTCGCGTCGAGCAAGATGGCAAGGGTTCGTGCCTTGGGATGCTTCGCGCCTGGATGCAGATGCGCAGGGGGGGGGGGTGCGCGCAAGGCAGACCTGGACAATCGAGGAGAGCGCCGCCTGCGCGCCTGGGGCTCGACTGGGATGAGGGCTCTCGAGAGCACGCGATGCTCACGCGCGCCGCCTGGAATCGCCTGGAGATTGCGTGCACTGAAGATGCGTGCGTGTAATGCACGAGAGGTGAGCCGCCTCTTGGAGGTTGTTGTTGCTCGAAGAGAAGGAAATGGCGACACCTCTTGGACTATCGCTTGGACCTGCGAGTTGGAGAGCGCCGCCAGGGGTTTCTTCATGCGCCAGGGTGGTGCTGCCCGATGCCATCAGATGGTTGGCTGCGACGATAAGCCATCGGGGCTTCGATTTGACAATCATCTTTGGCGGCAACATGGATTTAGGGTTTTACGAGAAAACCCTAGAACATCTTTGAACAAACTCCAGAATATATTATAATAATCAGACTAGAACAGCTCTTGAACAGGAGCAACAAATCTTCACCGTAAAAAAAACGAATCTCAGAAAAAATATAAGAGACAAACTCCTCGAGAATCGACCCGCTCTGATACCATGTTAGAAAATCGGAAGTGGAAGCAATAACATGGATAAAATGATAAACAACAAAAAGAAGAACGGGATTTACGTGGAACCCTACTCCGTGAGGAGCGGGATGAAACCACGGGAGAAGCCCTCAAAGGGGTGTGTTTCTCTATTGAGTTTCTCAATGAGTACAGGAGGTCTGGGGCTCCTTATATTGCCTCTCCAGAGCCTCCAAGTCCCACCACTAGACGATGTGGGACTAAACAACCGGGTGGGGTAAATGGATCTTCTCCAGGATCCATTTACCCTTTTACAACTCAATGGGCGCACGACCAAATACTCTAACAATTAACTCAACCAGTGATTGAGTTAATCTAACCGATCAATGATCTAACTGTTGGGATTAACCTAAATAAAAAAATATCCTATCATTTTCTTTTGAACCAGCACCTGCAACCAACCTAACAGGCTTCACACGGCGGGACGAGCTTGCAGGTACCGTGCGGGGGGGTGAGAGCTTGCAGGTACCATGCGGAGGGCTGGCGAGGTCCGAGGGGGAGAGCTTGCAGTGACCATACAGAGCTTGCACAGGTCAACATCGATCGAGGCGGTTCTGCCCAGGTGTCGGGGGTTGGGTGGGGGTCGACTGAGGTTTCCAGAGGTCGCCGGGGGGACACATTGCGGGACCGGCAATGTGGGGAGGGTTGGGGAGGGGGTGTTGCACAGGTCGACGAGGGTGGGTTTTGCAGAGATCGACGGAGACATGAGGATTGCTTGCAGAGGTCGACGGATGGAGAGGCGATTGCAGGGTCCGAGGGGAACTTGCAGGCAGGGAAGGTGCGTCGACTGCCTGCGGAGTCAAGAGGCGGAGATGTCAGGGGGGGGGGGGGGGGGGAGCTTGTCGCCAGCCCCTCCAAAGTGATGGAGAGAATGCGATGGCATGATTCGTAAATAAGAAAGAGTATCAGGGGTAATTTTGTCTTTTTCAAACGAAAATCGTCAAATAAAACAGACATCTCAAACGGAACATAATACAAGGTTATGTCATGTAAGAGTTCAGCATTATTCGGGATTTCTCATGTAATTCGTGATTATGTAAGGTTATGAATGTTATTACGAAACTACTCAGGAAGGATTATGGATGTAAAAATCCCAAAGTTAAATTAGGAATTCTTTGATAATTGAGATCTCTAGACATCTGTTTGAAACACGGATGAACCCTGCTATCTAAGAAGGGCAGAAGTGGTACAACGGACTGATACATCAAAGGGCACAAGTGGTACAACCCCCGCTATCTATTATATGACATTGCTTATATATCTCACGAGTTTTTTCGAAGTTTTTTTGAATTATTACGAAATAGTGGATGACACTAGATAGTTAGCAAATAAAGTATTTTCCCTATCTGGCGACGATCTTGGTGTAAAATTATAGTTCCTCAACTGTTGGGCTGGCAAGGAATACGAAGACAGTTACATTTGAGCAATGGTAAATAACTTCTGATCATATGGTTTAATTACTGATGCCAGCCATCATTTACCCCCTTCCTCCACCACTGTAGTAGTAGTGGTACAAAGGATTAAAGCAAGCAAAAGAGAGGGAGCAGTAAACAGCAGAGTTACTATAGCCTTAATGGCGACAGGGAGGGCATACATGCTTCCTCCTTCCACTGTTACCATGGTTTTTCCACTGTGGCAGACCTTCATCCATACACCACTCCTGATACAGGGCACATCATCTTCTACATGCATCTTTACGCTCCATAAGCTTTTAAGTTTAGAGCTAAAAAGGACTAATTTCATCCGGTCTCTTTCTGGATGTTAGAAATGAGTAGGATTGATAGGAGTTTATTCTCGATTCTTTTATCCATTTTGTTCGTTATTCCTGAGAACGTTGTATGATCAATTCTAGAAAGACTAATTGCACCAGAAATAGTGCTTATCAAACAGTTGAAATTAACATTACACCCTGTGATGATCTGTTCTGCATCGCAGGGGATCCAAATCCACTGAACCCGTACAGGCAATTCAATGAGGTCAGCAAGGCATTTAATTTAGATGATGTAGACAGTCAGTGGAGTCCATTCACGATCCCAAAATGGCAAAAAACAAAACATACAAGAAAACAAAAAACTGCAAGAGCAAAAGAACACGAAGAAGCTGCAAGCACTGAAGATGACACTTTGAGCACATTCCCAACGTTGCATGGAACCATCCATAGTGCCAAAAGAAGCAAAGCTTGAAGATATAATAGTGCAGGAACCATTTCTGTAGGAGCTGAATGTCATATTTCCTTATTGAAAAAAACAGAATGTGGGCTGTGATGGGGAGGGAGAGAAGTGGCGGTGTCGTCGAAGTTGAGGGCGTAGCTGAAAGGATCGTAGTGGGAGCTGAAGCGTGTCTTCTTCTTCCGGCTTCTGCTGCCAGTGATAATGTGCCTCCTGACGGCGGCGCTGGCCTTCCAGAAGAGGGCACTGAGCCTTCTGCTGTCCTGCTCCTCCAGGAGGATGGCCATGGCTTCCATGGCAGACAACATCACCACCATGACTACTGGCATTGGGAGAGATGGGTTAGTTCTGATGGGTTGTGCAAGGGAGGTGGGGTGCTATATAGATGAGTATAGCCTAGAGGTGTGATATGATCCACCTCTCTCTCTCTCTCTCTGGTTTGACTGCTGGAGCTGTTGGTGCAGTGGTCTGAGATCACATGGAAGAGATAAGATGGGAAAGGGGATGTACTGACAGCAGGCCGTCAATTTCCATATTCCCTTTTTGTTTGATACCGAAATCGGCATGTGGAATGAACTGCTAAGCTTTGTCTAATCTCAACCGTTCCACTTCAAAAGTTCAAATAAAATGGCTCTCTTGGTGTTTGTGCAAAAAGACTACAAATAAGTGTTATAGCTTTCTTTTTCACTTCTTTTAGGTCATGTTTGGTTGGAGAATAGATCCCGGGTCAATTCTCCTCCAGACACGATTTTTAGTGGTACGACTATTCTTTATTATTACATCTTATTTCACCCTGATTCGTATCTTTATCTCACCTTACCTATCTTTATTTCACCTTATTCTCCTTTTTCCTATCCTCGAACCGAACAAAGAATAGACCATTATTCTCTTTATTCTTCATTCTTATTACTGCTTATTCCCAAACTGAGACACAAGATAAAGGAAAGGCAGCAGTCATCTCGCATCTGCCCCCGAGACAAATACCATACCATATCTCTCTCTCTCTCTCCTGGTGGTAATCAACTGTTCTTGGAGCCAATCAATCAAATTAAAAACAGTGCCCTACAATACCTCCGACTATCAAAATAATAACCTAACCGTCCCTTTTTTCAAAAGTTAAGGGTAGCTTTAGGTTAAGGGTTCCTTCATTTGTAAATAATACAATATAAACCCAATTATCTCCGCTTATTCCGGGTTAAACAGTGGAATATCCATTTCTGTTTTTTGTTCGGTGATTATTTCACTTTCCACCTTCTGTTATTCCTCCCTCTTTAAACAGTGATTTCTACTTAATCTCAAGATTTTAAATCTCGATTTCGATTTCATTTTAAGATGACAAAAAAACGAAACAATTTCGAAATTTCGTTAATCTCAACCAAAATCAGCCTAGATTTGTGAAGGAAAGATCCTATTGAGATTTCGATTTCAATGGAATGTTGAAACTGAAATTTCACAAAATTTGAAACACTGCTTAATCTACATATATTTCCTAGTAGTGATCTCTTATTCTTCATCAATTATCCTTTTTTTCGCATTCTCAACAATAACAAACAAGGAATATGATCAATTCCTCGATGTTCTGCATTTATCCTACCACACAAAAATATTATCCCAAATTTTTCTTATTCATGGATCAACAATTCCACTTATACTATATAACTACTCAGAGAAATTTTATTCCTGTTCTTTTAATAATGACTACTATTTATCACACATTCACACTACCTGATTCGCAATATTACCATTTATTCGACGATAACTACTATCACATTTCAAAAAGAATGGCAAAGATACAAGGAATATGAATATACCCACACCAACATAAAAAGAACAGGAAAAGAAAACAACATCATTATACATTGCTCTATCAGTTCATCTTCGGATCACACCTTCTTTGTTCCTCAACTAAAAGCAGCCTAAAAGACTTTTATGCTGACCCCCTTATAATCATTTGGAATCACATGACAACCCTAGAATGTTGTAATTATGCATCATTCCCATAAACTCGCTCCATTGTAAAATGTTGACATCCCATTTTTCTCCTTACCCATTTCCTTCACTGTTGGTCATCTTATCTGTATATCTTAGGGGGGGGGGCGCACAAATGTATCCCTTGGTAAGTCAGAAAGTTCGTCAAGTGCTAAAGCTTCTTCCAATTACTAGATTCACTATACTCAAATGAAGGTCCAACTAATCGGCTCATTCTGCAGGTCATCAAAGTAAAATTGAACGGAGACATGGATTCGCCCTTAACTCATTTCAAATTCCATAGCGAAAGGACAAACAACATATTAACACTCATGTCTACGCCACATGCATGACTGAAGATGGACGAAAATTACCTCAGTATCCATTTCGCAAAAGAAAGAACGAATCCGAGAAAACCGTGAGAAACAGATCCAACTATCTTCCCCAGCATGAAGCTTTGTAGATGTTGTGATCAGGATGCATTGGATCGCAGCATTCTACATCCACATGAGCGCCTTTCCTCCCAGGATGTTTGTGGACAAGGTGATGTGCGGATGCAGATGTTCTAATCACTGTCATCATCCTTGTCTTCATCCAAGTGCTTTGTCATTACCTTCTCTATGAACCTCTTCTGAATATCCTTCATGGACTTCCCATCCCCACCTTGCCCATCGTTAAGAACCGGATTCGACTGGCAGAGGACAAGCGCAACAGCTGCCAAAAAAAGCGTACTTGAGCCGTGTTAGAACAGCAGATTAAGAAAATTTGGCAGGTTTTGCTTAAATATGTTTGAGGCCCGGCGACGCGAATTTAACTGAGCGAAAAAAAACGGAAGAGGTCAACAAAAAACGACCAACGATTTTGAGAAATAATAAGATTAGCTATTAATGTAACTAGAGCCATCCCCTGAGAGGCTAAATCTAAATAAGCACAGGCATAATTTCAAGGGATTGTTAAATAGTTAATCCCTACAAAAGTTCATTGTCCATCAGTTCCCGTTGCATAGCAGATTGCATATTCTAGAAATCAATAATATTATATACCGAAACAATTGTTGGCACATTTTAGTCAGCAATGCTTAAGTTTGCTTTCTAGAAAGGGATTTTTACCTGGCAGACCCTATAAACTTTGCCAATTGCCTCTACGACCTTTAAAAACAACCTAATTCCCGCCCTCGACCCTGTAAACTTGCCAACTCTTACCCCATGAACCCTTCGGGTAGTCTGTTGGGGTAATTACGTTCTGCAAAAGGTCATAGAGGTAATTAAAAAGTTTATAGGATCCGCCGGGTAAAAATCCCTTCTAGAAAAGAGGCAATCTGCTATTAAGTATTAGCACCGCCTTGAAAAATTTTTGCATTGGTTTATTAAAATTTAGCTAGTTACTGCATGGCTCTGAGTACATTAACAGCTCTTCTATTATTTTTTCAACATTCTGTCCTTTGTTTTGTTATTTTCTCTTCCAACTTCAAGCCAATGAAATCGATTGAATAGGAAGGCCTTTGACATATTCCGGAAATTCAAAAGCTAAGTGGCATTAATGTTAATTTGAATTATTTCGTAAAATGGAGCAGCCAGATGTTACTTTTAAACTGCTTGAGTCAACAAATATCCACAAGAAAAGATAGAAAAGATCACTTCATCTCACCCATTGCATCCTAATAAAATACAAAATCTATCTAATTATTTTATAAACGAGTTTATACAATTTCTCGAAAGAAAATTGGATTTACCTTCACAATTCTTGTGGAATCAAAAACAGGTGATGCAATTGTACTATCAAAAACTAAATTCCGCACTAAAGCAATTCCTAAAAACAAAGATTCTCCATAAAAATATTGTGTCTGCATGTAGAATTTATCTGGCCATAAAATGTACGTGTAATCTTTTTTTTTTTGAAAAGGAAAAAGGGTGCTGTGCCGTTGAGGAGATGCCCACCCAATGTATTTGTAAATCATGCACATCAAGCATCATGCTGATCATAGTAATGGTCAACAACTAATCGCAGACATGAAGCCACAACTGATCATCCACTCCACCAACTAGGAATTGCTATCAGGGTATAAAAAACCGGACCGGACCGGCCGGTCGGACCGGTTGGACCGGGGAACCGGCTCCGACCCGGTCGGTTCGTCCGGTTCTTTGTAATTAATTTCAAAAAAAATAAAAAATAAAAAATAAAAAATCGGGTCTGACCAGTGGTCGGACCGGGTTAACCCGGATGGTCGGACCGGGTTGACCCGGATTGACCCAGTTTGACGGTTTGGTAATTTTCAAAAAATAAAGGTTTAAATAATGAAATAATGGGGTTTTTATCATATATGCCCCTTCTTAACTTCTGCGATATAAGGTATGTCCCTCTCTTTTTTGGAATATACGTTATGTCAATACTTTCTTAGAGTAATTTTCTTGAAACAACTATAAATAAATGATTACAAATATTAGACTCATATATAATTCTAGAAATGCGACTAACTTTGTATTGTTTTACTCGAAATAGGCAATCATGTTATTCTATTTAAAGATTTGAAATTTCTAACGATTATTTCATTGATATATAAATATATATACTTACATATATGTATCCGATTTTATTGGTTTCAAAAAACCGGTTCGACCGGTCTGACCAGTAAATTGAGCCCGGTCCGATTTTTTTCGAGTCGATGAGAATGATGACATCATGTTGATGTCATCACCGGTCCGACCGGTTTGGACCGACGGTTCGACCCGGTTGGACCAAACCGAAGACTGACCGGTTCAATGTCCGGTCTGATTTTTAAAACCTTGATTGCTATTTCTAGCCAACTCTGGGATACAAATGCAGTAGGATATACGTAGAGAAAGGTGTAAATTTGGCATACACCATGTTCTGATATATTGAGTGTGAACGCCTTCTGCAATAAATGAACTCATATCTAAATTATCTAATTTAGTGTAGATCATTTGTATACTGAATTTCATTATGGCACAATACCTTTAGACAGCAAAAAAAGATAGAAATGCGATTCAAATTTATGAGAGATCCAAACTTACATTCGGGGGTGCATTTACGAGATCCAAAGGATGAATTCCCACGTAAGTATCTTTTACTGCACCATTGTTGTAGACCAGGATAGTAGGGACATTCCTATCAGGATAGTTCGGAATGCAATCGGTGGAGATTATTTTCACAAATTTTGTTTCCGGGTATTTGGTAGCTAGTTCTTCCAAGCATTGTAAAAGTATAGCACAATCAGGTATCCTGCATCATGTTGAAAGAACCACTTATTGAAGCAAAAAAAACCATAGCCAAGCAGTTATACTGGAAACAGCATTCAAATCAATAATCATCGCATCAAACCAGCCTACCTTCTTTTAAGTTTTGTAATCAAATTTGAAGACATGCAGTTTCACTTATAAAGGAAAGAAAGGAACATTGAAGAGAACGGCCCATTGACAAAGCAAGTAATAAAAAACAAACACCGTTTTTCTACCCGGTTTGCGTAAAGTTCCCAGCAGACTTCCTCATAGTGTTTCAAACACAAGGGCAAAATCAAGTATTTGGTAGGAAAACATTATCATTGCACCATTCCTTTTCTACCAGTAAAAAGACCTAAAGATCTAGATGAGAGACTTTAACAACAAGAAACCAAGACAACAGATCTACTATACACATGCATGAGCACCTCACTATAAATCGGCCCTTCTCCACGAACTACTCTAATAGCTAAGGAATTTTTTAAATCCAGAGGAAGGTTGCTAGGGAAGAAGCAAGCACGGACAATATCACCCTAGTGAGAGAGATCAGGCATCTCCATATTGATAATCTAATCATCAGGCACTTAAGACATTTTCTATACGAGTTATTTGATGAAGATGTTGATAAACAAGCAAATCCTTCTTTTCTAATCTTTGAAAATAAACTTAGCGTTAGGCATAAAACTATTACCACATCAGATGATCCACGCCTGAACCATCAGTCAAGTTCGAAACTCGGTCAAGGCAATGACCATTCCATGTCCGTAAGTTAGTCAGGTTCATCCTATTCTTCTATGATGCGGGTATATTAACCTCACTGATGCAGAATATCTGAAATTAGATGAGAGAAGCTCAATCATTTAAATTACTTGCTTGGACTCACAAGGCTGATCGTGTTGAGATGATGTCCCTTGTACAGTTGTAACCCCGCCAAGGGTAGGTACAAAATGAAACCATTTCAAAACTCTCTGGGGCAACTATGTTGATACGGTAACAAATCATCAACCCAAAGAGTCATCTACAGTCTAGTTGGCCAACTGGAAATTGATTCCTATGGATGTGGGTCAATGAGTCAAGCATCATCACAGTAATAAGTAGGCATTACAGAAAAAGCCATTGATTTGTGCCATCAACAGAAGATAAATTGACAGATGCATGTCTAAATAAGCTTTGCAAAGTAAGCCTTTATGACGAGAAAGTGTCAGAACTTAGATGATCACCCTCACAACGAAATTATTGTCCGGGAACCAACAAGCATTATCTTATTCGGATGTAAGGCAGGTTACCAAAAATAGAAGTGGTAGAGAAGGATCCACTTAAAGTGGCAGAGGGTAGATCATGGACTATAATTTAGGTGATGTGGATTGAAAATTTGCGACGCCAAAAAATATTTTTTGGATAGTGGATTTTTTTTGGTGGAGAAATAGAGGGTTGAGAAGAAGAATGCTCGTCGGGAACGAGAGGTTTGAGGAAGAAGAAGCGCGTAGATCGCGTAGGGGAGAGAGAGAGAGAGAGAGAGAGAGAGAGAGAGAGAAAATAGAGAGAGGGAGATAAAATCTCAAATTGATTATCAACTAAACTGCCTGAAACAATAGCTTATCATCCCTTTATATAGGAGGGATGAGGTTACAAAAATAGACATTCGAATTCAATTGAAACTAATTATCCTAATTGACTCTAACCGACTAACCGACTAATTTGAAATTCAAAATTAAAAATTGACTACTAATTTAGAGATCACATGCGATCTCGTTATTTAAATAAAATGCAACGGCCGAAATAAATGTAGATAAAATTAACGGATAAAAATAAAGAAAATGCGGCCCTATTTATCCAGTTCACGCTGCATCACTCTCCTCCGCTTGAAAAATTCATCTCCGACGAATTGCTTGATCTTCGGGCTGTCGGTGGAGGATTCCATATAGACGGGAACCAACAAGCATTATCTTATTCGGATGTAAGGCAGGTTACAAAAAAATAGAAGTGGTAGAGAAGGATCCACTTAAAGTGGGCAGAGGGTAGATCATGGACTA
The DNA here is from genome assembly GCA_037367405.1 of Ottelia alismoides. NCBI lineage: Eukaryota > Viridiplantae > Streptophyta > Magnoliopsida > Alismatales > Hydrocharitaceae > Ottelia > Ottelia alismoides. The sequence goes on from JAZKJV010000762.1 coordinate 1,062,363, forward strand.
TAATTTAGGTGATGTGGATTGAAAATTTGGCGACGCCAAAAAATATTTTTTTGGATAGTGGATTTTTTTTGGTGGAGAAAATAGAGGGGTTGAGAAGAAGAATGCTCGTCGGGAACGAGAGGTTTGAGGAAGAAGAAGCGCGTAGATCGCGTAGGGAGAGAGAGAGAGAGAGAGAGAAAATAGAGAGAGGGAGATAAAAATCTCAAATTGATTATCAACTAAACTGCCTGAAACAATAGCTTATCATCCCTTTATATAGGAGGATGAGGTTACAAAAATAGACATTCGAATTCAAATTGAAACTAATTATCCTAAATTGACTCTAACCGACTAACCGACTAATTTGAAATTCAAAATTAAAAATTGACTACTAATTTAGAGATCACATGCGATCTCGTTATTTAAATAAAATGCAACGACCGAATAAATGTAGATAAAAATTAACGGATAAAAATAAAGAAAATGCGGCCCTATTTATCCAGTTCACGCTGCATCAACTCTCCTCCGCTTGAAAAATTCATCTCCCGACGAATTGCTTGATCTTCGGGCTGTCGGTGGAGGATTCCATATAGATTGATTGATCGGATCTCCCAATTTTGCTCCATTTCCATGTTACGTTTATAATTTTTCTCCATTGAGGGGTCCGACTGCAAATATTCTACCCCTTCACTTAAAGACTCATAAGTTAATTTTTCTACTTGGTCCGTTGGGTAAAATAGCATTGGAGGAGGGGCCTCCTTGAAAAATCCCCAAAATGTATCTTTACTCCTATTGTCAAGGGATACTATGGAGTAAACACCCTCAAATTTTAGGGTTACTTTCTTCTTAAGTTGGCGGCGGGTTGCATCGAGGCTGGAGCCGAGCGCGATGCGTGCGACACAATGATCGGCGGCGGGAAAAGGTATGACGCGAGCGGGGTCGTGGGACGGGCTTCTGGAGGTGGTGCGGGCCCGACGGGGAGGGGACGAATAGCAGGTTGCGGTGTTGACGAGGCCGGAGGTCGCGGTGGCGAGGAGGGTTGTTCGGGAGGGTGTCAATGTCGCGGTCGAGTAGAGGTGGGGAGGGGTGGGAGTGGGGAAGCCACGGTGGTGGGGGTGGGGAATTCACCGGGAGGGAGTGATGGGGTTTGCGCCGGTGGTGCGGGGGTGGTGGGATGGGGTGCTGGGTGTATGGGGTTTGCGGCGGGAGGGTTACTGGGGACGGGGCAGGGGATTTGGTTGGGGTCGCAGGTGCATGGGCCGGTGATGGGGCAATTTCTGGAAGTGCAGGGGTTGCAGGGGATGGCAGAAGGGCTGATTCCGGGGCTGAAGGGGTGCTGCGGCGATCGGGGATGGTGCCAAAGGTGCAAGGGCGGTGGAGGGGTCCCGCGAGAGGGTCGCGGAAGGGCCGAAGATCGATTCCGGAGGGTGGTGCAGGTCTGAAATACCTGGACAGTAAGCGTTTCGGCTTTTTTTTCTTCCGGAACGGGCTGGACAGCGAGTAACTCCTTGGCGACGGCATCTTTCCCTTTGAGATGGGCTGGACAGCGGCCGTTTCGTCGTTTTTCCCTCTGAGATGACCTGGACAGCGATCGAATCGTCCTTGATGGCGAGTTTTTCTTCGTCGAAACTCTGGACAACGACTTTGGTCATAGAAGATTTTGATTTGGCGGCGTATAGGGCCTCGAAGTTAGCCATAAAGAGCTCGAAACTCGGAGTGGATGTGGTTTGTAAATCATGTAGCATGCTCATCGTCTCCTTGTTGTAGGCGCCGGGGGCTCGCCATTTTCGTTCGGACGAACGATAGTCTCTCGATGCATGTTGTGCGAACGTCTGGACGGATCGTCAGATCGTGAGGACGATCTGCAGGCCATGCTCTGATACCAATTGATGCGGATTGAAAATTTGGCGACGCAAAAAAATATTTTTTTTTATAGTGGATTTTTTGGTGGAGAAAATAGAGGGGCTGAGAAGAAGAATGCTCGTCGGTAACGAGAGGTTTGAGGAAGAAGAAGCGCGTAGATCGCGTAGGGGAGAGAGAGAGGGAGAAAATAGAGAGAGGGAGATAAAATCTCAAATTGATTATCAACTGAACTACCTGAAACAATAGCCTATCATCCCTTTATATAGGAGGGATGAGGTTACAAAAATAGAAATTCGAATTCAAATTGAAAGTAATTATCCTAAATTGACTCTAACCGACTAACCGACTAATTTGAAATTCAAATTTAAAAATTGACTACTAATTAGAGATCACACGCGATCTCGTTATTTAAATTGCAACGGCCCAAATAAATGTAGATAAAATTAACGGATAAAAATAGAGAAAATGCGGCCCTATTTATCCAGTTCACGCTGCATCATTAGGTAAGTTCTCTTATTAATGGATGTCAGAAAAATACCTCTGTTCTCTCTGGACTATGAGAAAGTAGGAATAGTCAACTCCAGGAAGTGATCGAATTACAGGTCTTTATGACATTAATACTATAAGAAGGATATAGCATAAAAATCTGAATGTAATTTTACTTCCTGTAGAAAAACGATAAGGTTTTAACTATGGTCTGCAAGGACAACTCTTCCACTACTGACAATATAGTAGATTATACAACTTCAAGCATGGAAATCTATATTCCCTTGTCTTGTGAGAAGTGGTATTCAAAGGCATTAAGATCAGAAATTTGCTAGAGTGTAATGACCTTCATAAAAAAGCTAAAATTTTGTTTGTTTACCTGTTGAGAAGTGATAAAATTAAAAGGCCCATCACGCACTTGCTAGGTAGCTTGAGACTCTAGATGAACTGCTCGCGCGGACCCCCCCCCCCTTCCAATAACACCACAATTTTTTTGGGGGGTGGAGACAACTATATATTTGGGAGCTGACTCGATCATTCTCCTTCTTTTTTTGTTGAGACAACGAATGGAAGAAAAGAAAGGCAACCATGGACCAAAATCCAAACCAAATCAATATCGTTGAGAGAAACAGCCCAAGGTAAAAAAAGGTGACTTTCAAATCAAAGATAATAAATAAAATGGAAACAAGATAAAATCGTATATCAAAATGACTTCTGGCATCACTGAATGAATCGAAACCACATGTATAAGCTGACAGTTATTCTAAATAGGTCAAACTATTTGAAAAATAAAGGACAAGGAAGACCGAGTGGCATGGAAGATCAGTCCAAACATGCCATTTTCAGGAGGATCAGAGCTGATGCAATGATCAGCTTAGAGCATGAACATCTAGTTCCCATAATTCACTTCCTTTAAAAAAACAAACACTATTTGGTAACAACATTGTTTACATGTTGATGTACTACATTTTATTTACTTTTGGACTAACTCATCAAAAATACAAATCCAGAACTTCATCAATCTACAGACTTCGTTTATTTATCCTTTGATAAAGAAAACAATGCAGCAAGAAAATTTCAACTCTCTTCCAAGCCACTGACTCGTATGCTGAAACCACCATTCAGGCTCCACTTGGATTCCGTATTGTAAAGTGAATCCAGGAAGCTTTTTCCATGTAATAAGATACTGATGTCTGCTCAAAATGTAAATTAGCATATGACGCATGAATACGATCCACACTTAGATGAACAGAACGATGTTGTAAGAAAGATTACCCTGATAGCGGCAACTCCAAATTTAACATTCCTTCGAGATAGTCCCCACAACATGGAACACAACTAAACTACAGCAATCAAGAGCATGCGATGTCTAGTCTCTGCTCCCAGAATAACACCCAATTTCACACAAACCGCTCATGCCAAACTCAGTTATCCTCGTGGAATAACACTGCCACCCAGACATCATCGAGCATCAACATCTCCTTTTGTCCTATTCTATGTAACACTGAACTACCTACTTGGCTACTTCAGAATATCCCGAACCCAATTATTAATTCTACAAATACTTTATATCAAATCCATATTCCAACACAAGTAGATTACGCACCACTGGAATTAGACGTCATTATGCCACTTAAACCGGTTCTGACCAAATTTTGATTAAAACTTTAAAAAACTAGAAATGCCTTAATCTCTACATTCAAAACAAGCAAAAAGAACACAAAATTCCACAGTAAGAGATCGCCAAACTCACGAATCTTGTAGAGGAGCACCACCACCCAGACATCGGAAGGTGCCTGCGACACCTCCCGAACAAAGTCCGATCCCGCGATCGGGACCACGGATCCGAATTTTGCCACGCGCACGGCCTCCCTCATCTCCGCCAGCCTCCTCTTCCTACAATTCTAAACATCAAACATCATCCAATAATAGAAAATAATAACAACACCAACAAACTCGGAAGAAGGCGAAATCTAAGCGACCTGTACTCCTCGAGGAAGCGATCGTCGTCGAGATCGGGATCGTCCTCGAGGTCCTCGAGCTCCTCCTCGGTGCGATCGTCGATCCACTGCTGGGATTGGGGGCGCTGGAGGGATCTTCGGCGGGGGCGAACGGAGGGGGCTTGAAGGGGGCGGGTTTGGGCGGGGAGGTTGCCGAGCTTCCGCTGGATGTCGTCCCACTGGGTCGACGCGCCCTCCACGTCCTTGTACACGAAGTGGTAATCCATGGATAGCGCGAGGGTCTGTGGATAGCGGAGACCGTGGAGGAGCGGTGGAGGAGCGGTGGAGGAGGAAGAGCAGGGATAGCGCTATGCTCGACGACGTCTCCCTCGGCGGAAGGGGAAGATGGCGGGGATGGATCGTCCTTGTGGTGCTGTGGTGCAATCGGAATCGTTTGTTTGCTGATGGACGGCGGATAGTGGTTGTTAAAAAACCGAACCTGGGCCGGAGATGGGTTGTGGGGGTGATTCATGTAAAGAATAATAGGGTTTATTTTGTTTCAGCCCCTCTCTTTTTTGCACAAAGGGGGAAAGTCCCTTCGAAAAGTTTCATTCTAAGCAAAGCTCACAAAGAAAAGATTTATTATCTTTATTATCTCCAAAAACAAAGCCATTTTGTTTTTGCTATATGTTTGTAGTTTGTTGCTAATGTATTGATTGACTATTTGGATTTTTTTATTTGGATTTGGATCTTAAGATACATTGTTGGAAGAAGATAATCCGTTTATGGACGTTTGTAAACTTTTACTAATTCTTTGTTAAATTTGTGATAGTATCAAATATACTCATTTATTTTATATTTATATCTAAAAAATTATTACGAAATATATACTTAGTTTTAATAGTAGGTCCAATGATTTTGAGGGTTCGGAGCATCCCCTTGGGGTTTGAACCCGGATCCTTTAAGGTATAGGCACATTGTGCTACCATCATACCACTCCTTGGGTTCATATATACCTTAGTTAATGATATAATTATCTTGTTAATAGTTAAGGGTCAATATTCGATCAACACCTTTACAAAAGTTCATAAGATTTCGAGAGAAATATATTTTTTTATAACAACAACAATAAATAAATGTTTTTACATCGAGCATCATCAGTGATGTAATAGCGTATATGTCATTTGTCATTATTTTCAGAATCAAATACAAAATTTCTTAAGAATTTTAACGGCAGTTTTGGCTCTAAAAAACATTAGGTAGCATCATCAAGATCAAATAATATCATGTGTTTTTTTTTCTTAGAAGGAATCTACAAAGTTAGGATGAGTTTTTGATAAGCAATATAGAAGCCTTCAATAAATTATGGGATTAATGTCATGAAAGTTGTCTGCTTCAACCAGATCAAACAAAAAAGAATCACCAATCTCATAACACGAGACATCTATTTTCATTCTCTTTTATAATTCGTCATTCTTGATCACGTTGATTGCCTTTTTTTCAATTTGACATTTTTTTAAAATTTTTATGTTTTAAATTATAAAGTGACATGTTATAATACCAATTCTGAAATCTAAATCATTGACGGTCCCAGTTAATATATAGATTCTTTATGGGAGATATCAAACAGAGCAAGGAATTACCAAATTTTATACAACTTTACGAATATTAAACCAGAGTGCTCATAGTTGGAGCCTATTTTAATGTGAAACATAAGAAAAAGATAAATTACAATAATATGGGAACATTTCGAGAAATTATAACGGAAACTATCAACTTCAATTGTTCACATTTTTTAAGTAAGAGAACAAAATCTAATTCATTATGTAACTGAAGCAATTTAAATCACAAATTTTATAAGTTTGACATAAATATCAACTAACATTTGGATGAAGAAACGAGAATTGATGTTAGTTGTGTCTTCCCTTTGTTAATGCTACTCCAAATATCATGGGGAGGACTAGATGAGAGAAGAGGCGTGAGAAAGGAAAATCCGGATGCTATTAATAGTACTAATTTATAATTTAGATTTGCTTTTTTCTCTATATTAAAGTTGATAGTCAATTGCTTGTTGATTTAGGGAAAGGCATCTCCTAAATAATAGGGATGGAAGATGCCGTCTCCTAAATCCTTTATATGTGAAAAGAAATTTCCCGTTTAAATGTGATATCGAATTAAAGGAACCGAGTTTATCTGACCGCGTTAACTCAAAACTATATTGAAATAATCTTTAATGATTAGTCGAGCTTAGCCCGCTTATAATAGGGCCTGATTTCATTTCAGAAGCTTAAACCCACCCATTTAGCTCACATGCTTGTTGAGTAATATTGAAATGAAAATCAATTATTTCTAAAATAACGGATTGAATAAAGTATTCGATTAATTAAATTGAAAATAGAAAGTATAAATGGCTATGAGTCCATGATATTGCCAATCATCCATCGTATATTACCTTGAAATAGAAACATGGGCATAATATTATATATTAGGGATAATCTACTATATATGCTATATTTTGAAATTACATAAAATTTGAATTTTGAGCATGCTATTCTTATTATTTGAACATGAATATATACTGCATATAGTATTCAATTCTAAATTATAAAATTTGAGATTATATATACTTCATATATGTTATTACATTTCAAAAAAATCACAAATGATATTTACATCAGTTGGGTTGAATCGAGCTTGCAAAAATCTAATCAATATTCAAGCCCATGCTCATTCAGTTGGGAGTCGATATAGGCCCAGACCTTTTTGGGCAGAAGTTCTAAAGTAATACGTAAAGTTAATCTTAAAGGGTCAGTTACCCACAAGTAGACCTGGTCAACGGGCTAGGGGTCCACCCACCCAACCTACTCATGGGTCGAGCTTGTGCTAGGAGATTGAGGCATGGACCGAGCTGACCCGACCCGCAAATAATAAAAATATATAAATATAAACTTAATAATACATGTATTAATATGATACACTCCAACTTTTTCATGTGACATTAGTTATAAATAATAGTTTACATATCAAGTAACATGTAAACTACTTATATTAGTTATATAAAGTATAAATGGTATTAGTAAAATCATTTATAGTTCTTAAATAATTAAAATTTTCCATGAAAAAAAAGAACAAAATGGGTCATGAGCCCGTTCATGGCGGACTTTGGAAATAAATTTTTGAATCTCGATCAATTCAGCCCGACCTGCATTTTGGACAGGTAAACCCACAAGCTCATTGAATACATGGCCCATTGTGCAACCGTGCTTGACTTTTGACTTTGAGTAAACAGGCGTGTAATTATTAAAGAGTCTAGGGACCAGTTCGCCAAAAAAACTTTTTATAGCCCCCGACAGACGGGGCTTGCAGGGCACCTCTACTCCATGAGGAATCGGCAGTCACAGCAATAGCATCTGACGAACAATTACACGACAAAACCATTTATTACGTGCACTCCTAATCAACCCATCCATCATTGTCACCCTCCACGCTTCCCCTCCTCTGCTGGAGATCCAACGATCCAAAGAAACGAAGAAGAATAACAAGAAGAAGTGGTAAGCGCAGCAGCCACATGATGTATACTGCTGCGAAAATAGTAATAAACAGCTCGGCAAGCAGTTACTTGGCATTAATGGCGATATATCGAGGTAGCCACATGTCTTCCCTCCACTACAGCACATGCTGGTGGGAGTATAAGAGGAGTTACTGGTGAGAACAGAGTACACACCTTCGCCCTCTCTCTGTCATAGCTCGCACATTTTAAACGCCTGGGTAAAAAAGGGACCGAACAGGGAATTAAATAGGAATCTCGCGCATTAAGTCGCGACCATCGAGCTGTGAGTAGAAAAAATAAAGCTTGTTGTGCATGTTCATGGGTTTATGCGTGTAAAGGAGCTATGTTTTTTAAACTACGAGTGACGACGAACAGCCCCTTCTTTTGCTTTGAGATCGACCAATACGATTCGCATTGAAATCGACACAAATAAGACATAAGTGATGGTTAAAACGTGCAAACAAACAATGATAACAGCGGCAAATTGCTGAAACAAAAAGACCCGTTTGAACAAAAAGAAGAAACAAAACAACCCATCTCAAAAAGAAGGCTCCTTCTATCGTAGCCATCGCCGTCAACACAACACAAGCAGAAGAACAGAGGCCAAGAGTCGAACCAAGAGCATGGGAGGAGGTGGCGAGGAATGGAACCATGTGGGTTTTCTACGGGAGGGAGAGGGTGAGGAGGAAAGAAGCGGCGCTGTCGTCGAAGTTGAGGGCGTAGCTGAAAGGGTCGTACTGGAAGCTGAAGCGGCGCCTCCGCTCCTTCCTGCCTTTGCCGAGCTGCCTGCGGATGGAAGCCCTCGTCTTCCAGAAGAGAGCCCGGAGGCTCCTCCTGCCGTGCTCCTCCAGGAGGACCACTGTGGCATGCACGGAGCCCACAATGGATGCAACCATTACTACCATTGCCACCGGCATTGTGGATGGGAAGGAGAAGTGGGTCGAGAGAATGGTGGGAGGTTTGGAGTGGTGAGGAAGAGAGGGGGGTTTACTTTAGGATTGTTATGGAGCAGTGTAGTAGTAATAGAGACAGGACACGCATCCAGATGCAGTCCCTTTCTCTCACTAGCTTTTGCACTCTCTTTCTCTCTCTCTCTCTCTCTTTGTGCTGCTGCAGTGGCCTCTGTCTTCTGTCTTCTTGCAGTGGGGGAGTGGTGTACGGGGGAAGGTCTGAGGTCACATGGGAGAGGGTTGGAGACGATTATCAACTCTGGCTTCTTCGGAGGGTTTGAGTTGGGTTAGTTTTTTTTTGGAATTTTATACTTCTGTTCCTTTTACTTTCTTATGTTTACACTTTCAGCCATGTATTTGTGTAGCTTTACCTGTCTTATCCATTTGTTGATATGTCTTCTTTTAAGGGACTGTTCATTTGAGAAATAAGAAGGATATCTATTATACGATTCTCTCGCTATTCCTCCATTATAGGTTTTTCCCGTCAAAATATACAATAACTATCACATATCTAACAATCTTATCCTTGTCGTCTCTCTCCAACCGAACATAGAATAGCAAGTAACTACCATTTATTTCTCTTTACTCCTCCTTATCCTCTCCTCCAACCGAACAGAAATAGTATCTTATTCTTCATTATCCCTTTTCCCTTGTTCCTTTACGGAACATCTCCTAAGAAAATATTGATGCAAATGAACTGACTTGCCCCTCAGTAAATCAAATGTCACCAAAAAAGAAGTGTTCAATTCTTGCAACCATCCCTTCCTATCGCCAGCTCTTATTAGTATTGTCCATGTTCTAGAATCCCATTGCCGTATCTCCGCCTTCTCTCTCGCCACCTTCACTATCCAACTTTTCTCATAACCATATTCTCCAATTCCAATGACATCTCTCGTCCATCTCTTCCATCATCTTTACTTTTGCGACTTTTTTGTGAAAATCATGTTCTTCAGTTCTATCGCCATCTCTCCTTCATCTCTTCCACCATCTTCCCCGCATTGTTCTTCATCATCTGCTTTATCATTCTATATTATCATTGCGAAAATGAGTAGAGGACAAACCATAAGTCATTCCGCTATGGGATGTGTTGGATAGCAATCGAGATCATGTGCATGTTTGACATAAGCATGCGCCCATACGTTTGAGGCATGGATGAAAGTAGCAAATGGTGCAATCGAAGATGCAAGGAATTTAAAAGAAGGATGGCTTCTCAAAGCATATGACCATGCAAGAAGATCAACCGGTGAGTTGATGACTGTGACCCTCAATGGGTTAAGACATTGTTTTCACACACTTAGTGTAAAGACAATGAGATATTTGTAAAGGGAGGTGAACCACAAGCTAACGGAAGCAATAACGAAGGACTCGAGCGGCGACAAAGTAAGGCCAACCTAGTTGATTTTCTCTTTTTATCTAGTTCGCCCTCTCACCATCTATAGAGTAGGAGAAGTACCAATTGTGAAAGAAAAAGGCCATGTAACTATTGTATCACGCCACCTATGTAGGACGCATTTCAATATCCATTCATGTGTTACCCAAAAGCAATTCCAAACAAGCAGCACAATTAATTACCATTGACATAAAAACATGAGCAAATTAAATTTTCTCATCCAATAGGAAATATCTACAAAATAATAAATAAGAGATATACAAAGTTACTTACTTGAAAATAAAATGAAAGAAGGGAGAACTCAAATGAGCTTCAACCTTCATAGTACTCCTCTAGCGCAACATTTGAAAACTATAGCCTTAGTTTCTTGCTCGACTGACCTGGCTGAATTTTCAAGAATTGTAACTTGTGAGTTAAATGACAAAAAACAACGTAATAACAGTTACATGTAACACTATAGAGAACTTATTCTTATTCTAGGCATTTAGTTGATCAAAATCTTCCATCTTCATTTTCATTATGTTATTCAGATTGTGACAATCTCACATGTTAAAGGAGAGTATATAGTAAGAATGAATCGCACTCAAGATGCATATAGTGCATAGAGAAAAAAACATACATGCGCATGTGCACGTGCTTGCGTATAGACACAAACATATAATACATGCATACATACATACACGTAATCGTTGAATCTTGCAAGTAAAATATATTAAAATATAGAATGCAATGCAAAATATGTATTATTCAATGCTTGCTCGTGAGGAAAAGATATAGCGATTATCCAAGGTAGTACAATTGTTATTCTACAATTTTGTTAGGGTTCGCATTGTGTAACTGCAAAATTGTCAGTCGCGCAAATATTATCCGACAAGTTTAGATGATAAAAGTATAAAAAATACATTATTTAAGTATAATTTTCGTAATGATATAAAGAAATTACTTCTCAAACATTTTCAAATCATGATAAAAATACATTATTTGCCAAGTCTATGAATGTTGTATTTCGAAGAATTGGATTTGCCATTCAAAAGAGATTGGCGGCGCAGCTTGTTGCCCGTCTCCCGTCAATTTCTATGTAACTTTGCTTAAGACAATGTCTACACTGTACAAATTATTGACGACAAAAAAATCAGATATATGTGTATGTTTTTTTTATTTGTAGGATCCGAACTCTGGTTCTTTAAAGTGAGAGCCATGGCTTCAACAACCTGAACATTAGAGAGGTTCTAAAATATTTATAGATATACGTATATTTGCAAGACAAAAGAAAGTTCATTCACTATTCATATATAACCAAATATAACGAGCATTAGAATGTCTTTGTCCATCTAAAAATATTTAGTAAGAAATAGGTCCTCATTTCGATCATCAACACAATGCTATTAGGGGCCATTCGGATTGAGGGGTAAACTCCCCTTACCCCACTTCTTCTCACTCCTAGTGGACCCCACCTTTTATCATTTTTAAAAAATTAAATAAATCAATTTTATATCATCAATCCTATCAAAAAATAATATATTATATCATCATATCATATAAAAATTATAAATTACTCCACTTCTACTCAGTTTTCCAAACTTCAATACAATCACATCATAATAATTACAAACTTTTTCAAATTTCAATACAATCATATCACAACAAACCTACTTCTAACCCACCCTCAGTTTAACCCTCTATCCAAACACCAATATACAAAAACGAGTTACCCTCTACTAGTTTAACCCGCCTTACCCTGCTAACCAAACGCATCCATAGGTACCATTCGGGTGAAGGGTTAAACCCCCCTTTGGGGAGTTTACCCCCCTTACCCCACATCCCTCTCTATCCTCGTGGGCCCCACTTTATTCTTTTTAAAAAAATTAAATAAATCACTTTTACATCATTAATCTTATCAAAAAATAATATATTATACCATAATATCATATAAAAATTATAAACGACTCCACTTCTACTCACTTTACCAAAATTCAATACAATCGCATCAAAATAACTACTCACTTTTTCAAACTTCAATACAATCATATCACTCAAACCCATTTCTAACCTAACCTCAGTTTAACCCTCTATCCAAACACCAAAATTCAAAAAACAAATTACACTCTACCCGTTTAACCAGCCCCAGTTTAACCAGCCTTAACCCGCCAACCAAACACACACGGCCTAACCAGTCCGGTATTTCCAAAAGCCATCTATAACCACCGAGAAGAGGACGCATCTCTCTGCTCTCACACAGAAGAGATGGGACGTAAGACCAGAGCAGATCCACTGCAATGCACTCGTGTTCTCCCCATCGGCGGCAAGGGGGTGGGTTGTCCTCTTTGGCCCATTGGCGGCATCTCGTGGCGACGGGACCCATCCCGCGCCAAACTCCACTCTGCTCTGCTGCTAATACTGCCGCTGTTGCCGGTGGTGGTGACTTGCGGAGTGGGGAAGAAGAGACCAAACAAAAGAGAAAAAAAAAGGAGAAGCGTTGAAAAGGACAATAGGGCGCACAGATCCACGGCCATGCTGTGAGCTGCTGCTGTTGTTCTCTGTCCCCTTCACAGCTCGACTGGAAATTTCAGCCACCCATTTGGTCTGAGTAACTGTGAGGTAGAAAAGTATGGACTGCGTGCAGTCAGGTTCCAATTTTTTTACCGACAGGTTTCAAATACTTCAGCGTATATATTTTTTTATACTTATTTTTGCTGTATATTTATTTATATATTTGTAAGATACTGTAGTTTTTTATTTAAACTTGAAAATAATCTAAGATAAATCTGAATGGAAGTAAAAAATCCATGCAGTCGGCCCTGGATCTGGGAGGAAAAGACTTTGACGTTAATGTTGTATTTATTTATATATTCACTCGTGCTTTGTATATATGCTGACAGTGACGGGAGGTGAACTGTTTGCGATATTGATCTGTTGTTATCTGATATACGGTTCGTCCCGATCTCATTCCGTTGTGACGAAAATTTGAATTCGATTCTTTTAGTTGACTTTGACTATGATCTGTAAAAATTGAAACACAGTAATATGAGTATAATATTAATTTTCTTCCATTTTGCAGAGTCTATTGTTTTTCTTACTAAACCTTCGGCTGTAACGTCAAGCATGTATTTAAAAGAGATTTTTACAACCATAACCCCGACTAATACCGCAATAACATTCATAACCCTGTATAATCGTGAATTACACGAGAAACCTCGAGTAACATAACCCTATGTCAAGTTCTGTTTCGAATCTCCTTGAACTCGGACGGAAAAAGTTAGTGGTGTTGATAATTTTACCCTTTGAAATAATTTATATTTACAGATTATGCCCCCCTTCTCCTGGAAGACCTCCCCTGCCGCCTCCGTCGTGGCAGCATCTCCCTACGCCGCCTAAGAGGTTCCCGCCCCCACGCACGTCGACCACCCCGCCTCCTGCACGGTCCATGTCTCCCGCCTGCAAGCTCCCCATCCACACCCCGCACGTCGACCTCTACAACACCCATTAGAGCTTCCCTCGACGTGCGTGTCGAGAAGTTGCCCCCTCCCCTCCCCCCCGACCGCCTGCAGCCCCCTTCCCCCACCACCCCACCGCTCCCCGCATGTCAACCTCACGCCTACTGCCTCCCCCCTTCCCTCGTACGTGTCGGCCCTGTCCCTGCAGCTTCCCTCACCCCCCACCCCCGTGCGCCGACCCCACCCCACCACTTGCATCCTCCCTCCCCCCCTGTGCGCCGACCCCGTCCCCTGCCAACCTTGCACATGCAGCCTTCTCTCCCTCGTCCCCCGCGCACTGACCCCACGCCTACAGCCTCTCCCTGCCCTCTGTCGATCCCGCGCCTGTAGCCTCCGCCCTACTAGGACGCTGACCCCACCATCTACAGACGCCCCCCCCCCCCCCCCCCGGCCCCTGTGCGCGTCATCCCCACCTCCTGCCGACCCTCGCACCTGCAGCCTACCCCCCCTCGCCCCTGTGCGCGTCGTTCCCACCTTTTGCCGACCCTCACGCATGCAGCCTACCCCCCGCCCCTGTGCGTGTCGTCCCCACCTTCATGCTCTACATCACCATTCCCCCTCCTCGCACATTCCTTGACCACGCCACCTGCAGGTAATGTTCAGAAAGTCGGTATGTGGTATTCGTTCGGTCAGGCAATCTGAAGCGAGTAAGCAGGCAGGCGGAAGTATATGCGGACTATGTGATTTCTATTATTTTAATTACAAATAATTACCAATATAATAATAAATTCAATACTAGACATTTTATATTTAAAAAATGTAGGTATTGGAATGTGAATATTTTCAATCCATGGTCGAAAATATTTCTAAAGTTGTCTATTTAGATAAAAGAGTGGATCATAAGATTCATAACAAAATATCTATGACAGCTGAAAAAAGGTTCATAACAGCTCAAAAAAGGTTCATAGTTCATACACAAATAATCAAACTCCTAATCTAAATCATCAAAAACAACAGGAGGAATTTCATCATCGTTGTCAGTATCTGAATCCGTGATAAATTCTTCCTCCTCCTCCATACTCGGTAATGCATCCATGTTCCTTTGGCTCCTCCTATGTTGCATCAATTCATCTGCTCCACTTGCCTCGGCCACCTAACTCCAAGTTAGTCATGAGCCTTGAAACATCTCTTCTTTGTCTTCCTCTTGTCCGATCCACTCACTTACATACATCCTATCCTTAGAAACAAATGGGTCTCTTCCCTTCTGAGATTGTTGCTCCCTCAATTTTGAGTTGAATTTCACAAAAACCAAGCCATTCAGTCTCTTGGTTTCAAGTTTATTCCTCTTCTTGGTGTGAATCTGTAATGCAAGTATTCAATGTTAATTGATTAAACAAACATTAGTCTAATCAATAATAGTAAATCCTAAATGTGGTAGCCTACCGCTGCAAAAGAGCTCCAGTTCCTCTCACATCCAGAAGAAGAGGATGTTAGCTTCAATATCTTCATTGCCATCGCCTTCATATATGGTGTCTCACCACCAATTAGCTAGAAGGAAAATTAAAGTCAACTCCTTATTCTTTTCATGTACTTGAAATATGTATAAAGCATATATTAGAAATGACACAGCACACATGCTACTACCTAGATCGAACACGTCTTCTTTGACGGATCTCAACTTGATAGCAAGAGGGTTTTCCAAATGCACCTTCTCCATTTTTGTAAAGAACCATTTCTTTTATTGTGATGACATCTTGAACTTCTAAATCAGGGTAAAATATCTCCAAGGAATACAAAAATCCATTTATGACAAAGCTACCTTCAGAAATAGCTTTGTCATCATCCCTATAGAAATAAAAGGGGTTGAGATAATAAGCTGCAAGGTGAAGCGGACTATCTAACCTCCCTCTCGACTTTGAATCAATGGCATCAATATACAGCTTATATGAATGCTCAAGGTCTTTGAAAAGACTCTTTGTCTTCTTCTTTGCATCTTCAAGCCCTCCATACACAAAACTCAATGATGGCCTCCGATCACCATCAACAACACGCAAGAGACGAACGAGCGGGGAAAAGATCTTCAAAGTTAAGGAAACTTGGCTCCAAAATATTGTACTAAGAACAATTGATCCAGCAGTTTCACCTTTCTTTGTCCTGGACCACTTGCACTCTCTCCATTCATCAGAAGAAAACATCAATTTCAACTTCTCTTTTTTTTCAAAGACACTTTGTAGCATGAGAAACTAAGTGGCAAATCGTGTTGCCCCGGCCTGACTATCTCACCTTTTTGGGTTAAGTGTCGCATGAAGCTGAACGTCTTTGCATGGCTGTAGATGAAAATAGTTAGTGTTCTGGCATTTACTATGCAATTTTTGACCTTCGCCTCCTTCCTAATTTCTTCATGCATGAGATCTATACAATGAGTGAGTAGCACAAGATGACCAAAATATGTTTGGATACTTGGTCTTGAGGAGCCTCCCATCCGCCATATTAGCAGAGGCATTGTCAATCACAATTTACATAACATTGTCTACTCCAACCTCCTTGATGCAATCCTCCACCAATGAGGATATATATTCAGCAGTATGTGCATCAGCTGAAGCGTCAACAAACTTCAAAAAACATGTGCCCAAACAGCAGTTAACACACAAGTTCATTATGCTTCTTCCCCTCATGTCGGTCCATGCATCTGTCATGATGGAACATCCACTTTTCCTCCATGCATCCTTGTGCCCTTTCAAAAATTCTTTTGTTTCTTGCGCTTCATCCTTCGACAAAGACTCTGCAATTTCATAATAAGATGGAGGCTTATAGCCGCTTCCGTATTGGTCAATTGCTTCGCACATACGTATGAAGGAATTCTTAGTCACCATGTTGAAAGGGATATCACATTCATAGAAGAATTTGGCTACATATTTGTTGACATGCGCACGTTCCTCCTTGGCTAGTGTTTCCTTGATAACGATTGCCGCATTGTGCCAAGTGTCTCAATTTCATCCTCAGATGATCGTGGTCTTTTCCTAGGACATGTTCCTTCATATGCTGTTGTGGAAGATCATGTCGCTCTAATAACCACCTCCTCTCTCATTTCTTTCAAAATGATAGCTTTCTCGTTATTCTTTTTCAGAATTCCCTCAACGTAATCACATATCTCCTTCTGCACTTCAGAATCTGCCTTAGGACATGATTTGCAATTCCCTTTGATGTGACCAACGTGTTGTTTCATTCGGTTAATTCCGTCTTCCAAGACCTTGCCACACAAGCGACAAGTCACAGAATTTGGATCCGTCTTCTCCATAGATACGCATATTTCCATTCCGGATCGGTAGATCCGGGAGGAGTAAAAAACACATTTTCCGCCACATGTATTGGTTCTGAGTCCATGATGACCTAAATTCATGTCAAAATAGTTAATAAACTAAAATTGTATATCAAATGAATACTTAAGTACAACCACAAGTATAGGGAGTTGTCATACAATCAACGTAAGGAGCTTGTGAGTTTAATCTGGATAAAACTAGTGACATGTTACAACAAGAACCAAACTATCATGAGCTCGGGAACCAAAAATGTACCTTTAGTGATTCAAACACTCATTAAAATATTTTAATACAAACTTACAGTACAACAATTCCGTTGTAAAGTTTCACTGAGTATTAGTAAGATCTTAATCTATACCTGCTCATTTTAATACAAACTTACAGTACAACATTTTTATTAAATGCTGACATAATCAACTTTTTGTAGTTTTCTTATTAAAATCCAAAATCATTACTTAGTGAGAAAATTAGATAACCTAGTGAGGAAATCATTAGATTTCATAAATCCAACAATCAGTAGATTTCATAAATCCAACACTAAACAAGAAACCATTACTTAGTGAGGAAATTAGATAAAAAATATTATAAGGAAGACCTCTCAAGTTATAAGAAACGTTAGTGATCTTGTATGTTCAGTGGTTACCTGAAAGAAGAACGACAGATGTTTCTTAAGAAGGAGGCGGAGCAGCCTGTGTCGCGAAAAGAAAGCGGCGGAGAACAGCCAGCTTCGTGGTGTGAGGGCGAAGGAAGAACTTGCGTCGCCTTCGCAATGGCGGAGGAGCCGACTCGAGGGAGGGTGGCGGAGAAGTTTCCTTCGCTAGGGCTCGGAAGGAGGGAGACACATTTCTTGTAAGAGGGGTCTATCGTGCGAGCGGGCGCTAGGGCTGGAAGGAGAAAAGAAAAGGGGGCCGCTTTACGATTTCCGAAGAAATAAATCAAAATTTTGGGGTGGGAGCTCTATTACAAATTCGGCCGCATATGCAGCATACTCGGGGCGCATATGCACTTTGGCCCCCTTAGGTCTGCATATCAAATACTTGGAGTGTTTGGTTGCCCGAGTACGCATATGTGGCAGCTTGGGCCGCCTTTCTGATCATTGCCTGCAGGATCTCCGCCCCAAGGTAGCAGGCCCTCGTCGACCCCCCACCCCCCCTCCCCCCACCCTTCCACTCGCCTGCAGGCCCCCCGTCGCCCCCACCCCCTGTAGCCTGCATGCTCTCTGCCCCTAGCCAGATGCTGGATTTTTTATCTTTTCCTTTTTTTTAAATTAATCCCAATCATTGGATCGGAGATTGGTTAGATTAACTCAACAACCGGTTGAGTTAATAAACAAAACTAACAGAAGGTTATGAGTGTAAAATGGAGCATTTATTCAGGATTTCTTGTGTAATTCGTGATTATACAGGGTTATGAATGTTATTGTGGAATCACTTAAGGTTATGGGTGTAAAAATCCCTATTTAAAATAGTACATAACAAGATCGGAACTCTCCTTCCACAAAACTCATAATTGGAAATTGAAGTATACTTGAACTTTGTTTGTGTGATTACCCTTTTTTAGTTATGTAATTGCAGAGATTTAATATTGCCAGAAGCATAAAAATGCATTTGAAAAAGGGTTCAATCAGGGTTGCCCCCTTGGGAGCAGTTCTTCTGTAGTACTACAGATTCTGCTGCAAAATGGTGGAACATCGAAGCCGCTCGATCTTGACCGAGCAATTCGCACGAATTCTCTATTTTTGTGCGCTCATACGTGGAAATTCATGTGACCCGCTTGATGAAGATCGAACGGCTCGGATTGATTGCAGCAGACTCTGCAGTACTGCAGAAGATCCACTCTATGTAGCCAACATGGCTACCTCATTTCACTTTTTCGCAGTTTTTTATTTTTTTTGAAAAATATCACCATGTATATTCATCTATATATTCATTTATATATCATTCGAAATTCGTCCGAAACAAAGACTCTTATACTCTCTATCTATGTTTAAACAGTTAAAATTACTTGTTATATATAAGAGACATAAGAGTCTCTATTTCTGCCGGAATTCGAATGACTTATAGGAGGGATATATAGATGAATATGCATTATTCTATTTAAAAAAATAAAATAAATACATAAAAATGATCGAGTGCAGCCAAACGGGCAGCCCCATTTTTACTTTTAGGGACTGTTTGGTTATTGGATAGGCTGGGTTGGGGTATCCTCATGTGAATAGTAGTTATTTGGAGGTTGGAATGATAATTACGGTGTGATGTGACATTGATTATGTGTTATATTAATTTTTTTAATGATTATAATATATTTTTATATTAACAAGTGTATTTGAACATAGTTAAAAATCATTATACAAAAAAAAGATCAATACAAGTAATCTTTTTTTGGTAAGTAAGTATGAAGTATATATTTCCAAAAATTGAGGAACATATAAAAATGTGAGGCTAGCAAGCTAAGCCAGGTTTGAACAAGGACAAATTAAGCGCTAAGAGAAAATCTAGAGGAAGCCTGAGGGGACCTAACTCAGGAACCTCGGTTAATATTGATCAATCTGACGGTGTTGGCGATTTCATCAAGAATACGATCGGTAGATAGGCAGTATGTTGTAGTCCAAAGTCGATTGCGTTCGCTCCATATGTGCCATACCACAACCGCGAGTACCAAAGCAGCAATAGCTTGGTAGCTCGGAGAGCCCAAGCCGAGTATCCTGGAGAGAGCAATCGGCAGGCTGTGAGCAGAAGCAAGAGGCAACGCCAGGGCGGAACAGGAGCCACTCCAGATAGTTGAGGAGAATGGGCAAAGGAACCACAGATGATCATGAGATTCATTCGCCGAGAAGCAAAATCCGCAAGTGCATGAGAGGTTCTGACTGATTGAGATAAGACGATCTAAGGTGGGGAGCCGTTCAAGGTGAGCACGATATAGCGTAAAGGCAAATCGAAGAGGGATGCGCCTGGCCCAAACAATAGGGAACCACAACACCGGAGAGCCCCGAAGTCTAAGGAGATCGTAGGCATCTGCAAATGAGAAACCATTGGCCGAACGTGCCCAAGAAAAAGGGGGGACGTCGCCCCTGATGGCAGCACGTAATTGGGATCTGGAGCCCAGCATCTTGCGCCAAACACGGGAGGAGGAGGAGATAGCTTGAATATCCAAAAAAACCCCTCATGGAGGTATTTCGTGCGCATAAACATAGCCCAAATGGAGGAATCCGCAGAGAGGAATCGCCACACCCAAGTAGCGATCATGGTGTCTCGAAGGGAGACGAGGGATTTCAAGCCCAAGCCCCCTTCCTGCTTAGGCAGGCAAATATACTTCCAAGCAATGTCGTTGTGCCACCGGCCCCAAAGGAAATTAGCGCAAAGCGTATCAAGCCTTCTCACAGCCGTAAGCGGAAGAAGAAAACCTGCGCTCCAAAAATCCTGCGGATCACAGTATTGATGAGCTGAGCACGGCCCGCCATGGATAAAGCCTTGGAGCTCCAACCAGTGATAAGGCTCCTAATACGATCTTACATCGCTCTAGAATCACATCAACGGCCATATGAAGAGGCAAGGGGTAGTCCCAGGTACGTAGTGGGGAGTGATTGTTGCAAGATGCCCAAACGCAGAGTGGTCGCGAAGTCTGGAGCAGCCCACCTCGGTCTGAAAATCTTACTTTTCCTCGGATTTGGCTTCAAGCCAGAGATTAATTCAAAAGCTTTCAAGATCTCGTTGATTGCCGAAAGAGAGCGCAGGGAGCCCTTACAGAAGAAAAGAAGATCATCGGCATAAATATGATGAGAGGGTGCCTTGCAGCGCCCCCTACCCATAGGGAGGAAATGGCCATCGGCTGCTGATAATCAAAAATTTCGAGGGTCGTACGGTTTCACAAGGTGAAACCGCAGTCGGTGTATTGACCGCTCAAAAATCCCTAATTAATCAACAATTAACTCACAATCAAATCAAACACTGACAAGCAATAGTGGAGTTAAAATTTATTATTAACTCTACATAAAAGGCGTATAGGTGTAAGTATGTAGAGGTCGAACACAGGGAGCAAGGCAGGATAGATCAAGCAAGTGCAAAAATGTGATTGGATTGTGATCAAGTGTCTACAAGCATGCAAATGTTTTTGTGGGTTTTTTATTTTTAATTTTTTTAATTTTTGTATTTCGATTTTTAATTTTCTGATTTTATATTTTCTTTTTATATTTTATATTTTTTATTTTCTTTTTCAAAAGCTAGAATATAAACAAAGTAAGAAAAAGGAAGATAGGATATTTATAAAAATAAGGGAAAATGCTCAAAAATTAAGAAATAAAATATTTTTGGTCTTTTTATAATTTTCTACTATTTTTGTGATTTTTGGGTATTTTTCAGAATATTTTTGGTATTTTTTAAAAGCCACAATATAAGAAACAATGAATAAAACTGCTGGTCGAAATTAATATAGGAATGAAAAATAGGAAACAGTAGCAAAATTTTTCCAAATTAATTTTAAAATAAAGGGAATATAATAAGGAAACTACAGGAACTGAGTTTATATTTTTAGGATTTTTCTATGATTTTTTAGATTTTTATGAAGTTTTTGGGAGTTTTCTGATTTTTAAGATTTTTGTTTTGAATTTTTTAGTGATTTTTGGACTGACACTAAAATATACAAAAATAGACCTTAGGTACTTTTTTGGAATTTTTCAAAGGGTTTTAATATTTTTTGGTATTTTCTGATGCAAACAATAGCTAAGATGCATGTTTTTGATTTTTAATAAATATTAAAATGCACAAAAATGAAATGCAAAAATATTGCGTGAATCAGCAAACAAACAAGAGCCTATGGTAATTTTTTGAGAATTTTTCGAGTTAAAATAATGCACTAAATAAATACAAACATCCAATAAAAATTCACACAGCTGGCAGGGGCATAAATACAAATATCTAGAAGTACATGGGCCAAAGTACAATTTTCACAAAAATATACAACTAATAAACAAAGTTCCTAGACCAATTACAAATACCCAAACCTGGAAGGGGTTGGCTGCTAAATCACCAAGCCCACGTGTATAAACACGTGACCTGGCAGGGGTATGGATGCAATATCACCAAGCCCATGTGTATAAAGACGTGACCTGGCAGGGGTATGGATGCAATATTACAAAACTCCAGGGACAATCATGCCATTTATCCAAAAATATTACACTTAATATTTAAGTTCCTGGACTAAAGCTAAATATCCAAACCCGCGAGGGTGTCCATGCAAAATGCCCCACGCCTCACGTGAACTGGTCACGTGAGGTGACGTGGCTTGGAGTGGAATGCAATATACAAAAAGGTACAGGGGCTACTTGCAAATATTACAAAAATTATTAAACTACCGATGAAAGTTTTTGGACTAAATAAATATTACAAAACTTACGGGGGATAATATGCAAAATACCCATGCTTGCGCGGAAGCGGACGGTCCTGATGCGTTCACTTAAACACGTGTCAGCTCCTCCTTACGCGATGACGCTTCGGCGATGGACAGCTAAGATTAGATCTTCAACTGAAGATCTGACGGTCAGAGCTTGGCGTGATCCAACGGCGGCTGGGCGATCTGGAGCTCCGCCTTTCTCCGAGGCGGAAGAGCGCCGGCGAGGCGACTTTCTCCGAGCTCCTGCTCCTTCTCCGGCGAACTTCTGGTCTTCAAAATAAGGCTGGAGACTCCTGGAGGTCTGGGCTATCTCCCAGGGGCTTCAAAAGACCTCGGCGACGACCGAGACTCGCGAAGGAGAGCGGCGGAGCTGGAGAGCTCCACGGACCTCCGGTGAACTTCAAAAATGCTCATGGGCTCGAGTCAACAGGCTTTGACCTGCACAAAATCGTGAGAAGACCCAGGGCAAAGTGCATGGGTCCCGCGGTGGCGAAATGGCGGCGAAACGACGAGTGGCGGAGCTCGGCCGGAGGGGCGCTCCGACGAGGTTGAAATGGGGGGTGATTTGATCGATGAAACTAGAAATTTCTTTAGGGCTTTTAATCCTAAGGCTACGGGGAGTAAAATGCGAAAGAAAATAAAGGAAATGGGGGCTGCCTCGACGGTGGAACACCGGAGGGAAGAGTACCTCGACCGCCGATGAAGCCCCGGGGAGGTTGTGGAAGCACCTCAGGCATCGCTCGACCCACCCGTAGGTCGTCGAGGAGAGCTGTCACCTTCTCCTAGCTATTGGGAATGAAAGGGGAGCTATTCCTATAGAAAGAGGCGTTCAAATTTGAAAAGGAAGTCAGGGGTGCGTTTTATGTGGTTTGACTCCGTGACTATGGCGCTCCAAAGACCAAGGTGTATCGAGCGAATCGAAGGCTCTCTCCCCCAAAAAACGCAAGGGCATGAATCCTTGATCGAAGGGGCGTAATTGGTCCAGGAACTTTGTTTATTAGTTGTAAATTTTGTGAAAATTGCACTTTGGCCCCTGTACTTCTGGATATTTGCATTTATGCCCCTGCTAGCTGTGTGATTTTTATTGGATGTTTGTATTTCTTTAGTGCATCATTTTAACTCGAAAAATTCTCAAAAAAATACCATAGGCTTCTGTTTGTTTGTTGATTCATGCCATATTTTTGCATTTCATTTTTGGTGCATTTTAATATTTATTAAAAATAAAAAACATGTATTTTAGCTACTGTTTGCATTAGAAAATACCAAAAAAATATTAAAACCCCTTGAAAAATTCCAAAAAAGTACTTAAGGTCTATTTTAATATATTTTAGTGTCAGTCCAAAAATCACTAAAAAAATCAAAACAAAAACCTTAAAAATCAAAAAACTCCCAAAAACTTCATAAAAAGATAAAAAATCATAGAAAAATCTTAAAAATTTGTTTCTGTAGTTTTCCTATTATATTCCCTTTATATTAAAATTAATTTGGGAAATTTTTGCTACTGTTTCCTATTTTTCATTCCCATTTTAATTTCGGCCAGCAGTTTTATTCACTGTTTCTTATATTGTGGCTTTAAAAAATAACAAAAATATTCTGAAAAATCCCCAAAAATCACAAAAATAATAGAAAATTATAAAAAGACCAAAAATATTTTATTTTCTAAATTTTGAGCATTTTCCCTTATTTTTATAAATATCCTATCTTCCTTTTTCTTACTTTGTTTATATTCTAGCTTTTGAAAAAGAAAATATAAAATATAAAATATAAAAAAATATATAATCAGAAAATTAAAAATCAAAATACAAAAAATAAAAAAAAATAAAAAATAATAATAAATAAATAATAAATTGAATATTTTAATCTGTACAAGTATACAATAGGGTCTCAAAACTCAACTTTCAAACCGTAGCTCCGCCAAATACGAAACCACCGCCATTAAATAGCTTATTTTACACTATATACAATTAAAGATGAGTTTGATGCATTTGGAGTTTTCATTTGTGAGATACGGGTCTGGGAAGTTGAGATTCTGGATTTTTATTCAGATCATAACTTTTTATCTGTACATTATTTTTCAGTAAAATCAATATTGTTTTTTTCTTTATTTAATTATCTACAACTTCCATGTACAAAGTTTCTTTATTTGATGTATAAAAAGCGGAAATAAAAATAGGTCCCAAAATGAATAAAGAATGAATGAGAAACATTGTATTCTGGCCCTTATCTCCCCCTACTTTATTCATTGTCTACCTATTCATCAAGATGCCTAGGTCTTGGAGTTTCGGGTCATAAAATATTTACAATATTTTATTCTTTTTCTTTTCTTTTATTTATTCTATAATTTTAGCTTTGATTACAGTATTTTGTACACTATTTACATGCACATGCATGAATGCTAGGAAATAGAAATTAAGGGTATTTACACGCATTTGCTAGGATTTTTGAGGCCAAAATGATAGAATAAAGATGATGAAATGTGAATTCATCAGCTGCAGCCAAGTCTACCATCGAGGAGAGGGATTCCATCCCGATCGTGAAAAGGAGAGGACTAAGGGGGTCCCCTTGTCGTAAACCACAGGAGCCCTTGAACATACCATGCGGCGCACCATTGACTAAAACTGAGAAAGAAGTGGTGGAAATGTAGTTCTCAATCCAGGAAACCCTCTTACGACAAAAGCCCATAGTCGCAAGAGCTTCAAGAATGAAGGTATGGTCGATGGTATCAAAGGCTTTGGAGAGGTCGATTTTCAAGCATGCTTTGTTGCGAGAGGCCCTTCTATCAAAACCCTGCAGTATTTCATTGGCAAGGCGGATGTTATCGCTGATGGATCTACCTTTAATGAAGGCAGATTGATTGAGGGAAATGAGGGAAGGAAGGATCACAGCAAGTCTGGTCGCCAAGAGCCTATCCAAAATCTTGTAAATCACATTGCAGGCCGAGATAGGTCGGTAATCCTCAATGCTCGAGGGAGATTGACCTTTTGGAATAAGGGTGAGAAAGGTGTGATTCACCTCCCTCACCATCTTGTCGCCATTATAGAGGAATTGCATCGCGGCAGAAACGTCATCCTTAACCAGGGACCATTGAGTTTTGAAGAAGTGGGCATTAAACCCATCCGGCCCCGGGGCCTTAGAAGAGCCAATAGCGGAAAGCGCAGACCAGATTTCAGCTTCGTCAAAAGGGCGCACCAGCCATGTCCTAGCATAAGCCGTGAGGTAGCGCTTCGGGGGAGGCGGGGCATGCCTCACAAAATCCGGTGACGAAGGAGACAGGAGAGAATCAAAGTGATCCACGACGACATCAGCCACCTCCGAAGCACGCTCAACGACATGGCCATGCCTATCCAAAACATTGCTGATAATGTTCCTGGAACATCGGGATTTTGCAGAAAGGTGAAAAAATCGCGTGTTACGGTCGCCAAGATTTAACCAATCATTTCTGCTCTTCTGCTTCCAGGTCGATTCAAGATCATCTTCGAAAGAAATTAAGTGACCTTTGGTCACGGTCTCCAGTTACGCAAGATAAGGATCCAAGGGGGAGTCCGCCAGTGAGGTCGATATAGCATCAAGGAAGTCGTTAGCAGCTTTGGAATCCTTCAAAGCATTTGCATCCTCCGAGGCTCATCCCTTCAAGGCACGCTTAACATTCTTTAGTTTACGCGCAAGGCTGTAGAGAGGGTTACCATGCACAAGAGTGGCCCAGGCAGAAGCAACAGTCTCATGGAACCCCGGCCTACGGATCCAATAATCGAAGAAGCGAAAGGGTATGCGTTTGGAGGGGCAGGGGCATAGGGTAACCGACATGAGCAAGTGGTCGGAATGAGGGAGTGGAGAATAACAAAGCTTCGCAGTAGGTAGGATAGACAAGAGGTACACGTTAGCTAGGGCCTGGTCAAGGTGGGCAGCTATCCGATTCGGGCCAACCGAAGAATTACTCCAAGACCAGTGGTTACCAGTAGCCTCCAGATCCGACAAACCACAGTCATCCATGCAATTGTTAAACTCCTTCATAGGTGTCCGGGCGGGCAGACATCCCCCAATCCTTTCCGAAGAGAAGCGAACAGCATTAAAATCCCCCATGTAATCTCTACTCATGGTGAATGGCCTCTTTTCAATACAAGTAATCTCTACTCAAGAATGTTGTGTTGAAGCTAAGGTATGCCAGAATACCCGATGTATCCTGACAACCAATAGACCCTCGGTGTTTTTTGCTTTTTGCTATATGATGATTTCTACGGACACGTTGCCGCTTCTTGACTGATTTGAAATGATATTGACAAGGTTTTTACATTAAATTATTTACACGGATCTTTACAACAGTGAAACATCTCCAGTCCCGTGGCTGCGAATAGTAACCACATCTCTTCTATTTGATGGCGCACTGATCACACTTGTATCCCTACTAGTTATTAATTTACAGTATAACCCTATTAAACTTCTAATTTCGCCATCGCTTCGGTCCGAACATGTGCATTATCAACCCTCAAACTTGTGAAATTTGCATTTTGATCCCTGAGCCGTTTCCCGATCTCGTCTGCCTCTTTTTCTGTGAGACCGGGCTAAAGGGCTACTCTACGGACGGTAACGTGTCGACCAAGTCTCGGACTGCACGTTTGTCGATAATCTCATATCATCTCAGAACAATACCGATCTAAGGGACCCCAAAGATCCCCATTTTGGCATCAACTTTTCCTCCAAACCCGAAAGCGTGAAAGCCCTCGATCGGCTTTGCGTTGGGGACCTCAAATTCCATTCCAACTTCAAAAATTCGAGGATTCTGAGAAATGGGTATTGCTGCAGTTGCAGGGATGTGATGGTGTCCAAAAACCCACAAATTCCAGTACGCTCGGCAAACTGTGAGGTCGCCATCAGATCCGATGGTGGGAAGCAACAAGTCATTGCTACTGGAGTGGATTACTACAGTTCTCCAACAAGGTCCTGTGGGGATATTTGAACTGTGCGAGAGATTACAGGAGCTCACTTAGCCCTTAATATAATTTGAGCACTGTGTCTGGATTATCATCCATGAGTGCCTGATGGGTTCATGCTGCCTTTGCTCCAGAGAATATAGCAGAGTGGTCTCTTTCTCGCAAGAGAGAGAGAGAAAAAGGGAACTGTGTTCTGATCCAATGCGAACAGAATAAAAAAGTGCCGATAGCAGATAAAGTGTGCTGCCTTTTGACAACACATTACATGCGCTCTACTTGTGTTCCTGCTCTCTTGCTTTAGTTGGTATTACGTTGATGTCGACCAGGAGGAAGATCTGTGCGAGTTGTTTTGCAGGAACTTTGATCTGTTCTTTCAGTGGTTCCTGCAAAATAACTCGCACAGATCTTCTTCCTGGTCGACATCAACGTAATACCAACTAAAGCAAGAGAGCAGGAACACAAGTAGAGCGCATGTAATGTGTTGTCAAAAGGCAGCACACTTTATCTACTATGGCGGTTCCCTTTCTGGCTCTCTCTCTCTTGCGGAGAAAAAGACCACTCTGCTATATTCTCTGGAACAAAGGCAGCATGAACCCATCAGGCACTCATGGATGATAATCTAGACACAGTGCCCAAACTATATTAAAGGCTAAGTGAGCTCCTGTAATCTCGCACAGTTCAAATTAGCAATGCAACCGGATGTATTTGTATTCGTCTGTCATATATTTTTATTTTTAACCGGATATGGATATTAATTTTTTATTTGATAAGATGAGTTTTTTATTTTTTTCGTAGATACGGATATTGTTTTATTTTTTTTAGATACGAATATGAATATATTTATATTTTTTAACGGATACGGATATCCTTATTGCTGAATTTATGTTATTGTATATACATATAATATACATACATTAACTTGTGTGTGTATCTCCAAATATATCATAAAATTACTTGTAGTATTTATTGCATCTTGAGTCATTTTCAAATGTGGAAAGAAAATATAGAGCTCTATAATATTTAATTATTTATTATATAAGTTATTAAATTTAGTATAATACTATATTTTCTTTTTTTTGCTTTTGTTGTCCTTGTAACTTATTAATTTTGATTTAATTAACTATTTCCAATTTTACAAAAAAAATCCTGTTGAATGCAAGTGTTAGAGGGCAGTTAGTATCCCCAAGATAATCCGTTTCCATTTATAAATATATGCATCCAAATCTTGAATATTTATTCTTATCCGTATTCGTATTTAAGGATAAGGTTTGCAAATTTCGATACCCGCAATATATCCGTTTTGATTTCCATATCCAAATATTAAAACGTATAAGGATAATAACCTACATATATCTGTATCCGTCTGTTTGCATTTATTATCGTTGTTGTATGGAATCCCAGCAGAGAATGAGCACAAATTTTCATGTTAGTAGCCATGGGCTTTCTGGATCTCAGTGGCCCAATAGATCCACTCAGGAGATATAGAGAAAAGAAAAGGATGCACATTTGAACATATAAAAATCAACTGTCTAATGCAGGATGAAATGTATATGATGTCTATTCCCTGTATTAAAAGATTGCGTATGACCTAATTATGTTAAATATATTTATTTCTATAATGAAGATATCAAAAAATTTGTAATATGCTTTGCGCTATGATGCATTTAACGAACGGAATGAGATGAAGATGATTATATCCAAATTTGTAGAAAATAGATAGAGAAATGGATTAAATGGGACTGGAATTTGTAGAGAACAGGATGGTGAAAAATAATGTGCATCACATGTATTTGTTCAAATAACGATGCATGCATATCAAATGTCTTAATCACATCAAACTTTTATTGCTCTTATGGAAATAAATTAAAATGATTGATTTAAATTTTAGTTTAAAAACGGGAGCCGGAGCCTGCACCCGGCCTTTTTTTCTCATTATTTTTTATTTTTTTCGAAAAAATCTTTGGAGGATTTACTTAATATATTAAGAGGAATATATGTTTCAATTTTCATGCAAAAAAAAACATTCCTAACATGTTCATCTAGAATGTGTCATTTTCAGCAATTTCAGACCGTTAAAATTTGATGATCTTGATGGAGATGATAGAAGTCTCAAATTAACTTGAAATTGGAATGACACCATGGTGATATATAGTGATATAATTACCCCAAGTTTTTATTTCAAAACAAAACAAAAAAAATCATGAAAAAATGGCCCGGGTGTAGGTAGTTACCTACACCCCCGGGTGTAGGATCCCTTTTCTCTTTAAAAATAAATCTTGAATTTTGAAACCTTCTTGTAAATTTATTATTATTATTATTATAAAATGGTATAAAATCATCCACCACATGGCAATCCCAAACTCATATTCATACCAGCATGGGTAGTCAAATCAAAACTCAAACATGACAAAAGTAAACGGGATGGATTTTAGGTCCTTAAATGGGACATGTTACCCAATAGGTAGACCCAGATTAATATCTCTCTATAAACAACAACGATAAGGATCTACGTTATTTTTTTTAAAGGAAAAGGGTGCAAAAGCGTAAAGACGAGATCCATGTCAAAAGTTAAATCCAAACAATTAAGTATACTCGACAAAACAGAAAATCTCGTACCTTGCTCCAGCACTCGACGTCGATCTATTACGACTAGCACGGTTGTTCGTAATTCATTTTCTTCTTCCAATCCGACACCCTTCTCAAAAAAATCCATCCCTCTCGGCACCGAGACAAAAAGAGCAAGAGCGGGCTACTTCCTGACAGTCCGAGCCCCTCTCGCTTAGGAGCTGCGTCGGGGAGAGGGCGGAGAGTTGGGGGGTGCTCGTCGTCTTGATGATCAATGATCCATTTAATCATCCCACTCCACTCGACAGAGGGGTTCGGGTGGGCGTTTGACTGCCCTTTTTCTCTTCGCCTCGACAATTTCTTCATGATATCCAGAGTACTAGTAGTCCTTACACTTGTGCGCTTCCGATTTTTTCCTATAACACTGATACCCTCGACTTTTTTTTTACAATTGTACAAAAACCAACACTTGTTCCTTTATATTACACCTACAGAAGGGTGCTAATGTGAATTTGGCAGGAATATAAGGATACAAGTGTAATTTAAAAAAGTTAAAAGAACAAAAAGTATAACCGTTATCTTGGGGAAAAAAGGGAGAAGAAAACAAATGAAAGAATTCTATAAATTATAGATTATAATATTTTATCAATCATGGGGTGACGGAATCAGGTTTTCTGACTTAATTTTAACCAAATGTCAACGTTACACATAGTTGCATAAATCGGAAGAAAAAAAATCAGAAGGATGGCGACAAGTAATTAGGTAACATCAAGCACATGAGATGAGACAAATCCACACATAAACAAAGCCAAGCGGTCGTCTGTTTCCATCGCAAATAATAAATAAACACTCCATCGTCACGGAGAGTTTTTTTCCCTGACAGTACATCCCCATCACTCAAATTGCCCTGTCAGAGCATCTGGCCACGTTATTTCCTGTCAGGACATCGATCAGCGAACGGTACGTCGATCAGTAAATCGTTTGCGGATCGAAGCTCGTTCCGGAAAAGTTTTTAATTTAATATTATTAAAAATAATATATAATAATATTTGGAATTGTGAATCGGTAAACCATTTGCCGATTCACAATTCCAAATGTTATTATATAGTATTTTTAATAATATAAAATTTAAAAAGTTTTTCGAAATAATATTATATATTATTTTTATGTCCGATTGATGCTCTGACATGGAAATACTGAGGTCAGATATCCTGACAGTGACAGGGCATTAGGATATTGATTGAGGATGCCTTGTCAGAGAAAAAACTCTCACGAAGAGGCCAACAATGACAAGGAGGTGTCCACGGCTCCTCGAACACGTGGAGGCCTGCAGGCCAATTGGGCGGTGGCCGAACCGCGAGGAATGGGCTCGGTTAGACTCGGCCCATCGCAGTCCAATTTAATGCAGTGGGCCTTTCTCAATAAAGGCACTACCGGCCATTGGATTGCTTTGCCTAATTTAGACACCATTAGTCAACCAGGAATCGTAATACGTTCGATTTTCTAGAATCTTCTGGAACTTTATAATTACCGGTTGCTAAGGGATACATAAAGTTGGTGAGATTCACATGTGAAGCTTTCATTTCCCTCAAAGTGATGAGGTTGGTTGAGCTGCATGCTGGTGAATATGGGGCTGCTAATTGAATCGAACATGTAGACGTCCCAAATCTACGCTGCGGCAACAGGGCGACAGTCGACCAAATCCTCACTTCTTGTCGGTCGATCTGAACATGATTAACTATTGTGGCATTTATCCTCCTCTGTTACATTGGTATAGCTCCGACCTCATATGTCGTTGATCCACCACTTACTCTTCCTCTCCATCTAACTCGACCCTGTGTTATCGTAGTGTGTCTATCTAGTTCCTTCTTCTCGTTGAGTTAGTATAAGAACCGTGTTCTCGTACTGGCTTAAGGTGCTAACACTCGTGTTTCATGAAGCTTTTATCAATTTTATTCCATCCTCGAGTATCATTAAATTGGGTCATATAGGTATAGTCGTCAAATCGATGAAAGTTACAGGTGTATAGGGGGTGTTCTATAGATATAGTCGTCAATGGGTTGAAGCCTACTTGAACCTTCTCCTATTATGATTCCATGAAATTGTCGAGGTAAAGAGACATAGTTGTTGTTGGAGATCGAGAGAATGTATGAGCTTGAGTTTAGCTCAGTTGTTTACTAAACCGATTATTTTATATGCCTACATGTGTCTATGTATGAGTATATGTATATGTATATGCATATAAATATGTGCATGTATATGTATATATTATTTTGTATTTGGATATTCAGGTCCGAATCTTTTTGTTGTTACCATACCCATATCGGATTTTTTTACAATGGGTATCCATATTCGGTTGATATTCGAATACATATATCCATATTCGAGATTTTTTCGAATATAATAAGCAAATATTCAGATATATTCATATCAATGTTCATCCCTAAAAATGATCAAAATTTTCCACTGCATTGTTTGATCTGAAGTGGAAATAAAACTTTTAGTTCGGAATCACTCATTTTTTATGCTTGACAAGAGAAAGCAAATAAATTCAATCAAGTTTTCCTTTGAATTTTATTGACAATAACATAGGGTCGTTACCATCAGCCTGGATTTTTTTATTTTTGATGTTTGGATGGTTACGAGGGGTTAGTAGAGTGTTGGAATAAAGAATGTGATGTGATGTCACATTGATTTATGATGGAATTCCAATCTAAGATTGACCAAGGAATGCAGGGGTTAAGGTAACCCGGTAGCCGAACGAACCCATAGAGTGAGTTCTCTGATCCTCTTTTCACTTTCCATCTAAAGAAACTGTCGATAATGAAAGAACGGGCTTCAAACTTCTTGAGTTTCAATCTCGAAAGAAAGAAATCTCCAACTGCTTTACATATTGTTTCATCATTTTGACCGCTGCATTAGTCGCTAGTTTTGATATTTCAAATACGTGGTTTGTCGTCACCAATATTATGCGATCATTTATTAGGAGCAGCTGAGCAGTAAAGAAAAATAGATCATAGTATAAAAAAAGAAAAGGGAAATATCTTGCTAGCTACTGAGATTTTTGTATTCACCACCTCCATCTGCTATTGAGAGAGTGAATCTTATGTAGTACTGCAGAGGTCTGGTGTACATCCTCACCATGCTCGAGCCACTCGATCAAGATCGAGCGTTCACACAAAATCTGGATTTTTCTGAGGTCTTAACATGTGAATGCTCGATCTTGATCGAGCGGCTCGGATGTGGTGAGTATTTACAGCAAACCTCTGCAGTACTGTAAAGGATCCGCTCTACTGTTATTAATTTTATCTTGATATGAGTGATCCTTAAATGTTGTGCTTTAGTACATATGTAGTTTCAAATTTCGAGATAAATGATTAGTTGGAATGTGATAAACAAGAAAGTTAGATGGAGTTGAACCACATACTCTTTTTCCCCACATATAAGTCCATGAAATAAATTAACACCATGACCCTTGAAGTGTTGTCCAGTTACACCTAATGTTTTTAAAACCGAACCTGAGAGTGAATCGGAAACTTTGTTGAAATGGTCGGATAGGGTCGAACCATGTAATCAAATCGGTTCAATTGGATTATGATGTCATTATTATTTAAAGTCCGATTAAACCGAACCGGTAAGAAAAAAGTGGTTGAACCAGATAATCGAACCGAAATGAAATAAATGTATATAGATATAATATACTTAAATATACTTGAAATATAAATAAGATACATAGACAATGTATATATTTCATACTATACATAAAATATTTTTTTCCTATGCACCCTGAAATGTCATAGATACATACATACATACATATATATAATATTATTTGGACTAGTTGCTTTATAACCTTAGTTTAATTATATTTAAAACCCAGTAAAAGCAAAAAGTTATGTTAAAGTAGTTGGTTAGGAGCTGAAATTGATAATCAAAGGTTTTAGGTTCAACTACCACTAGTATTATTTTTAAAAAAATTAAAAATTAAATGTGTTCAACTTTGGTTGAACCTGCTTAAATCAGGTTAAAAATAATAGATTGGATTGAACGGATTCTTTAAATTTGAAATTCGAATCGAACAGGCAAAAATCGATTAACCAGATCGATCCATACCTGATTTGCCGATCGACCGATCGAATCGGCTGATCCCGTCCGATTTCAAAAACACTGGTTACATAGCCCGTTAACCTTTGTAAATTACACCACTATCCCTATAATCTTACCAACTCATATACAGCCATCCCTGACGAAGGTCGTGTTTTAAACAGAGAGAAATCGCAGGGGTCGCGTCGTAATAACAAAGATTACTGGATTTTAGTGAAATTGTACAATACTTTAGGGGTCGTGGTGTGAAAATTCACAAGATAAACTGCAGCAACACAGATTATGATTCACAGACAACCGCCCAGCATAGAGCTCCATTCCCACTCCGTCATCAACAGGTCCCCCACTATATAAACCCCTCCCCCTTCACCTCTCCAACCTATTGGGACTTCACCTCTCCTCTCTCTCTCTCTCTCCCCCCTCTTCCCATTCCCCTCCGATCGAGCTCGTTAGGGCAACGCCATCTCGATCCCCACAACTGCGATCGAAGATCTCCGTTCGAGCCCTCGGGGCCACTCAGGTTTCAGACAGCGAATTTGAATCCAATTTGGACAAGGTTCCGCGCCTTCAATGCGATATGGTCCACGATTCCACCTGGACTTCGAGTTGGATGTGAGTTGGTGCCTTTGCGTTTCGGTTACGTTATAAAGATACGAGCTTTTCGTTTTTTAAGTGTCTGGCCCGCACTTTTTTGCCGGATTTTGATGTAGTGAGCAGCTTTGCGGGTACTTATCCTCCCCTTTTTTCTGGAATCTGCTTTTTTTTTGCTTTTGATACAACAGTTTTCCATTTCTTCTGCCCTTGGATTTGGGTAAGTTGTTGCAGCCGTCCAATTGTTTGGTGCGTATTGAGAGAGTCGGCACCGCCCTTTGTTCATACGCTTTATGTGACTTCCTGCTTTTGTTGGGTTTGGTTTTGCTATAAGGAAGCTTGTGCTGACTCGTTATGCACTTCTGCAGACATTTACTGCAGTTTCGCGATCTTTGGGTTGAGTTCGGAAGATAGATCTGAAAGGTAATTTTTGTCCGGTGGTGTTCTGGATTTGGCAAGCTGGTGGTGTGGTTCGTTCTTGTTTTTCTTGTCGCCTGGACGATTCTTTAAGTTTGTCTGTCTTGTATTTTCCCGTTGTCCTGAAGCAACGATATTTATGTAATTTATCGCCCATCTTGCACTTCAAGTAAAGATCGGTATTTTGTTGTTGTGGTGCGCTTTGAATTTCTTACTTGTTACGGCTTTCCAATGGATGTTTTATATTGGGGATGGAGGGTTTGTCCATAGATCTTGCTATTAGATATTACGAATTCCTGCAAACTCATTAAAGTTGTAATGGCATTTCTCTTCTTTTATTATTTGGTTTGGTTTGGAGTACTTACAATTGATTGTTATGCATTTTCAGTTGTTGTTGTTAAGGGAGGAAGTTGAGAGATATGGGGTGTGTTGTTTCGACCTCAAAAGATGGCGGGGGGAACAGATGGAGGCTTGGAAAATTGGGGGAGGTAGCCGTTTTTGTGCCAGGCTTGAGGATTCCTAGGACAGTGGATTTTAATCTACCTCTAGGTAACAGATTGTCGAAGCGCTTAGAGGACCAACTTTCTGCTCTTAGAACACGTGTTGTCATCGCATCTGAAGAGGCACCTGCAGCCATGAAGCCAAGACGAAGAACGGCTACACGACATGGTTTGTACAATAGTGAAAGTAAAGGTGTTGAATTGGGCAAAGATGATGTATATGTAATCTATGAAATGCATTTATATTTGCAGGAGGATCATCATTGTCCGATCTTCGTGAATCCTTGGAAGAGTACTTGCCTATCTTGCTTGGATTGGTGAAAGAAGGTAAGGATCTCATTTTAAAAGTATTTTTATCACCTCTCTGAGCTACTCTTAACTTTCCAAGTAATGGCCCTTACTGTATTTATGGCAGGGACCCAACTAAAGGATGCAGTTCAGTTTGAGTGGACTAACCAGGAGGATGTTGCAGAGGTACTCTTTCGTATTGTTATGCATGTTCTATTAATCGTGAAGATACTATTAATTACTTGGGACTTGACATCCTCTCTTTGCAGGAAACAAACATTGCAGATGCATGGTATGAGATTTTATCGGTTTTGCATCTGATGGCTTTGCTATGTTTCTCAGAGGCCAATCTTTTGCTTCTTCCTAGAAGCACAGTTGATGGTTATCAGCCCAGTATTTCAGAAGGTGGGTGCCAGATTAGAAGCTGTGTTGGGCAGTGTTTTGGTGAAAAATGCTGATATTATATACTAATGCCAATGAGTTTCTCTATGTTCATCTTTTCGTTATCATTCTGCCATTGTTACATTCACTGTATAATTATCGAATTTGAGACTGTTTCAAGCATTTTGTATATATAGTAGTCAATTGAAGTGACTATGTTGCAACGTGTGTGAGTTACGATGTAACAACACAAATCACTAGCACGTGCACATTTAGACAACATATAGGAAGCAGAATAACTTGAGAGTGGGTCATTATTAGAACAAATTTTATCAGAATAGTAAGAGTAAAGCCACAATTAAAAGGAAAGAATTTTGGAATCTGATTGTCAGTTGCTAAAATTGTCTAAAGTTGCAGTTCATAAGGTTGCTCTGTGTTGCTGTGGCGAGAAGGTTTTGAAACTACAGCATGTCCTTTATTATTCATAAAATGGTATTAAGCACTGGTAAGCACTGGTGATAGTCTTCTGTTGGTGATATGTTCTTAGACAAAGTGTTACCAGCCGGTCATTTTCGAATAATGGGAAAAAAACTTTCTTTAACACATGGTGTGAAAGGTCACAGTTGGCAAACGTGAGGATTGGCTTTTGAATCCTTGTTTCTTTTAATATTGTGTGTTAAACATGCTCATCATTAGGACCTGAATTTACTGATAATTAATGGTCCATTGAGCTGAGTTGATGAAGGAGTGCTTTGATACTTGAATCTTTCCAGCCAGAACTATAAATCAAATGGCTCAAATATTTTTTGCAAGAAATTACTAGCATTGCAGTAGGAAAAACATTATCGCTCGTGATTGTATATAGTTGAGTAAATATGTAGCTTATAGTTTGGATACCCAGCTCTGAAAGCAATATATCTAATGGAAAATTGATGGAAAGAGTTTTTTTAGTACAGTTTAATATGAAGAAATTCATAAAATGTTATAAAACAGGTGGTCAAAGTGGGACTGAACCCTTGCTTTATAGCAACATACTGACCAAAAGGCAACAATTAGCATTTCCCTATCAGTCATAGATTGCTCCAGCTCTGGAATATGAACCTGGAAGTTGTTATGATAATCTGTTTTAATAAGCTCTGCTATTCCAGATAAACGTTTTTTTGACTGACTATACCACAGAAATGTTGTAAGATTCGGTTTATACTGTAGAAATTATAATTGTAATTTTTATTCCAATTTTCGTATAAAGAATCATAATACATGGGGAGGTTCAGTCTGCAAATGATCTAAACATGTACTACTACATGCTTAAATTAGTCATCAAATGGATTAGTAATGATAGTAAACTTGGTGTCATTATTTTTCTAATGCATTACATCATCTAGCAATTTGGAGGATGTCCATATGCAATAGCTTGCAAGAAATTTTCTCTTTACTGCTACATTACATTGCAGGGAGCAAGCGCGCTGCTATTGATGTGCTTCTGAAGGGAGCCGGCTACTTGGATTGTGCCATCCGAAATGTGCTACCTCAAATTCCTCCATCGACAAGGTAAAAGGATACATCCTCGCACCTGCTGGAAATGGAAACAGAGGAATGCTTCATTTTTATCTTATTAATCTTGTTGCATGCCTAGCTATTTTATATTTTTTGTTTTATGTTAAAAAGAGTATCTAACAGGTTGTTTATTTGAAAAACATCAGGGAAAAGCTTCCTGTGGACTTGAGAGAAGAAGTGCTTCAAGCACTTTGCCTGCAAGCTCTGGGACAGGTATGGACATAACAAATGGTGTGTTATACCAATGGCTATTTTTGCAAACAGAATTTTTTGGGAAAGGAGGTTAGACCATCGCATGTATCAATGCACTTCTAGTAGCTCTGCATATTTCCATTGGAGTTCCGCATTGGAAAAACCATACCTATTGCAATTTGCATAAAGACCTCTGTAACTAAGATCAGCATGGACTCAGATAAATTGCATTTTTTAATCAGTTTTGTTGGAGCCAAATAATACTCTGTTGTGTTATTCCATAGAGCCCTAGGGTCTCTTATATAGAGAGAAAACCCTTGGGTAAATTACATAGATGTACATGAGATAAATAAGAAATACGTAACGGTACATCATAACATAACGTAAACCTCTACACTC
Organism: Ottelia alismoides; assembly: GCA_037367405.1. Taxonomy (NCBI): domain Eukaryota; kingdom Viridiplantae; phylum Streptophyta; class Magnoliopsida; order Alismatales; family Hydrocharitaceae; genus Ottelia; species Ottelia alismoides. The sequence continues at coordinate 1,100,585 of JAZKJV010000762.1, forward strand.
CCCCTCAAGATGGAGCATAGATGTCAATCATGCTCAGCTTGGAAGAACATCTCTGGAAAGGTCCTCTGAGTAATGGCTTGGTAAATATATCAGCAGTCTGATCTTCTGAACTGACGTGTGAAGTGGAAATCAAGCCCTTCTGGATCATGTCTCTAGTGTAGAACAATGTTGCTTGGTTGTCACATTGAAGCTGCATGGGTAAAGAGACATTTACATTCAAATCTTTCATGACTGCTCGAACCCACATCATTTCTGTACTTGCTTGTGCCATGGCTCTATATTCGGATTCAGCACTGGATCTCGCCACAACAGTTTGTTTCTTGCTTTTCCAAGAAACCAAAGAGCTTCCTATGAAGATAGCAAATCCTGACATAGACTTACGATCCTTTAGACACCCTGCATAGTCTGCGTCTGCACAAGCGGAAATAGACGGATCTGTATCTTTTCTAAATAGCAAACCTGTGCATGGGGAAGACTTCAGGTATCTCAATATCATATACAGGGCTTCCATACGAACTTGCCTAGGCTGCTCCATAAATTGACTCACCCGGTTTACTGCAAAGGCAATATCCGGTCGAGTTATGGTGATGTATAGGAGCTTACCCACCATCTCTCTGTATCTTCTTTTGTCCACCTCTTCAGTATCATTGTCGTAAAGCCTCATACTTGGGTCCATAGGAGTGCTCGATGGTCTGCATCCAATCATTCCTGTTTCAACTAGCAGGTCTGTGACATATTTTCTTTGGGTCATTACCATTCCTTGTGCATTTCTCGCGAACTCTATCCCCAGAAAGTATTGTATCGTGCCCAGATCCTTCGTAATAAACTGACTTCCCAAAAGAGATTTAGTCATCTCAATTCCCTGAGCATCATCTCCTGTGACCAGAATATCATCTACATATACCATGACAACAACCGTACCTCTGGGAGTCTTCTGGATAAACAATGAGTGGTCCGCATTTGATCTCTTGAACCCCTGTCGTTCAATCAGGTGGGAAAGCTTCTGGAACCATGCCCTCGGACTTTGTTTAAGGCCATAGATAGCCTTATGAAGTATACACACCATCTGGATCTCCCCCTCAGCAGCAAAACCCGGTGACTGCTGCATGTAGACTTCCTCCTGTAGATCACCATACAAGAATGCATTTTTGACATCAAGTTGGAAAATAGTCCAATCACGTACCACAGCAACAGATAGTAGAATGCGAAGAGTCGAGTGTTGAGCCACTGGTGAGAATGTATCCAAATAATCCACCCCATAGGTTTGGGTAAAGCCTCGTGCGACAAGTCTGGCCTTGTACCGATCTAGACGCTCATTTGCATGATATTTAACTGTGAACACCCACTTGCTACTCACTACAGAAGCACCAGGAGGAATGGGAACTAGGGACCAAGTCCCTCGAGACTGTAAGGCACGCATCTCCTCTTCCATGGCTAACCGCCAGCAATCAATCTTCATGGCCTCTTGATAAGTTCGTGGGATCTCAACCGTCGAGACAGATGCTGCAAACTTCTGGAAATCACTAGTAAGTCGATGAAAGGACACCTGAGATGCAAGAGGATAGGATGCACATTGCCTCTTCTGCTTCTTATGAGCAATAGGACGATCAAGATCATCATTTACTGTGCTGACTGGCGGATCCTTCTCCTATATCAAAGATTCCTGCATCGGTGCATTATCTAACCCATCATTAGCGATAATATCGGAGCATACCTGTGGCGTGCTGGATGGTTGACGTGTAGCGTGAGCAGGCCCTGGCCGTCTTGTGTAGAACTTAGGGAATGGTTGAATGGGCTGATATGGAGGTGGTAGTGGTGGTGGTGGTGGTGTAGTCGACTCAGATTGACCCAGACTTGGAGGTAGGGGAACATAGACATTATCATTCGTAGATGTAGAGGAAGCCAAGCGGTCACCTGCAGGGGAGAAGTACATAACTGGCTCAAAAAATGTAACATCAGCACTCACATAGTACTTGTCATGAATGGGGTCATAGCAACGATATCCTTTTTTTGTACGCGAGTAGCTCACAAAAACGCACTTAACAGCTATAGGAGAGAGCTTGTCAAGTCCTGGAGACAAGCGGTGAACAAAGGCGACAGTTCCAAAGACACGAGGGGTAAGTGAAAACAAATCCTTATCAGGAAAGAGAACAGATATTGGAGCCTTTTCTCCAAGAACGGTAGAAGGCATACGATTGACCAGATAGCATGCTATAAGTATGGCATCTCCCCAGAAGGCTAATGGTGCACAACTTTGAATAAGTAATGTGCGAGCAATATCAAGAAAGTGTCGATGTTTCCTCTCCGCAATACCATTTTGTTGAGAGGTGTAAGCACATGTAGTTTGGTGGATAATGCCCTTAGAGGAGAGAAACTGAGCAAGAGACCGAGTGCAGAATTCCAATGCATTATCCGTGTGCACATATTTAATAGTAGAGGAAAAAACATTCTGTACTTCATTGATAAGATTTTTTATAACACTTCCTGCCTCGGATTTATTTTTAAGAAGAAAAGTCCAAGAAACACGAGAGAAATCATCAACAACAACAAGATAAAACATGTGACCCTGATGATCCGGGGCATGACTAGGACCCCAAATATCTATATGAAATAACTCAAACGGGGAGCGACTGCTCCGACCCTGACGACTAGGAAAGCTAGAACGATGGTGCTTCCCTAACTGACACGCTTCACAACGAAATGTAGAGTTCGGAGAGATCTGTGGCAGGAGGTGACGCATCTTCTGGAGCGGGAGGTGACCAAAGCGAAGGTGCCATGTGTACGGAGAAACGGATCCCTGAGAGTGTAGTGAGACTCCAGCATAGGAGTTCCGTACTAGACGATAGAGGCCATTGTGCTCAGAATCACAGCCAATCACCCTGCCCGTTAGTATGTCCTGAAAAATGACAGAAGATGGGTCAAATATAGCGCGGCAATGCAAGTCCTTTGTAATCTGACTAATTGATAATAAATTCATGGAGAACTCTGGTGCATGTAGAATATTCTGTAAGTGCATGGAGGGCAATAAGAATGTCTCCCTTTGACCCACAATAGGGGAATGAGTGCCATCAGCTATGAACACGGAATGACCAGACTGAATATCCCTGTAGGATTGTAGCATATCTCTATCACGGCAGAGATGATGGGTGGCTCCAGAGTCAACAATCCAACCTGAGAGATCGTGGTTATGACCAAAGGAAGAAGTTCTACCTGAGGTACTGGCAGTAGCAGAGGTAGTAGAGGGCGCAGAAGCCGCGACGCCAGACGTATCAGCACCCTCTGATGATGACTGTGGCATAATGTCATGAAGCCGTGCCACTAGCTCTTCGAACCTGTGATCTGGAGTAGATGCTGACGGAGTCTGAACATGATCAGCAACACGTGCAGAAGGAGGAAATCCATGCTTGGAATTGCATGTATCCTCAGAATGACCAGTGCGACGACAGAATGAGCATGTTGAACGCCCACAACCTCCTCGGCCACGTCCGCCACCTCCTCGACCTCGAAAGGAAGACGAACTACCTCGTCCTCTGGTGACCGCCATTGCCGAAGGAGGTGGAGTTGTTGAACTGGAGGGAACAGAGATATAACTGAGCCTCCTGTAGACTTCCTCCATCGGAGGGATAGTGGCATCGGCGAGAATCTGAGAGCGGGTTGCCTCGTACTCTGGATCAAGAGCAACAAGTAATACTCCTACCATAGTGGCATTGCGGAACGTCTTCTGTTGCTCGGGGGTGGCTGTGAGCGGGATGGTGCTATATAATTTCTCGAACATCCCACGTAGGGACGTGTACAGAGAATGAAGAGGCAACCCATTTTGCTTCGTGGTAAAGATATCATGTTGCAACTGCAGCATCTTCGTCTCGCCCCCTCACTTGAGAATATGTAGTAGCCAGAATATCCCACATAGCCTTGGCGGTGGGTTGATGGAGGACATCATTGGCGATCTCCATCGTGAGCGTCCCTGACAGCCAGACCTTGGCATACGCATCATCAGCCTCCCATGAGGCATATATCCCCGTCTTTTCTGTCGGCTCATCTTCGGTAAGAATATTCTTCTTACCACATGACTTCATAAGACTCAGGAACTGCATAGCCCAGAGTTCGTAGTTCGTCCCGTCCATTTTGACGATTGGTGCCGAACCTTTAAAGGCACCTATGGTGGGCATATCAACTTTTTGTTCTGACATATTGCCGGAGAAGAAGACTTAGGGTTGATAGACAAAAGAACCGGCGTCTACAAAGACCCGTTTGGATTCAAGTGCATATGTAGACTTTATGCACTTGAACCCATCGTTGAATTGAGGCCGACCGGAGAAGAAAGGTCGCGAGTGGCGGCTGTTGTGGTTGGCGGCAGCGGGAGGGGCCTCGGCGGCGGGAGGCTGGGGCCTCGACGGATGGAGGTGGCGGCCGAAGAGGCGGTGGCCGAACGGAAGGGGGGGCGGCGGGTGGAGAATGTTGTATTAAAATTGTATATTGGTTTTAATTGGAAAACCTATTAATTACAATTGGCTTTAATTTGGTTTCAATTGGGAAACCAAATGTTTGGAGGGAAAGTTGGGAATTCCCAAATTTGAAACATGGTTGAGTTTGGGTGGAAGTTTAGTACCATACCTTAGAGGTCTAAACTTTTGGTGGACTTATATATGAGTCTACACCCCAAGCTCTTGTAGCAATAGTAGAGAGGAGGAATGGAGGACCACACACGTGCGCGCGCGCGCTCCGCTCCGTCTCCGGCTCCGGCTCCTGCTCCTGCTCCTGCTCGGGAGAGTCAATTCGGATCTCGGATCTCGATACTTTTGCTGTGGTTTTCATTTGGTAAGTCGATTAAATTAATCACACGATTAACTTGGTAAGTCGACTTAAATGGGAATTCAACTCGCCATTATGGGCGCGATTTTGGGATCCGAAAGGCTGCGTTTCGCGTTTTCGGAAACCAAAGATAACCGCGCGCTAGGGCACGCGAACCACCCTCTTTTTATACCCCCCACCCGACGCCGTTTTTCTTCACTCGCAAGAAAAACCTCTCTCATGCCGTCTCTCTCTCTCTGGTTCTTCCTCTCACGGACGAACGTTTTCTTTTCCTCTCTCGGCTGCAGTTTTCTGAGGTACAATCGAGGACGATCCCGTTGGTGTGCGCCGACAACGATCGTGAACCGTCGTATCCTGGGAGCGGATCACCAGTACCCTACGCATCGGTATTGTGGGGGCGATATCTTCTCTAAGGACAGTCCATTTAATGGACGCTTCGGTGACTTCTAAACTGATCTTTATTTTATTTTGGTTGCCGCAATATGTTTATCGCTTTACCCTTTCTGGATCATGCCCGTGTTTATGTTTCTGTTCTTTTAATCGGTTCATGTTTGCATTGTATAATCGGATAATGATTGGGAAACATACGTTTAATGTAATCTTATTCGGTATTGTTTCTCTGTTAATTCATTTGGATCCGATGTTTTACTGTTTAATATATGATTTGGTAATCTTTTTAACAACAATCTTAGAGAAGATATCCCGAACCGATTCTAGAATGTCACAAACAATGTTTAAATCGAGGGTAGATATGACGGGTATGCCTGAAAAATTCGGTGGACAGAATTTTAAGGGCTTGTTTGGTTGCTGGGTTGGACTGGGTTGGGTTGGGCTGGGTTGGGATGGGTGAATAGTAATCTGTGAGGAGAAAGTACCCTTGTGAATAGTAACCAGGGTTGGGCCAACCCTGCCCAACCCTGCAACCAAACAGGCCCTAAGCGTTGGTAACAACGCATGAAGATCTGGTTAACCACCATATGGTTAATCTCGATGCTTGAAACCGATTGTCCTACGGTGGAGATGGAAAACCCCTCACCCGATAGCCATAAGGCGCAATCAGCGTGGAAGGAACGTGACCGTATATGTCATGGTTGCATCTTGTTGGCTCTGTCCAACACTTTGTTTGACGTATAGTGTTCGTCCACGCAGACTGCGAAGCGGCTATGGGAAGACTTGGATCGAAAGTATAACACCGAAGATCTGGGTATTGAGAAGTACTCCGTAGCCAAATTTTTGAAGTTTTCCATGGCCGAAGGGAAGTCTGTTTCTGAACAGGCACACGAGTTTTTACTCCTGCTCCATGGTTTAGAGGATACCGAAATGAAACTTCTAGAGAAGTTTCAGGTCATGTGCATCATAGAAAAATTCCCAAAGTCGTGGGAAGACTTCGGTATGACCCTGAAACACAGAAAGGGGAAAATTTTTATGGATGACTTGATGGTGGCAATTGCCATAGAGGAGGAACACAGGAGACAAAAACCTGTGCTTCCTGTTAATATTCAGGCTAAGGTTAATCTTATGACCTCGAAGGGCAAGGATAAAAAGGGAAAGGGTCCCAATAACAATAAAATGAAACCAAAAGGCAAGATCCAAAAAAAAAGGCAAAGAATAAACCCTGCCGGCACTGTAATCAAGATGGTCATTGGAAGAGGACTGTCCGTCCTTGAAGGCTCAACCTAAGGCTACAGACGGGAGTCTACAAGTGAACATGATCACTATGGGACTCGGGGCTAGCGAGGGGTATGTCTCTGTAAAACCTGAACTATACAATATCCATGATCCAATTGAGTGGCTCGTGGATACGGGAGCCAATGTAAATATATGTTCTGACAGAATGTTGTTTTCTTCTTATCAGACCTGCAGCGGTGGGACTGTGAAGATGGGGAACGATTCTGCGGCCAAGGTGCTAGGGTCGGGATAAATCAACTTGAGGTTCTCCTCTGGACGTGTCTGGACGTTGCACAGGGTGCTGCATGTTCCTGACATCAAGAAGAATGTGTTATCCGGTTCTATCTTAGTTAGAAATGATTTTGAATTAAACTTTAAATGTAATAAAGTTGTTATTCTGAGACATGGCATTTTTTATGGAAAAGGCTATTTGGTTGTTTTTGACTTGTTATTTAGAATTAGATGTGATTCAGTAAACATTAATGAATTGAATGTTTTGAATGCTGAATATTCTAGTTCTGTGTCTCATGTTGTGAATAATCTAGAATCTTATGATCTGTGGCATGGTAGATTGGGACATGTAAATCTAAATTCAATTAAAAGAATGATGAATTTAGAGTTGATCCCTAAACACACTATTGATAAAACTCAAAAATGTGAAATATGTGTGCAAGCTAAAACACCTAGGAAGTCTTTTCAGTCTGTCTCTAGAGATAGTGAGATTTTGGATCTAGTGCACACTGATATCTGTGAGTTTAATGGTGCGTTGACCCGAGACAATAAGAAATACTTTATCACCTTTATAGATGATGGAAGTAGATACTGCTATGTATATCTAATGAAAACCAAGGATGAAGCCTTAGAGAAATTTCTTATCTTTAAGAATGAGGCTGAGACACAAACAGGAAAAGTGCTTAAACGCCTTAGGTCAGATAGAGGAGATGAATATACCTCTAACTTATTTGATGAACAATGCAAATCTTTTGGCATAGTTCATGAAGTTACGGTCCCATACTCACCGCAATCAAATGGGATAGCAAAACGGAAAAATAGAACCTTAACTGACATGATCAATGCTCTCCTATAGAGTTCTGGACTTCCAACCTATATGTGGGGAGAAGCCTTGAATATGGCTTGCCATATTCTGAATAGGGTGCCTTCAAGACATATGGAAAAGTGTCCCTTTGAACTTTGGAGAAATAGGAAACCGAGTTTAAGATATCTCAAAGTGTGGGGCTTTCTCGCTAAGGTTTTAGTCCCAGAACACAAGAGAAAGAAACTTGGTACTAAAACTGTTGATGCGGTTTTCTTAGGTTACCTAGAAAATAGCTATGCATATAGGTTCTTGGTAATTCGGTCCGAGATACCGGGCATAGATGTCAACACTATTGTTGAACTCCGTGATGCTACCTTCTTTGAAGATGTCTTTCCGTTGAAGACTGGGATTCCTCAGAATCTGACCATTAAGGGCTTCTCTACATCAGGATCTATTTCAGATCAAGTGGAAAGGATAACGAATGTGGGGGTTGAGACTCAACCTGAACCCAATGATCTTTCTGAAGAGAATGAGCCAAGGAGGAGTAAAAGACCTCGGATAGCCAAGGATGGGTAGCGACTTCGTTGTCTACCAGATCGAGGGTGATCCACCAAGTTACAAGGAAGCCATGGCTTCGTCTGAAGCAAAACAATGGAAGGAAGCCATCAAATCTGAGATGGATTCCATTATGGCTAATGGGACTTAGGAGTTGGTTGTTTTACTCAAAGGATGCTCTACCATTGGGTGCAAGTGGGTGTTTAAGAGAAAGCTTAGACCTGACGGATCAATTGAAAAGTACAAAGCCAGATTAGTTGCCAAGGGCTTTAGGCAAAAGGAAGGTATCGATTATTTTGATACATATTCCCCTGTGACTAGGATGACCACAATCCGGATGCTAATAGCATTGGCATATATGATCTCTCCATCTACCAGATGGATGTGAAGACCGCCTTCTAGCTTGACGATCTTGAGGAAGAGATCTATATGGATCAACCTGATGGGCTTGTGGCTTCTGGGAATGAGGGAAAGGTTTGCAAGCTTGTCAAATCCCTTTACGGATTGAAACAAGCACCAAAGCAGTGGCATGAAAAATTTGACAAGACTATTTTGTCATGTGGCTTTAAGGTTCATGAATCCGACAAGTGTGTTTATTCCAAGGTGAAAGGTGATGAGTATATTGTCTTGTGCCTATATGTTGATGACATATTGTTGTTCGGATCACATATGAGGATTATTAATGAGACTAAAGCATTCTTAAGTAGCAAGTTTGAGATAAAGGATATGGGTGTTGCTGATGTGATCTTGGGTCTCAAACTGACAAGGTCAGTTGATGGGATCGAAATTTCTCAATCTCACTATGTTGAGAAGGTACTTGAGAAATTTGGATATAAAGATTGCAAAGCTGTAAGCACTCCTTTTGGTTCATCCAAAACGTTGTTTAAGAATAAAAGTGGAGTACATGTAGCCCAGCTAAGGTATTCGCAAGTAATAGAAAGTTTAATGTATCTTGCAAATTGCACGAGACCTGATATTTCATTCTCGGTTGCAAAGCTGAGTAGATACACTAGCTGTCCTGACCGTACTCACTGGGAGGCTCTGGATCGAGTACTAAAGTACTTGAAGGGAACTATTTCCCTTAGTTTGTATTATGGTAGACATCCTTCTGTACTAGAAGGTTACAGTGATGCAAGCTGGATAGGGAAAATAGAGGAGTCTGGGAGTAATGGTGTTACAGGGTATGTATTTACCCTTGGAGGCGGTGCAATCTCCTGGAGGTCTGTGAAGCAGACCATTCTAGCTCGATCCACCTTTGAGGCCGAGCTGTGTGCTTTGGACACCACTGGAGTTGAGGCTGAATGGCTAAGGGAACTTCTGTCTGAAATTCCCATGGTAGGTCAACATGTTCCTGCGATCTCGATACATTGTGATAATATGACCACAATTGCCAAGATCAAGAGTTCAAAGTTCAATCAGAAAACAATGAGACACGTACAAATCAGACTTAAGACGTTAAGGGATTTTGTGTCTCGAGGAGTGTTGGCTGTGGATTTTGTTGTATCCAAAGACAACACGGCAGATCCGTTGACTAAGAGACTTGATAGATCTTTAGTCCTAAAGTCTAGGCTTGGGATGGGACTGAGACCCATTGAGAGTTCTTATACAGTAGCAACCCAACCTATCTGAGTGGAGATCCCACAAAACAGGTTCAATGTGGTAATAACAAGCTGTTTGGAGAACTGGTTGGCACTCTAAGTTTAATGCGTAAGCATGAGTGTCTTATCCCTGGAAGCCTGAGTGTCATTTAAGCTGCAAGTTTAGGAAGAGCGTAGGCTCTGAATAGGTTCAAGCCTTTGGGCAGGATGTTAGCAGTGCATCCTTGGAGAACGCCACCTATGTGAGTGTTACTGTGGGCCGCAGTTAAAGGAAGAGGGTCTTTCCTGAACACACTCATGAAACAGGATAAGGGTGCATGGCCTTTAAGAGCACCAACCCTGAAGATTGTACCAAGAACAACGCTTTGTTGTTTCTACCGTATACTCTAACACCAAGGTCTGAAGTTCAAGAAGTAGTTCACTTCGTTCCTGTTAAAGTGAAAGTAGTAAACTAAGGTAGAGGTTCAAACCGGAAGGTACCTTTACTGAAAGCAAAGTGTGGGCAGCCGAAAGAAGTCTTTGAATTCCTTTTGAATCTCTTTTTCAAATTGGTGAATTCGTGGGGGGATTGTTGTATTAAAATTGTATATTGGTTTTAATTGGAAACCTATTAATTACAATTGGATTTAATTTGGTTTCAATTGGGAAACCAAATGTTTGGAGGGAAAGTTGGGAATTCCCAAATTTGAAAAATGGTTGAGTTTGGGTGGAAGTTTAATACCATACCTTAGAGGTCTAAACTTTTGGTGGATTTATATATGAGTCTACACCCCAAGCTCTTGTAGCAATAGTAGAGAGGAGGAATGGAGGACTACACGCGCACGCGCGCTCCGCTCGCTCGGCTCCGACTCCGGCTCCGGCTCGGGAGAGTACCAATTCGGATCTCGGATCTCGATACTTTTGCTGCGGTTTTCATTTGGTAAGTCGATTAAATTAATCACACGATTAATTTAGTAAGTCGACTTAAATGGGAATTCAACTCGCCATTATGGGCGCGATTTTGGGATCCGAAAGGCTGCGTTTCGCGTTTTCGGAAACCAAAGGTAACCGCACGCTAGGGCACGCGAACCACCCTCTTTTTATACCCCCACCCGACACCGTTTTTCTTCACTCGCAAGAAAAACCTCTCTCACGCCGTCTCTCTCTCTCTGGTTCTTCCTCTCACGGACGAACGTTTTCTTCTTCCTCTCTCGGCTGCAGTTCTCTGAGGTACAATCGAGGACGATCCCGTTGGTGTGCGCCGACGACGATCGTGAACCGTCGTATCCTGGGAGCGGATCGCCAGTACCCTACGCACCGGTATTGTGGGGGCGATATCTTCTCTAAGGACAGTCCATTTAATGGACGCTTCGGTGACTTCTAAACTGATCTTTATTTTATTTTGGTTGCCGCAATATGTTTATCGCTTTACCCTTTCTGGATCATGCCCGTGTTTATGTTTCTGTTCTTTTAATCGGTTCCTGTTTGCATTGTATAATCGGATAATGATTGGGAAACATACGTTTAATGTAATCTTATTCGGTATTGTTTCTCTGTTAATTCATTTGGATCCGATGTTTTACTGTGTAATATATGCTTTGCTAATCTTTTTAACAACAGAGAAGAACCCTAGATTAGGGTTTTGGCTCTGATACCATGTTGGAGCCAAATAATACTCTGTTGTGTTATTCCATAGAGCCCTAGGGTCTCTTATATAGAGAGAAAACCCTTGGGTAAAATTACATAGATGTACATGAGATAAATAAGAAATACGTAACGGTACATCATAACATAACGTAAACCTCTACAAGTTTTAGTTTAATATTTACGTAGGAAACAAACTAATATATAGCTGCTTCTACTACATTTTTTAAGGGAAAATCTGCATTTTATGTCCACTTCAAGGTATTGGTCTGAGAGGTATAATATAAGATCATCTTTGATTCGTTTAAATGGAATCTGGAGTGATATCTCAAAGATGAAAATAGATGGGGGTGGGAACGGAATTCAGACACTATTCCATGTATTTGTTTGGTTGAAGCTTGAATGAGAATGATCTAAAGTAACTTATTATAGGTAATTCACTATACTAATGCCATACGTAAATCAGTATTTGTGGACATCTTTGTTCATTGTGATTCCATTGTAAGTGGCTAGATGGCCACAAGCACATGAAGTCATTAAATATTTCAATGCCTGTTTCCTGTTGAGATAACTCTGGGTGTTTCATTTTCTTCTGCCTTTACCTATTTTCTGATGTTCTTTAGTTCCACACTGCTCGGGTTCTATTTTGACAACCAACCCTCTTATAATAGGGATAGATTTTTCATAATAAGCAAGACTCTACATGGCGAGGACTCAAACAAAAGGAACAATAATATAAGAAGACTCCACGAGGCCAAGTGGATGGAGTGTGTGCAGACTGCAGAGTATGACAACCCGATTCTGGCCAACTTCCACTGTCGGTACTAACTATGAACGCACACTCTTGTGTGCAGTGTGCACCCATCACCAACCAACCAGTGTATACCTGTGTGCTTTGCACAAGGACACAAGCATCAGAAACTATATCTGTTTACACTAATTATATGGCATGTTAGTTGTAAGAAAATTAATATATGCTATTCACTCATATAAATCCTCTTAAGATCTATTTAGAATGGAATAATTGCTATGTTATCACAGAAGGATGACTGAGCATTAGAAATTTAGGAGTAATATTAGCTTTCTTAATTTACTTTTATAGACATAGATCACGATATGAATTCATGTGGAGGCAACACTTGCGGAAGGTTTTTAATGGATATATGCAACTTTAAAATTATGAACTTTATAATTCATAGTTTGAGAAGAAAATCCCACTCTTGCAGGTGTTGCGTTAGGTAGTCGACAGCCAGCGTAAAAAATAGTCGAATCTTTCAACATGGATTTGAGCAAGAATCCATGTAGCCGACCCTACTCATAGTGGGAGAAGGCTTAGTACATTTAGTTTGAGAAGAAAATCATTGCAGACACCAACTTTACCTATGAGGTGGCAGTTAAATAATTGGTAGTTAATGGTCTCCAAACAAATATTAAATAATATTATCAAAATAATTAATTTTAAGATATGAAATCTGTAAATTTAGTCACATATCAGTACTTTTTTTTCTTAGGGAGGAGAGTGAAATACGACATTCTAGTGTTCGTGGAAAGTTTTAGCTAACCAAGCACCTATGATGAGCCACTGATAATATGAGCGATCCATGCTGATATATGGATGTGTTTTAACCACGCTGATACAATCTCCTATTATAAATAACTCAGATTATGTTATGATTTGTAATTTAGGGAATATCACACGGAGTTAGAAATTATCATCTAGGATTCAAGATAATAAACATATTGAGTTGACAAGATTATATGAAATAAATATTTAAACTTAAAATTTGGGGCTTTAACTTAAAATTAATTGGTGTTTTTAGCAATATCCCCAGTCTGGAGTTTTGTGTGAATCTGTAAAACATATGGAATTCTGTCAAAGTTTGATTAAAGTAGAACTGCTGGCTTGCAATCAATCTTTATGTGGAAGCGCATGTGTAGTGCTCCCAATCTGCATCTCGACCTTGCATAATTCCGGTTAGCTGGATAAAGCACAAAATTGGGGAATCAAGATAAAGACCTGGTCATAAGGAACAACTATACAAGACTTCACAAGGCAAACGGATGGAGTGTGCAGAGTATGTCATCACGGTCTCTGACTAAGGCAAACGGATGGAGTGTGCAGAGTATGTCATCACGGTCTCTGGCTAACTTCAAGTTTGTCATTATTAGCTGTGTTGAGACACAAAAACACGCACACCCATGTGTGTGCACCACGCCCATCGCCAACCGAAAATGCATAGAAACAGAATTATATTATGGGCATGTGCTTCCGCTACACACATAGGTGTGCAGTAAGTCGCATAAGGTGTTCATGCTCTTGAGATGAGTAGATTTTGTGTATGATCACCAACTGAGTGGTAATTGTCTCTATAACTTTGAACAGTGCACGATGCTATATTGAAGTGTAAGCTGAGATGTCTATGAATACTCGGTTGAATTCAGTCTAAATGCAGTTAGTGAGGTCCTCTCAAATTCTTTTTTCCACAAAAATTTTAACCTCTGTCTAAAGGAACTCGTTGTAAATGATGGGATTTATTGGTATGTTGAAGAAAGAGGGGCTGATCTTATTATAGAATTAAAGATTTGTCAGTAAAGTTCATAGGTTGAGGTCAACTCCTTCTGAGGTTTTAACAGACCAAATGTATTATGAATACAGTTGACAGGTGATATGTTCCAGAACCAGAGGATATTTCCTTAAACTTAACATCAGATGCAAGTAATAATATAGAAGTCGGAAAATGTGATGCAATTATGGCATGCTATTTTCATGGCAAGTTTCATATTACTCCTTCCTAGAATTATATGTGTTAGAAAATCGGAAGCGGAAGCGAAAACATGGAAAAGATAATAAAATATGAACACAGCAGGATTTTACGTGGAACCCTACTCCGTAAGGAGCGGGATGAAACCACGGGAGAAGCCCTCCAAGGGGCGGATATTCTATTAAACTTTCTCATCTGTTACAGGAGGCGTGGGGCTCCTTATATAGCTTTCAAAGGGCCTCCAAGTCCCACCACTAGGCGGTATGGGACTAAACTCAGTGGTGGGGTAAATGGATCTTGGAGGGATCCATTTACCCACCTATTACATAAGTGACGCATGCTCCAAATACTCTAACACTCCCCCTCAAGCTGGAGCATGCAATGCTCAGCTTGGACAAACAAAAAGAAACTCAACTCACAATACATGACACTACAGACAATATCAACCCAACGCGCACAACTGCTGCAGTCGAGGACGTTGCTTCTCATGGCGTGCATGTGAGGAGGACGAACGGGGCTGGAATGTCTACCTGGCTCAGAGAATGGTACTCTACTGTGGAGTCCCTATAATACCACATGAAAAACCCTTGCCCTTAATGGCATAGGGAATGGTCCTCTGCTTTGGAGTCCCTATGGCTCACATGAAACTCTGGCCGACCAACAAGAATGACAAATGATCGGCATGCGTCGTCGTCGAGTCTGAATCTGAGATTTGTAGAGTCTGAACATCTGATCGGTCTGGAAAAACTGACATCTGAATCTTGGAACAAGACCTGTGACTCTCTATATATACTCCCCCTTTCTCCCATACTGGTCGGAATGACATTGTTGACCACGTTGGGAGAAGATAAGATAATATATAAATATGGGGACATAATACCAAATAAGCCGTTACATTTTCTCGGCTTTACTTGCAATTTTTTTTTTTGAAAATTGCATACGGCTTTTCTTTGTATGTGCCTCTTTCTTTTTTTTCCTTTTTTTTTTTGAAAAAATGCGTACGGCTTTTTCCTTTGTACGCGCCTCCTTTTTTTTTGAAAAATATTTTCTTTCTCAATGCACGACCCCTTTTCTTTTCCTTTTTTTTCTTTTTCTTTTTTTGTGACCGAGATTGGGATATGCAGCCCATCCCCTTTTTTTTCAACCCGGTTCTCTTGGCCCAACAAACAACATCCTCTATTTTTTTTTTATCATCTGCCACTTGGGCATTTATAGCCGCCAAAGCCCACATGGGCATTAGGGTTCTCATTCGAATCAACCCTCGCTTGGAGCGCCGCCCCCCATCTTGGGACTTCACGTTTTACCGCCATCCCCACTGGAGCACCAGGGAGAGGGTTGATCGCCCCCGGAGGAGAAGAGGGAGGCATCACCTCCGCGTTTGGGAGAGATGGAGCGGCCGCGCCGCCTGCGCGATCTGGAGAGAGGCAGCCATGGATGCAGAGCCCACGTGCGGAGGCTCGAAGAGGATCGAAGAGGGGTGCTGCTTGAAGATTTTCGTCGCCTGGTGGTGTGGTGAGATAGCCGGCGGCGCCTGGAGCCTTTTGTTGATGCCACGATGCGGCCTGGAACGCGCGGCGCCCTCCTCCAGCATTCTGTTGCGCGATTGGATGCAGCCTGTGCATAGAGAGGCTTCGGGGAGGTGCACGAGGCCGCCTGGGCGCGGTGAACAGGGAATCTGCGGGGAGAGGGCTGCGACAGGCTTCTGTAGATATTTAGAGGAGGCACAATATGGCTCGCCCCCAACCCCCCCTAGAGCATCTGCTCGCCGCCGACGCAATGATTCTGGAACTGTAGGGGCGGCGCAATGGGGCGCGACTTGCGCCTGGCTGGGAGATGGTGCTGCCTCCTGCGGCTTCCCTGGAGATGCCTCTGGTGCTGTTGCCGATAGTAGCGCCTGGAATAGCCTTGTGCGAGGTATCTACGCCATATGCGCCATATGCGCTTCCTGCCGGTTTGGGCTTCTGATGCTGGCGCGAGATGCGAGTTCTCTGTTGGAGATGCGGCTTGAAGATGTGCTGCAGTTGAACTGGAGAGCATCGAACAGAAAAAATTCCAGGAACCGCGGAACCGTGGTTTAGGGTTCGTGAAACCCTAATCCGTCGAACATATCTTCAACATCATTTTAAGAAAAAATAATCTTGCCTTGATAATCAAATCTCGAACATAATGAACAATCGAATCTCGGAAACAAAGAACATAAAAATAATCCGCGAGAATCGAACCGCTCTGATACCATGTTAGAAAATCGGAAGCGGAAGCGAAAACATGGAAAAGATAATAAAATATGAACACAGCAGGATTTTACGTGGAACCCTACTCCGTGAGGAGCGGGATGAAACCACGGGAGAAGCCCTCCAAGGGGCGGATATTCTATTAAACTTTCTCATCTGTTACAGGAGGCGTGGGGCTCCTTATATAGCTTCCAAAGGGCCTCCAAGTCCCACCACTAGGCGGTATGGGACTAAACTCAGTGGTGGGGTAAATGGATCTTGGAGGGATCCATTTACCCACCTATTACATAAGTGACGCATGCTCCAAATACTCTAACAATATGAAACAAGCTTCGCTTTCATCTTTGTTATTTATTGCCCTTGAGAGTTTCTCTACGAAGTCTACTGGGTTTTGAATCAGGTAGTGTGTTTTAAACATGTAGACTTTTATACGGTATGCTTTTTTTTGATATTTTGCTTTGTAGGATGAGGTATTTCATGTTATATAAAAGCGGAATTTATTATTATGCTTTCTTTGAATGAAGTTAGTGTCTATTAGATTTCTATGCTTATTTATTGGAAACCTTGTCACTTTCTACTATGCTTGCCTGTAATCTATTAGGTTTGTGCTACTTAAGTGAACCTTGGAACCTCGTGTTTATCTCTGTTGGTATGGATTCAGGGTGTTGACATTCAACTTGGTATGGCAATTGACAGTCCAAAGGCAACACTGGCCGTGAAACGAAGGCTAGCCTGTGAGATGGTGAAGTGTTGGAATCAGGTATTGATTTCATTCTTTCCCATCTTGGGAAGCATTATAGCTCATTATTTGTCTTTTGTCTTCAAATCATGCATGGCTGTGACATATCAGCAAGTGGGGAGGCATCCTCTTTGTGCAAGATAGAGTAAATCCTTGTCTGTGTACATGTGATCTTATTGGCACGAGGTTGCCGTTTCCTGCTTGTATTTGTCGATTTGTACTTGATTCTTTTTCATGGCCAGAGTTTTTTGGTGGGTATTTACCCGAATTAGCACCTAGCCATGGAAAGTACATGGACTAAATACCATAAAATAAAACCTCTCGATAAGGTGGAGGACTAAACCTGCCGAGATCAACAGTGTGCTTACTTCATGCAGGGCTTGTCCTCCATGCTAATGCCCCCTGTTTCAATCTGAGCTTCACATCATCTCCTTAACTGCCCAATTGCCTCTCCCACCTCCTCCGCTAGGGACTAGTCAGTTGGCTGAACACCTCAAAGGAGAGTGAGGATTATGGGATGGGGTTAACGTTAGTTTGAGCAGCAATGAGCGCAGAAAGTGCTAAAGCAAGACTGCGATGAGGCAGAGGGGCAGTTTAAACTTTAGAAGCATGTATCTGTATGATTTTTAGACATGGAGACGAGCACATCCTACATACATGTGATCTCTTTTATGTTGACAAATAGTTGAGGTGTTATATATGGATTTGACCGGGGTAATGGAGTTGTAATAAAGTAATGCCTCTCTAAGCTTCTCTCGAGTCATTCATATAGGAGACAATGTAACCAAGGATGAAAGCAACTTGACATTCATTTCACTAAAACCAGACCAAAAGGAAGATAGAGGGACTTGAGATCGCCCCAACTTAACCTCTTTGATTAGGTCAAGTTCATTAGGTCAAGTTCGACTCTGTCAGACAACTTGTTGGGATTGGATCAAGTTGCAGTTGCCATCCAATTTGCTGTTAGATTGGAAATTGTAGTGTGGTCAAAAGCAATGAGCATGGTAACTTGGCATATGTGAATTGGGACTATACATTCTACAAGGATAAAAGTTTTTTTATTACCTACACTGTAGTTCTTGCAGAAAAGTTAAAATGATAATGTCTAAGAATAGATCATAGATTAAAAAATGGCAAAGCCTTCTCCCACTATAAGTAGGGTCGGCTACATGGATTCTTTCTCATGTTGAAATATTTGACTATATTTTAGATTGGTTGCTGACTACCTAATGCAACCTCCACGCGGGGGATTTGAACCCTGATCTTTTGAGTGGTAGGCACACTGCACAAACACCCATCATTAAAAAATGTACTAAGCATCTCCCACTATAAGTAGGGTCGGCTATATGGATTCTTGCTCAAATCCATGTTGAAAGATTTGACTATTTTTTACGCTGGCTGTCAACTACCTAACGCAACCCTTGCAAGAGTGGGATTTGATCCCTGGTCTTTTGTGTGGTAGACACACAGCACTACTACTAGACAAACACCCATCATTGATGTTGGAAATAATCATGATATTAACTTCATCGGTATTTGTAGAAAAACAGAATGCGGAAGCATATCAGAGAATAAAGATAAAGAAAACATTAGGGGACATCGGGATTTAACGTGGAACCCTACTCCGAGAGGAGCGGGATGAAACTACGGGAGAAGCCCCTGAATTGGGTGTTTCTTCTATTGAAGTTCTCAATGAGTATAGGGGTGTGGGGCTCCTTATATAGCCCCACGGACAGACCCAATAGTGACCGCTCCCCCATGTGGTACTAAACACATGGGTGGGCTCTTTTCTTTTCCAACACTCCCCCTCAAGTTGGTAGCTGGGACAGTTGCAACTTGCAATAATAAAGAAAAATATACATCATTACATCTTCACTTGAAATCACCACAATAAACGTATGTATCCGCAACTGGTAGACAAATCCGCTTGCTGACGGGTATATCAGGTCACCGGAACGTATCTCTGTCGTGCCTGGAAGGTCACCGGACTGTCTCTGTCGTGCATGCATGGTCACCAGATCTCTGTCTCAGACGTGCATGCGGGTCACCGGACTTTGTCTCCGTCGTGCCTTGAAGAAAACAAATCCAATGCGGAGTCGATGTCGAGGATAGAGACACCACGATGAAGATTGATGCGCAGTGAAGATGGCTTGATATTCTGTGAAATCCGGAGTGTTTGGTCTGTCAATCAACGATGTAGGATGCAATGGCTTTTACTCCCCCTTTCTCTCAAACTTGTGAGAATAATGAAAATAATAGACAAGTTGGGAGAAGCAAACATGAATCACATTTTTTTATGCGTACGACTTTTTCTTGTACGCGATTTTTTTTTCTATTTTTTTTCTGTTTTTTTTGTTAGCATATGCGTACGGCTTTTTCTTGTACGTGCCTCTTTTCTCTTTTTTTTCTTTTTTTTTAACTAACAAGCCCTCTTTTTTTGTAACAGACAAACTTGACCCATTTGGGCCTTACAAAATGCAGCTCCCCCTCCCTTTTTTTTAACAAAATAACTCGGCCTTCCTTCTTATTCTTCTCCTTTTTTTTATCAAGCCCTCGTTTTATAGTTACGGCCCACTTGGGTCTGTATAGCAACCGAAGCCCACTTGGGGCTCTTTTGCCCCCCTTTTTTTATTAAGATCACTCACGGCACATTTGGGCTTATCACTTCTTCCCTCTCTTCTTTTTTTTACACATGCCCCTCTTTTTTTTCTAGCTTTCTGCACATCCACTACTTTTTTTATATAAAA